>CP050226.2:9824222-10260319 GCA_012066045.3 Morus alba | reverse complement strand
AAACCCCAAAGAAACCATAAAACCATAAAAGACGCTTAAAAACCCATAAAAACACTAAAAACACTAAAATTAAAAAAACCTAAAAAGCCTTAAAATACCTTAAAAGCCTAAAACCATAAAGAAACCATAAAACCATAAAAAGACGCTTAAAACCCCATAAAAACACTAAAACACTAAAATTAAAACCTAAAAACCTTTAAAATACCTTAAAAGCCTAAAACCCTAAAAAAACCATAAAACCATAAAAGAGCTTAAAAAACCATAAAAACACTAAAAAGACTAAAAATTCAAAAAACCTAAAAAAGCCTTAAAATACCCTAAAAGCCTAAAATAAAAAGAAAAAACTATAAAAAAACAAAAAACTAAAAATAAAAACACTAAAAAAAAAAAAAAGCCTTAAAATACCCTAAAAGGCCTAAAACCCCAAAGAAACCATAAAAACCATAAAAAGATGCTAAAAACCCATAAAAACACTAAAAAAACACTAAAAATTCAAAAAACCAAAAAAATAAAAAAATACCCATAAAAGCCTAAAAAACTAAAAGAAAACCATAAAACCATAAAAAAGACGCTTAAAAACCCATAAAAACTAAAAAACTAAAAAAAACACTAAAAACCTAAAAAAGCCTTAAAATACCCTAAAAGGCCTAAAACCCCAAAGAAACGATGAAAACCATAAAAAGACGCTAAAAACCCATAAAAACACTAAAAACACTAAAATTCAAAAAACCTGCAAAAAGCTTAAAATACCCTAAAATGCCTAAAAACCCTAAAGAAACGATGAAAACCATAAAAAGACGCAAAAAAACCCATAAAAACACTAAAAAGTCTAAAAATTCAAAAAACCTAAAAAAGCCTTAAAATACCCTAAAAGGCCTAAAAACCCCAAAGAAACGATGAAAACCATAAAAAAAAGACTAAAAAGCCTTTAAAAAACCCTAAAAAAAAAAACTAAAAACATAAAAAATTAAAAACCCATAAAAAAAAGCCACTAAAATCAAAACCTAAAAGCCTTTAAAATACCCTTAAAAACCCCAAAGAAACCATAAAAACCATAAAAAGACGCTAAAAACCCATGAAAACACGAAAAACACTAAAAATTCAAAAAACCTAAAAAAGCCCTAAAATACCCAAAAAAAACCTAAAAACCCCAAAGAAACCATAAAACCATAAAAAGACGCCAAAAACAAAAAAAAAAAACTAAAAACACTAAAAATTCATAAAACCTAAAAAAGCCCTAAAATACCCTAAAAAGCCTAAAAAACCCAAAGAAACCATGAAAACCATAAAAAAAGCTTAAGACGCTAAAAACCCATAAAAACACTAAAAACACTAAAAACCCCAAAGAAAAACCATAAAAAGCTTTAAAAAACCCTTAAAAGCCTAAAAACCCTAAAGAAACCATATAAAAACCATAAAAGACGCTAAAAACCCAAAAAAAAAACACTAAAAACACTAAAAATTCAAAAAACCTAAAAAAGCCTTAAAATACCCTAAAAAGCCTAAAAACCCCAAAGAAACCATGAAAACCATAAAAAGACGCTAAAAACCCATAAAACACTAAAAACACTAAAAATTCAAAAAACCTAAAAAAGCCTTAAAATACCCTAAAATAAACCCTAAAAAACTATAAAACTATAAAAGACCCATAAAAACCTATAAAAAAAAAACCCATAAAACCCACGCTTAAAAACCCATAAAAACACTAAAAATTCAAAAAACCTTAAAAGCCTTAAAATACCCTAAAAAGCCTAAAAACCCCAAAGAAACCATAAAAACCATAAAAGACGCTAAAAACCCATAAAAACACTAAAAACACTAAAAATTCAAAAAACCTAAAAAAGCCTTAAAATACCCTAAAAAGCCTAAAACCCCAAAGAAACCATGAAAACCATAAAAAGACGCTAAAAACCCATAAAAACACTAAAAACACTAAAAATTCAAAAAACCTAAAAAGGCCGTAAAATACCTTAAAAGCCTAAAAAACATAAAGAAACCATAAAAACCATAAAAAGACGCTAAAAACCCCATAAAAACACAAAAAACACTAAAAATTAAAAAAACCTAAAAAAGCCTTAAAATACCCTAAAAAGCCTAAAAGCCCCAAAGAAACCATAAAAACCATAAAAAGACGTTAAAAACCTATAAAAACACTAAAAACACTAAAAATTCAAAAAACCTAAAAAGCCCTAAAATACCATAAAAAGCCTAAAAAACCCAAAGAAACCAAAAAAACCATAAAAAGACGCTAAAAACCCATAAAAACACTAAAAACACTAAAAATTCAAAAACCTAAAAAAGCCTTAAAATACCCTTAAAAGCCTAAAAACCCGAAAGAAACCATAAAAACCATAAAAAGACGCTAAAAACCCATAAAATACTAAAAACACTAAAAATTCAAAAATGTAAAAAAGCCTTAAAATACCCTAAAAAGCCTAAAAACCCCAAAGAAACCATAAAAACCATAAAAAGACGCTAAAAACCCCATAAAAACACTAAAAACACTAAAAAATCAAAAAACCTAAAAAAGCCCTAAAATACCTTAAAAAGCCTAAAAACCCCAAAGAAAACATAAAACCATAAAAGACGCTAAAAACCCATAAAACACTAAAAATTCAAGAAACCTAAAAAAGCCTCAAAATACGCTTTGAAAGCCTAAAAACCCAAAAGAAACCATAAAAACCATAGAAAGACGCTAAAAACCCATAAAAACACTAAAAACACCAAAAAATCAAAAAACCTAAAAAAGCCTTAAAATACCTTAAAAAGCCTAAAAAAACGCAAAGAAACCATAAAAACCATAAAAAGACGCTAAAAACCCAATAAAAACACTAAAAATTCAAAAAACCTAAAAAAACCTTAAAATACCCTAAAAAGCCTAAAAACCCCAAAGAAACGATAAAAACCATAAAAAGACGTTAAAACCCATAAAAACACTAAAAACACTAAAAATTCAAAAAACCTAAAAAAGCCTTAAAATACCCTAAAAGCCTGAAAACCCCAAAGAAACCATGAAAACCATAAAAAGACGTTAAAAACCAAAAAAAACACTAAAAACACTAAAAATTCAAAAAACCTAAAAAAGCCTTAAAATACCCTAAAAAGCCTAAAACCCCAAAGAAACCATAAAAACCATAAAAAGATGCTAAAAACCCATAAAAACACTAAAAACACTAAAAATTCAAAAAACCTAAAAAAGCCCTAAAATACCTTAAAAAGCCTAAAAAACCCAAAGAAACCATAAAAACCATAAAAAGACGCTAAAAACCCAATAAAAACACTAAAAATTCAAAAAACCTAGAAAAGCCTTAAAATACCCTAAAAAGCCTAAAAACCCCAAAGAAACAATAAAAACCATAAAAAGACGCTAAAAACCCATAAAAACACTAAAAACACTAAAAATTCAAAAAACCTAAAAAAGCCTTAAAATACCCTAAAAAGCCTAAAACCCCAAAGAAACCATATAAAATCCATAAAAGATGCTAAAACCCATAAAAAAAACACTAAAAACACTAAAAATTCTAAAACCTAAAAATGCCTTAAAATACCTTAAAAGCCTAAAAACCCAAAGAAACCATAAAACCATAAAAGACGCTTAAAACCCAAAAAAAAAACACTAAAAAATTCAAAAACCTTAAAAAAGCCTTAAAATACCCTAAAAGCCTAAAACCCCTAAAGAAACAATAAAACCATAAAAAGACGTTAAAAACCTATAAAAACACTAAAACACTAAAAATTCAAAAACCTAAAAAGCCTTTAAAATACCCTAAAAAGCCTAGAAACCCCAAAAAGAAACCATAAAACCATAAAAGACCCTAAAACCCTTAAAAAACACTAAAACACTAAAATTAAAAACCTAAAAAGCCTTTAAAATACCTTAAAAGCCTAAAAAACATAAAGAAACCATAAAACCATAAAAGACGCTTAAAAACCTATATAAAACACAAAAACACTAAAATTAAAAAACCTAAAAAGCCTTAAAATACCCTAAAAAGCCTAAAAGCCCCAAAGAAACCATAAAAACCATAAAAGACGTTAAAAACCTATAAAAACACTAAAAACACTAAAAATTCAAAAAACCTAAAAAAGCCCTAAAATACCTTAAAAAGCCTAAAAAACCCAAAGAAACCATAAAAACCATAAAAAGACGCTAAAAACCCATAAAACACTAAAAACACTAAAAATTCAAAAAACCTAAAAAAGCCCTAAAATACCTTAAAAAGCCTAAAAACCCCAAAGAAACCATAAAAACCATAAAAAGACGCTAAAAACCCCATAAAAACACTAAAAACACTAAAAATTCAAAAAACCTAAAAAAGCTTTAAAATACCCTAAAAAGCCTAAAAACCCCAAAGAAACCATAAAAACCATAAAAAGACGCTAAAAACCCCATAAAAACACTAAAAATTAAAAAAACCTAAAAAAGCCTTAAAATACCCTAAAAAGCCTAAAAACCCCAAAGAAACCATAAAAACCATAAAAAGACGCTAAAAACCCATAAAACACTAAAAACACTAAAAATTCAAAAAACCAAAAAAAGCCCTAAAATACCTTAAAAAAGCGTTAAAACCCAAAGAAACCATAAAAACCATAAAAAGACGCTAAAAACCCTAAAAACACTAAAAACACTAAAAATTCAAAAAACCTAAAAAAGCCTTAAAATACCCTAAAAAGCCTAAAAACCCCAAAGAAACCATAAAAACCATAAAAGACGCTAAAAACCCATAAAAACACAAAAAACACTAAAAATTCAAAAACCTAAAAAAGCCCTAAAATACCCTAAAAAGCCTAAAAACCCAAAGAAACCATAAAAACCATAAAAAGACGCTAAAAACCCATAAAAACACTAAAAACACTAAAAATTCAAAAAACTTAAAAAAGCCTTAAAATACCCTAAAAAGCCTAAAAACCCCAAAGAAACCATAAAACCATCCTTCTGCTCTTATTCTTTCTCTTTGATTTTTTTTTTTCTTTATCTAAATCTAATCTTATTTCTTTAGTTTTTTTTTTTTTTCCTACCGTTTATGTTTTCTTTTCGGTAATGTTTTTATTCTTTTAATGTTTTTACTTAAATCGTGTATTTTGTTGGCAGCCGATAACATTATTGAATCATATTTCAATTATTTTTTATTTATCTTGCTAGCAATAGAAGATCAATACCTAAATTTATTTTTTATGTGCATTATTTATTTATATATGTATTATGTCTGTTTATTCATAAAATATTACAAATAGTTTTCCGTTTCATTTCCTTCATTATATTTTTTAATTACTGTATTATGTTTTGTTATATTTATATGTTTATTCGTTTATTTTTTCAATTTATTTCTTTCTGTTGTTTCTTCCTCATTATTCAATTGAAGAAAGTGAAGATCGTCTTTCACTATGTATTGACGGAAAACATGTATCTTATATTATTGTTGTAATGTAAATAATGATTAATGTTTTTTGAGTTTATAGAACAATTATCGTGTCAAGTATTCATTAAATCATACGAAATTTTGTTGTATTTCGATTAATTGTACTAGATTTGGCGCATTTTCTCAGGATTGTATTTTTAAACAAAAGAACAAAAAAAGATTCATGTATGATAATTCATTCCATAGTGTAATATTATATTTCGTTTCACACAAAAATGAGATTCTAAATGTTAAAGATAAGCTTTACATATTTTATCTTTATTTTTGTTATTTATAATGCGTTATATTAGTAATTGAAGGTTATATTAGTAATTGAAGACAAATACCTGAACTAAATTCTTCCCCAGCTTGAAAAATTAGCTAATGGTCACAGATAAAACATTGTCTACAAGGAAAGCAACATTACATAAAAAATTGAAAACAAGAACCAAAAACGTGTTTGGCAAAAATTGTGTCAGAAAACAGAAATGAAAACGGGCTTGTTGTTTTTTGGAATTTTGAAAACGGAAAAAAGCCATTTTCGTTTTCTTGTTTTCATTTTCGGTTTCTTCATTCTTGATTTCAGTTTTTTTTTTCTTTTCTTCTCTCTCTTCTCCGGTTGAAGAAGAGGCGGGAGATCCGGCGACACCGTCACTCCTCTCCGACTGGCCCGCCACCATCTTCTCCGACTGCCCGCCACCGTCTTCTCTGACTACCCGCCGCCATCTTCTCCCCCCCCAGCGACTGCGCCTCCCCTCGGACGCTGCGACTCGACCCCCCCCCCCCCATGCCTGCGCAGGCCGCCACCCTGCCGCCACCACCACCGGCGTCTGCGGTTGCCACGGCCCCCCTCGCCGTCTGCAAGCTGCGGCCCCCGTCTCGTGGGCGCCACCCGCCACCCCCCCCCTCCCACGTCTGCGCGCAGGCCGCCACCCCGCCACCCACCTCCGCCCGCCCGTCGTCCCCCGTCTGCTTGGGCCGCCACCCCACAATTTCCTTCATTGTCGTTTTCTTCGTAACATATATATATATATATATAATGTTATATTAATATACTTATTTAATATATTTAATATTATTATTTATTTAATATTTATTATTTTAAATATTATTACATGTTTTCAGAAATTAAACCACCAAACACGATTTCAGTTTTTTTAAAATTGAAAACAATTTCAAAATAAAACTACCAAACGTATTTTCAGAAATGATTCCAAAATAAAAATAAAAATGTTTTCATTTTCATTTTCGTACAGAAAATCAAAAACATTTTGAAACCAATTCCAAACGCACTCAATAAATTTTCAAGCAAACTGTACTTGATTCTTAGTACACATAAAGTAAACAATATGAAAACTAAGTATTACTATATAATTCCACCAAATGCTAGATGACACGGGTGCAGAAATTTCGTCATCATAGAATGCAAGTTCTAAATCCTATTATCCTAGGTCAGTTGCTAATCACGAAGTTTAGCAAAATGGATCAATAAACTTCCAAGTTGTCACATTCTGTCCTCTCCTTTACTCAGCAAAAACTTTCACTCATGCATGTTAAGATAATCGTGAACAAAAATACTAACATTAAACCAAGCATATATTCATTCTTGTACTAACAAGTGAAAGATAATCGAGAAGAAAACCAAGCTTTAGTTTAGGGGTTATTCGGCCTTTACCTTTTTTTTTTTTTTTTTTTTCAATCAAAGTTTCTAGACTTCTTTTGTTCTTAATGTGTTTTTCGTCTTCTTCTCTCCTTTTTTTCTTGGTCTTTTCGTTTGGGCTTCTTACCGTTGGTGTTGATTTTGGTTCGGTAAAGCTTCAACGAGAAACCCTTTGCGCTAGGGTTTTATGTCCGTCAAAATTTTGGCCTTCATTTCCTGCTTCGATTTCCTTTTGTTTATGGGTTATTCTGCTTTCTTAGCCTTTCGCTTTATGCTTTTCTTCCTTTTAAGTTTATGTTTTTGTTTAGATTTTTTTTTTTATTTATATTTCTGTGTTTTGTTCTACTCATTTTTTTTTTCCCCCTATTTTTGTTAATCTTCTAGATTTTGGTTCGGTGAAGCTTCAACGGTATTATATTTGAAATTTTTGCTTCCATTTTTTTTTTTTCGTTTGTATGTTCTCTGATTATTTTTGTTATCCTTTTTTTTTTTCTTCTGTTTTATTTTTTCTTCCTTTTTCGATCTTCTATTTCTTCTCCGAATAATTTATCTTTTTTTTTTTCATCGTTTGTTTTGGTTTGATTTGTTAAAAAAAAAAAAATTCCTTTTCATGTTCTATGTTTTTTCCCTTTTCTTTACGGTGTTGTTGTCTCTTTCATTTACCCTAAACATTTTTTTGCTTACTTTAAGATCAATTTGATAAAGTAAAGATTTAAAAGGATGTAAAAAAAAATTTAAAAGGCATATCAAAAAAGAAGATTCTTACTTAACAAATACAAAAGAATGTAAAAGGAAAATTAAAATATGTAAATGAGGATATATTTGTAAGAAATTTATTTTAACGAAGCCAAATTGAGAAAGAAAAATAATCTACTAAAGTGGATTAAAAAATATTCTACAACACTACTATAGGAGGTCGAGTTTTCCTGTTCAAAGAACAATGTATTTTTTCTCTTTTTCTTCTTTTAGACATGTGGCTGTCTTTTTTTTTTTTTTTTTTTTTTTTATGTATTATTGTTTTCGACTTCTTTGTTTTTTCGTGTTGTCGCCTCCCTTATTTTTTTTCTTAACTATTTTTTCTTTTTTTGTTTTTATTTATTACAACTCAGAGGAAATAAGAAAGAAAAGTAAAGATGAATAAATATATATATTTATTCACTTTAATATGTAAATAAATATGTATTATTTATAGACTAAGCTTTTATCATGTAATATATTTTTTTATAACATATTTTATCCGTGCTATTAGTACGGGTAACACACTAGTATTTACTAAAAGAAAAGAAAAAGAAAGGATAAGGGTGATTTTGTCCAAATAAATATATCTTATTCCATTCCGTAATATCTATAAAACCCTAACCAAACATATACATATCCTTTATTTTTTATTCTATTCTATTACTATTGTTATTTCTATTATCATTTCATCAGTCCAACCAAACATATCCTTACGGTTGTAATCGATGTTGCTTGACCAGAAATTGACATTTAAAACTGGGTTTGCCACGTTTCTATTCTGATGTACATGAAAGGGATTAACACTTCTGTAGATTCTTCTTTTGTTGAAGTCAGGTTTGACCCAAAAACTTGTTTTATGCGGTTTGTGAAGATGGGCTTTAAATAGAAGATGGCATGTGGTTGCAATACCTTTCTATGCAATTAGGCAAATCACAGCAAAACCGGACACTAGGAATATGCTTCATTTTCTGTTCTAGTAGCAAAATAAAATCTGAAATATTTCTTCCCATATTGCCTTTTAATGTTACTGTCGAAAACTTTTTCTTAGGCATGTTGGTCACATCTAGTCAAAGTATATGATTCATATAAAACATATATCTTGGTATAAATTCACATTACAAACATGTGCAAAGAGTCTAAAATACAAACTAAAAGCATACAACAAGCTACGCACACCAAATTCACCTTGCAAACCGCCGCTCTTCCTGCTGATTTTCCTTTGAAGTATGAAAACCCGAAAGCTCGTAACCGGATATCGCTTCAGCTCCCTCTTTTTATCATATTTCTTCACGACATTCTCCAATCTGCAGCTTTCAAGTTCAACTTTTAAGAGAAGAAGGATTGCAGGATCTGCAGACTATGAAGTCAAAGTCAGAGAAATGAAAAGGGAGGGATTGGGATTGTTTCATCCAAGCAATGAGTGATTAATGGGATAATCGAGTAAGATATGTGGGGATAATGCAAATTTTCCACTAACAATTCTTGTGTTAGAAGAAGCCATGATTTGTTGCAAGCACTGAGCACAAGGGAAATATAAGAAAAGAACCAAAGGAAGAACAAGTAGTAGTAATATTGGATGCTCAAAATGGTAGCCATCCTTGCTAGAGTTTGACACTTCGTAATAAACGAAATTCTTTATATAGTTGGATTCGTAGTATAGAGTCCAGAGCAAAACCTCTATTATTTTCTGGGTTAATATTAAATTTAGTCCCTAAAGAATAGAGGTTCTCTCACTTTGACCCCTACCTTTAAAAATGGCATAAAGCTGACCCCGGAGCTTATTAAAAGTTTTAATTTTAGTACTTCTGTCAATAAAACGTTAATTTTTTTTTTAAACAATTTTAGACACGTGTGGATCATGTGATTGCTTGATAAAGTGAAATGTGGTAAATTCAAATAATAGAGTTTAAGACAAAAAAAAAAAAAAAAAAATCGCAAATGCTCCTTGCCTTAACGCTATGTATTGTCTCTTACTCTGCTCATGACCACCATATTGTCACCACTCTTCTATATTGTCTATTACAAATGATTCACGTGATCCGCAAGTATTTAAAATTGTTAAAAATGACCTTTTATTGACGCAAAACATCAAAATTACAACTTATAAATTTAAGGTCAATTTTGTGTCATTTTTAATTATAGGGCTAAAGTAAGACCACCTCTACTCTTTAGGGGGCTAAATTTAAAATTATCCCATATTTTCTTATACATGTTAGGCAATTCATTGATTTACACACACCATTCTCATATGGTTAGAACTTTGAATCTTCGAACTTTGATTAGTTATTATTTGTAGGTTTCTCCCGACAAAAGCAAGAAAATAAAGACAATAACATGAGTACGTTTCTGAATAATACACTTGTCCATTAGGTGAGGTCCCCTTTTTATCATGGTAGATTGCTTGAATTTCCATATTTGCGTGCTTGCATTAAAGTAAACAAAGGAAAAAAAAAAAAAAAGTTCAGTACGGTAGGTCACATTTTTTATTTATTATTTATTTTAAACAAGTTTTCTGACTTGTTTGAGCTGCTAGGTTTATTTTATACTTTTTATAATTATAGATAATGTGTGAAATACAATATTTGTTAGGATGCTAGCATAATTTATAAGAACAGATAGTTAATAGCATAATTTAATATCTTAGTGGCAGACCTCGTGCTCCCTGCCCGAGGGAGAAGTCCTCGCGAGCGGACCTTGGATCTCTTAGAAACCATGAAGGCCTCTCAACGTCATCCGTCGCAATTTCCGGTGCCGCGACTTGAGCGACGGCGAGATCCGAAGGGAAAGAGGTCTGCTCTGGAGAGAGATACAGGGAGAGGAAAGAGGGAGATCTCGAGTGACAGCGAGATCTGACACGAAGTTGGCGATCTGGACAAGGATCGAGGAAGTGAGAAAGAGGAAGGTCGGGGAGACAAAGGAGAGAGAGATTGCGGTGGTGCGAGAGAGGGAGATCCAAAGGAGAGAGAGAGAGATTGGGAAGAGAGAGAAATAGGTTTGATTGGGTTTTTTTTATGGGATTTAATGGGGCCGGGGTATTTCAGGTATTATAAAATATTGTAAGTAATATGATATCATTTACAAATAATTTAAAAAACTTTTATTAACTTCATTAGAAATCGGTGGAATATGTTATTTGATGTATTTCCCTTTATTTTATACTTTGCCTATGCTGGAAAAACACATTGCTCGTCTTATATAAAGGGCAATTTGGCCGAGTTTAAAGGCTCGTTTATTTCGCTAATTTAAGTTTTATTACAGTAAAAAATTCTTACAAATAATTACATATAACTTTTTTGTTACAGTAAAAAGCTCTCACATAAAATTACATCTCAATTCGAATTAAAAACTCGAATCAGCGAACTAAACGGGGTTTTTGTTTTTGCAATTAATCAGTAGAAGAAAATAAAAAAAATAAAAGCTTTAACTTTTTACGGAGTATTAAACACCTCATATTTAGAAGAGTTTAATAGGTCTAAATAATTTTTAGATTTTTTAATAAGCAAAAAGGTGTTAGAATAAAGTTTATGCTTAATGAAACTTTGGTGCAAGTTTATAGTCCATTTAAAAGTGTGTTCTTTCAGAAGTCTCACTTTGTATTTTTAATTGAAAACTATTCTAAAAAGTTAAGACATTTCTAGTAAATCATCCAAATACTTTTAAAAATAATTTTTCTTCCAAACAAAAGATAGAGAATAATAAGATCGAAAAGATTTTGTTCCATTTCTTCTTAAGTTTTTTGATATGACAAGAAAGAAAAAAAAAAAAAGAACTTATTATCCGTTACTAGACAATTACATTTGGAAGTGAATGTAAGGGCATAAAAAAAGAATTATAAGAAAATTACATTTTATCCATCACATTATCTATCATATTTCCATTTTTTTTTTGTTAAGTAAAGAGTTAGAAGGTAATTTGACAATTTTAGTACCCTTAAAACCATACTCATATATATATATATATATTTAATTTAATATAATTTTAATTAAAAACTGACACTACCAGCAGAGAGATCTTATCAAAGCCTTACCTGAGAATTAATTTATTTTTTTAAAAATCTCTCCAATTATTTCCTTCGGTTCACTTTCATTCCTGCGAAACACTGGGTAAAGTATATAAATTTACAAATTAAAATGGAATTAACCAAACGTATTGCACTGTGAACGTATTCGAACAATGAGTTTTAGTTTTTAATCATATATTATATCAAAAAGTTTAAATCCAACTATTACCAACCTTAATATTTTTTCCCCTTATAGTTGAGATATTGATTGAATCGGGACATTGACCTGTCTAACATAATATTTTCCAACCAAAAATTTTGAAATTCATGTTAGATGATATCTTTTAGGAGATTTTATTGGATTTAGCTGTTCTGTCTAATTCTAGTATTTCAATTGATGTCTAATCAATCATATCATATTATGTCGTGTAAAAAATTTAAATTATTTTTTAACTCTCTTTTGTGCTTATCATGAAATGATGTGGCATTATATGATGGATTAGATATTTACTAATTGAGACACCATAAATTAGATAGAAGATCTGAATACAATTTTATTGTAGAGCACATAAAGCAATAATTTATTGACGGATTTTTATTTGTTTAGGTGTTAATTGCTATTCATTTATAAGATCATTTGAGACATTAAAGAATATGCTTTTGTTTTTTTGGCTGAAACATTAAAGAATACGCGTTAGTTAACAACAGAAGAGAGCATTTGTATTAACATTGTTTTTCTCTCTCCTTCTATTAGAGTTTTATCTTTTCCTCTGGTTGTTTCCTTACGCCGCCTAAGAAGTAGGCATCAAAGAGCTGGAGTCTGTCACCGCCTTTGGGCGGTGCTCCAGACTCCTAGCCCCACGGGAAGGTGCTCATATGCTGCGGGTGATACTTTTTTAATGAAGCTCTGAATACGCGAAGCTATAAGAGGGACATATGGGCTTTGTGAAGGTTTTTTTCCGGCAGGCTTCTGGTTGCCGGCCCCAGGTGTTCTAGTGCAGCAGAGTGGCTGTGATTAGGCCTCCTCAATGTCCAGCTCTCTCAATGGGGGTTGTTTTGCGTTTCGGCTGTCAAGGATGGTGGAGGGAGTGGTGTGGTCGCAGCTTGGGGGCGGATGGGAGTGTTGGTTCTTGATCTGTGCTTTAGTTCTCCCCTGAGCGGCGGGGGCTTCAAGCTAAATGTGGCGTCGGCTTCGTTTGTGTAGCTTGTTCCTTTGTCAGCGACGTTTGGTGGCGGCAATTGCTCAGCTCACTCAATACGCTGCAGTCCCCTCTCCCACTCTTGGTGGTGGTCAGCAGCTTCGTGGAGAGTCCATTGTTGTCATTTGGGTACCTTTGTATTTTGATTTGTGTTTATGAAATAAAAGTGGTAGTGTCTTCTCCGTTTAGTAGGGTATTTAGGTTGTTCTGTTGGATTTTTGTTGTAATAGTGGAGGTGGTCTCTCCACCTTCCGGTGTTATTTTTTTGTTTTTTCTACTTATTATGTGTCTATGCGGCGTTATATTAGGCCTCAGTGCTCTTGGTCTCTCGATCTTAACCGATCAGAGTTATCCGCTGGTTTTTGTGGCGTTTGTGGTGTGTTTGAAAGAGTCAATTTTGTGCTCGATTAGGTGTGTACCACTTTAGTTTCTCTTCAATGGAACTTGGTACGTATGTTACCCTCTTAATCGTTTTAGTCGAACCTTTGTAGTTAGAGTTGAGTTGATAGTTGCACTTGGGTCTTTCGCATCTCAATTAGTGATTGTAATATTCTCATTTAGAACGCAATTCCCCCTTTTTTTTTTTCTGATTTAAAAAAAGCTAAAGAGAGTGGAGTTTATTTATTTATTTAAGAGGAGAGAGAATTCTTGTTATTTCTTTATAATCTATCCATCCGTATTGGAAACGAGGCTGCTATTTCTATGATATCTTTTCATCAAGCTGATAAAATGACATTGGCCATGTAGAATATGAAACACCATTCTCAAGGCTTAAAAATGTAAACATAATTTGTGAGTGCAACTTTGATTTTTTAGTAGAATAAATCAAAGAAAATGGTTATATTTAATTTAGTTGAATATTAATGATTGAAATTTAAATTATGTGAGTCCATTTGCTTCACATGCTAGCCCGAATATTCACCGCACTAAATCTTAGGATTAATTTTAAAAATTTTAGTTCCCTCCAATCTTTGCAAAAAGTTATACTTTCTGCTACCAAAAAATTTGGTCACAGAAACCCCTGCGACCAAGTTTGCTTTACTCGCAAAAGAATTTGTAATCAAGTTTGGTCGCAAAAAGAGTACCGTGAGACTGGAATCACGTGAGGTGATAATGCATGTGCACCATGGGGCACCTGCATCATAAGTTTTTAGATAAGAATAATCGCATCTTAATATATAATCAATTAGACAATAATTTTATTACATTCGATTCTTTTTGTTTGCTTTTGTAAGACAAGAGAAAATTCTCCAGTATGAATATTCATGATGAAGATCGACTATACAATCAAATAAGAGATCAATAATTAAATGAAGATTTAATTCTATACATAAAAACGTACATCTTCAATAAGCCTCAATAAAAATGTTGTTGTTCAACAGTTTAAAACATTAAAACTCAATGAGGAAAGTTGTAATACTTAATAATTATTTATTTTTCTTAAAGTTTTGTTTAGTTATTAGTCTTCTCCTAAAAACGAAAAATCCTGACTTGGTCGTTGATTAATAAATGTGTACCATTTCTCTATCAATAGAATGGTGGATGATTTATCTCATTAGAGACTTGTATATTTGATAGTTCATAACCAAAAAGTATTGAAACTTAATAAACGTGAAGAATAAACATGAAGATATTGGTTTTTGACTATTTTAGTGTGCAATTCGTTTGTTCCTTTTTTTTTTTTTTTTTTTTTTTTTTTTCTCCCCAAAGTATAGGATCATGTATTGGACTTTGGAGCATTTAAAAAGTAGATCCTCTGAGAATATTATTGTTTTACTAAATTTGTACTGTTCTTAATTTATAATTATTTTTTCCTTTGTAAAATCTTAATAACACGGTTTATATTATGTAATTTTTGTTATTTGATAAATTATTAAATTATCAAATTTAAGTGTAAGATGATTCTGATTTGCTTTTTACCTATGAACATTTTTAATCTAATGTCCGAGTCTTAGAAAATTATCAATACAAAGTTGTGTGCTTTTAAGCCCTATTAAGTTTTTTCGGCCAAGGCCTCCAAAATTATTGAACCGATCCTGAGTGTAGATGATTATTGATGATATTTTTATATCTTGGGAACTTGGAAGTCTTTAGATTCCGATGGAAGTGAAGACTCTTGAATAAGTCTGCGCTTTTAATATAAAATTTAGCAAATTTTTTTAAAACATTATAAAAATAAAACAATAATGTAATACTTATCATAATGATATCCCATCTTAAATAACAACTTTAGCCATAGCAAAAGTTTTAAGATATCCCATCTTGTACTATTTTGCTATTCGTATAATATCTTAAAACTTTTGCTATGGCTAAAGTTGTTATTTAAATTTTGCTATATGCATAAGGAGCCCTTATTTTTATTGGTGATGGTTTCGTAGCATAGAGAGTAAGAAGGGGTCTTGTAAAGAGGGAATAAGGAACTCAAAGAGAATTTTGTAACCTTTCAACACTACAATATTTACCCATATAGTTGTAAGGTTCATTAATGGCGAAACCATGCGCACCTTAGAATATACCGATTTCATTCCCGAAGAGAAATACTAGCGTCATTTTTTTGTTATTTTCTATAATTATTGTTTGACACACGAACTCATTTATCTCATTTTTTATTTAAATAATAATATATCATGTCTACGTGTCAAATAATCAATATAGAAAGTGATAAAAAAAATGACAAAAAGAATGATACTAACAATTATACTCTCTCTCCACATTCATTATTTTCACCATATTGCCTTAATTTTTTTTTTTTTTTTTTTTTTTAAAGGTGTTTCGGATTACACCATCAACAATTTATTAGAAATACTTGTGAATATGATCAAATCAACTATTTCAATCAATTACCGGTGAAATTTTGGAGAAAAAAAAAAGCTGGCATTTGCAGTATTTGTTGATCAATTGGTAAAATCTTTTGGTAATGTAAACAAACATATAAAAACTATTATAATGCATAACTAAAATCCTCCGGATACGACAATCTCAAATAGGGCTTGCGTACTCAAGCTTATTTCTAGTGATTTTCATATATTTGACCACCCGAATATAGAATATGTATTCGGTGTAATGTAGATTTTATAGATCATTATCAGATTGTCCAATCCATGGCACGTACTATATCCTTTATTCTTTCTTTATGATTTGGTATATCAAACAACACATAAATCAAATGACATGATATTTAGCAGAATTAGACACGGAAATCAAGACAAATATAAAAATCATATAATAAAATTTGAAAATTATTATACATTTTGTTGCAACATCCTTCAAGTTCTTTCAACTTTTGGGACCATTTATCCTAAATTGTTAAAAAAATACGTGGTCCAATATTTTCTTGTCCCAATTCCTTGGTTCTTCATCAACTGCATGGACCATATATATAAATATGTATATGCGTGTATATATAAATATATATAGATACAGATATAGTACGATTTGCTATATATTATTACCAACATCAAATCCATCTATACACATTATCGCCCGCACCTTTGACAATTAAGAGAAACGCAAAAAAGCTTTTGTGTTTGTAAACACTTTTAAACTAAATTATATGTGTACGTACGTGTCAAACTTCTTATTCATTAATTAAGAATAGGATACATATGTATTAATGAAAAATAAGAGTACAAATAATACGATTTGAAAATTAATCAATATTTAAATACCATGCAAACAAATTATTGTGGTGGGCCCCAATACGACATCTGCGACACAGATGCTTGCGTAAAATTTTGTTTCCACTAGAGAAATAATTGAGAAGTCGTGATTAAGAGAGAAAGATGAGAAAATTATATGCAATCTTCTTACTTAGATTCTTGATCCGAAGGACCCAAAATTGTGCAAAATTGATTGGTCAATCCTAGTAAATATTATGACTCCCCAAAAACTCATCATCGACATTCTTTATCATTTTCGTACGCTTTTCGATGTAATATTGTGAAGCTCCTCCTCTTATACGTTTATAATTAAGTGGGCACAATATTTGAAAGGTCCATTTTCTCTAAACATTAACTCCATATACGTGTGTGCGCACGAATGTATTTATATATATGGATAAATCTCATATCAAATTTTGTATATCATATGACATATATAGCTTTTATCTTAGTTAATTTACATACCAATTGAACCACTAAATATTGGTTGATGCAGCAATAAGTCCTTTTTCTCTTTCTAAGATGTAATTCGATCGAATATGGCAATCCTAATATGAAAAGTCTTGTTTGACCTGTGCGGCGTTGGATCCATAATACTTGTCCCAACTCATTCTTTAAATAAAAATTGAGTCAGATTTTTTCATAATTTATCGGTGGACCTCAGAATTTCTTTCTGAACAATAAAATGACACTGCTACTAATTAATCTCTCTTTTTGATAGCGAAAAATATTATGTTCATATATACAATTACTATGCTTATATTGGAATGGTTGTGTATAGATGGTTACAGAAATAGCCAACAAGTAATTTAATTGACTGAATCACGAGGTATAAAACTCAAATCCCTCTATACCCAACTTCAAAAGAAAATAGAGTCTTCAACAACTTCAAATGTTGATATTAGACCATTTAGCAGCACAAACAAAAAACACCATATCAAGCATCAAAATCTTAATATAATCCTATTTACAGCAGTTATATTAACTGTAACATTAACTACCATGCCCGCAAGACGTTGGTATTATGTGAGGGAGAACAAAAATTTCGACTATGTTTACATTGCAATATCAGTAATAATTAATGTACTAATTTGATATATTGATCATATATTTTTATTTATCACTGTCATCATTTCTTTCCTTTACGTATTAACAATTTTTTTCCTAATAATAAATCTTCTAAATTAAATGCAAAACATTATTAATTTAATACAATATGGTTCACGATACTAATAACAACGTATTCTATTATTTATTTCAAGGAATTATCAAAACATAAGAAATAAAATGTTAATATAAAAATAGAAATCCTTTTCTTCCAAGAAAAGTAAAGAAATTTCAGAGTTATATTTGAGGCCAATAAATCCCTAAGAGCAATTAAAACTTTTCATAAGCATGCAAAGGGTGAAAGAGGTTAATAAAACATAATGGAACGGGAATCCTCCTCGAAAAGGAGCGACGATGGCCGGGGATAATAATTAGAGATGAGTACGAAGATGGGGACACAATCTTGTCTCCAATTAAGTTTATATTTCATTTGTGTTTTAAATTTTGTTACAATTCTAAATGTATAATTATTTTAAATGAGGAGTAGGGCGTGCATGGAAAAAGTCTCACTAGCTAACACAGAATTCCCAACTCATTTATTTAATCGAGAATGGGGAACGGGGATGGGGACGTGATATTATTACCGACCCCCACCTGCCCAGTTATTCAGCCAAAAAATGGTGACTAGCATTTAAAATTAAGCATCTCCAAGGAAGTTTTGCTAAATTTTAGCTAAAATGACTAAGCATCTATTTTAGCTAACAATTTTTTAATGAGTCATACTAATCATATTCTCTATTTTAATTAAACATAGATTATTTTAATATTTTTTTGAGTTTAAAATATAAATAATTTTTTCTTAATTTTTACTTTATGTCAAAACAAAGAATAAAATAATAAAAAAAATAAATAGGTAGTCACTTCTTGCTAGCTATATTTAGCTAGTGAAAAAATGCTTTAGTCAAAATAGCTAATGATTTAGTTAATGATTGAGAAAAGTTAAAAAAAAAAAAAACATTAGCTATTTTGAATAAAAACATGAAATGACTAGCATAGTTGGAGTTGCGCTAAAAAACTTGAACATTTATGGCACGGATCCAAGAAAAAGAAATTCAAAAAGTGCACGATAGAAAAACTAAGAACATTTTATAGTTTAAATAAGAAATTAAAACGAAATTTAGATTAAAAAAAAGAAACTGAAAGAAATTAAGTAGGGATCACATTAGTTCCGTGGTTGTAACATTGAAAATGATTGATAAATAATTATACTACGAAAATGCTAAATTTTTACGTCAAGTAACCGAAAGTTTTGTATCATAGACTTTATATGCATCATGCATTAATGGATTTTAAAGAAAGGTAAACTAGAATTTTTGTACAAATACAAAACTTGAAATAAAAACCACAATATTTAAATTTGATATATGACTATATATAGTATGAATGAAGCCCGGCAACTTATAATAAAGCGCACAATAGAGCCCGGTAACTTATAATAAAGAACACAATAGATAATTAATGTGTGAAAAACTACATAATATTGTAAAATGGATCATGTATGATTACGAAATTGTCTCTTAACATTTAAATTATAATAAAAACAAACCATTTTATTTTGGGTATTATAACTTCATCCTTTAAAGTAAACATTACTTGGTTATCCTGAAATTGGGTGGCGAAATTTTTTTTTAATGCAAAACAATATTTCATTAGCAACAAAACATATAACTTATAGAAACCTCAATAGAGAAGACTTAATACAACAAAACTAAAATCAATAAATTCGATGGCATTCAAGTAACAGAGATCCATCCAAGGTCTGATGGTGGATACAATTTGGAGCACTTCTCTAGGGCTCTTTTAATTCTCCCTCTATAGTTGGCTCTCTTGAATGGTCTGTAGCAAACTCTTTGCAAAGATTGATCTTTTAAAACCTGTATTTTTCCAGATTAAGCTCACTGAAGTGGGAGATATGGCTAAAAGCATACAGAAGATAAAATATAACACCAAACCCACCCAGATCTAGAGATTGATGGGAAAAAAACAACCAAGACCAACAAACAAAACTACACAAGGTTAGAGCTTGGCAGGGAAACACAACCAAAATCAATAAAAACAACCAAAACCCACACAAATCTAGAGATGGGTGGGGCAAACAAACACCAACACTGGTGGAATGATCGCCATTATTCCACCTACGACTCAAAAAAGAGAAGGATACACCAACATAGATTTCATCACCGTGTAGACTGATCAATGTAGAGCACATGAGTGTATTTAAGGATGGTTGACCAAAAATGCGCTTTTAGTAACCGACTAGATTGTTCTCCTTCTTCTCTCTCTCTCTCTCTCTCTCTCTCTCTCTCTCTCTCTCTCTCTCTCTCTCTCTCTCTCTCTCTCTCTCTCTCTCTCTCTCTCTCTCTCTCTCTCTCTCTCTCTCTCACACACACACACACACACACACACACACACTTTTAAATTTTCTTAGTAGTTGGCGGCGAAAACTTTTAAATCTTACTAGGGATTGGTTGATACTCAAAACGTGATCACGACATTTGCGGTTCTTGAATTATAAGTTAAATTTGTTGAAGTTATTACTTCGTAATTAACGAACACATAAAAGCAAGATTATTGAAATAATGATCAAATTCACTAGGATTTACTAAAGAAATTTACTCATTTTGAGCACAACCAATAAGTCCGGGGTGAATTTTGTAAACAGCCTCAATCTAAAAGGGACTGAATTGTAATTCTAAAAAAGTGGATGGTGAATCTTTATAATAATATTAGAAATGAAAGGGAATTACTTTTGTAATTATTCCCCATCTAAGCAATCTCCTATATCCTATACTGTTGAAAAGATGCATGCCTTTTGATTAGAGTCTAACAAATCTGAAAAATATACAACACTTTAACTAAAATGAATATATATGTTTTCTTTAAAACAAGGCACATATCATTGCGAAAGCAACAAAAGGAAAAAAAAAAAAAAAAAAAAAAAAAAAAGAGAGAGAGAGAGAGACAGCCATCACATTTGGATGAATTAGTAGTGTTATACCTTTTTTTGTTGCATTCAAATGTTGTTCAATGAATCATGTAGTCTTAATTCTTTCTTTCCTGATAATTAATCTTGCACTTATTTATTTATTGATTTATTTTGTTTTTGTTTTTTTTTTTTTTTTTTTTTTTTTTTTTTTTTTCACTACAGACTTTTAAGTCTTTTACTCTTTGCATTCACCTTTCTTTCTCTCTCTTAATAGATTAAATTAAGATTGCGTGTGATGGATTTAAGGATAGCATAATTGGATTTTTTCCCCTAAAGTAATTAAGTTTTGGTTTAATTAACTTTTAAATGATTAAATGGGGACATGCATACATTTTTGTTAATAAAAAAAGGATAAAAAAATTCTTTTTTTTAAACAACCTAAACATAAAAAAAAATTCAAAACTCTAGGGGGCAGGCATATGCCCCCTACGTCCCAGCCAACCACTAAAATGTTTAGGCTACAGTACACAAAATAATTAAAAAAGCAATCACCATATAAAAAAAAAAAAAAAAAGTTCCAAATCCCTCTATAAGTACTCATCACCACCAATATTTCACACTCAAAAAACATTCCCAAACATAATCTTCTTCATTTAATGGCTAATCTCCAAGACTTCCCTTTTCTTCTATTAATTATCCTAGCCCTAGCCTCATTAACAATCTTTGTCCAAACCATAATATTTTTCTGCAAACGTAAAACCAAGTCCCTTCTTCCTCTTCCACCAAGCCCACCGGCGCTTCCCATCATCGGCCATCTCTACCTCCTCGGAAAACTCCCCCACCAAGCTCTCTGCAAGGTCTCCAACCGATATGGCCCGATCGTCTTCCTCCGGTTCGGCTACAAGTCTTCTCTTCTCGTCTCCTCCGCGGAGATAGCGAGAGAATGCCTCAAAACCAACGAGTCTTGCTTCATGAACCGTCCAAAGAGGGCCAATTTTGACTACCTAACCTACGGTGGTTCCGACTTCTCGGTCGCGCCGTATGGACGGTACTGGAAGTTCATGAAGAAGCTCACTGTGTCCAAGCTTCTTGGAGCTTCTATCATGGAGGTAATTTCTGTTGTAAACTTTGGGAAACTGTTGATTATATTTATTTATCTATTCTTCTTTTATTTTGGCCTTTATAATGTGGGGTCCGGGAAGTACTTTCCCGGTTTTACCAATACAATATTCGTTTTGCACATTTTGTTTTATAATGGTAACCTGTGCACTAATTTCTATTAATTTCTAAGTCAAAGTGATGTGGCATTATATATTCAGTCATACAAAAGATTCAGTGATATTGTCTGTACTTGTATACAATGGTGCAGGCTTTAGCTAGCTATGTCCTTAAAAAAAAATATAAATAAATAAAAGAAAAAATGCAGTTCAAAATTAATTTGGTTACAACTTACGAGCCATATATACAGTATTTAATCTTAGAAGACTACCTTAGTAGGTTTGTAGTCAAAGATTAAAGGGTTGGGAGGTCTTTCTTAAGGGTCTTAAATGTGAAGGTTGATAACCACCAGCTTAGGACCACAAACTCATGTCTCCTTACCGCTGGCACATTTGATAGAGTTGGGTGACACGCTTCTCATCGTGAGGTAGATTCGGATAGTAGGGTCTCAACGAATATTTCTATTAGCATATGGGAGTTCCTTTGCTAACGACCATATATGTTTTGTACTAATATTAGTCGTCCCCTTCCCAGATTTATACTTTGCAAAAAAAAAAAAAAAAAAAAAAAAAAAAAAAAAGTTTAACTGTATTGAATATGGCAGGTTTACCAAGCTATCCGAAGGGAAGAGATAAAGCAGTTAATACAAACTATACTGAAGGAAGCAGACGAAGGAAAGGAAATCGATGTCGGAGCTCAACTCATGGGGTTGACAAACAATATCATCTCAAGGATGGCACTGAAACAAAAGTGCGCGAAAAACGAAGACGAAGCTTACGAGATGAGGTATGTTGTGGACGAGATGTGCGACCTTGCTGGGAAGTTGAACGTGCAAGATTTCATTTGGTTTTGTAGGAAATTTGATTTGCAGAGGTTTGGCAAAAGGCTTAAAGAGGTAAGGGCTAGATATGATAATTTGATGGAGAAGATTATTAAAGATCATGAAGAAGCAAAGAGGAGGAGAATGGAAACACGTGGGGATAACGATAATGGAGAAGTCAAGGATATACTTGATATGTTGCTTGATGTTTATGAAGATGAGAATTCGGAGATCAAGTTGACTAAAGAAAATATCAACGCCTACGTTATGGTAAGCATGCATTTATTCCTTATCGTCTAGTCTCTAGGTTATATATACGTTATCTCCCTTTGTTTAATTCTTTTCTTGGGTTTACATAGAAAGTTTGAAAAAATTCAAAATTTTGTGAGAAAAAAATTACAGCAAAAAGGTTGAACTGCGATTTAAACCTATGAAAAGAACGGGATATTAGATTTATTGGCTTGTGATGAAAAGTTGACATGGTGAGTAAGAGTAATTTGCAGTAGGTTTTACAAGATGATCAGTTGGCACTGCTAAAAACTTTAACATGTGGGCGTCCTGATAAATACACATGATTAATATGACACTACTAATTATAGTTTTAACAGCAATAAGAATGATAATACTAAATTTTATTTTCATGTATTTTGTTAGCAAAAGCATTTAGCAACATATATACAATATGTTATTCCCTTTTCTAACAAGCTAACAAAAATGTGAAACACAAAACATATATGTGTACGTCTGATTGAGAAAATGCATAAATAGAAACAAAATACTCAAATCATATATATCTGTACTGCTTTTTTAATTTCTTATTGCTATAGCTAGTATGAGTCCCCGATTAGGAGTAGGTCTAATGAAGCATCCTTTTTTATCTTTGTTGTTGGGTGTAGATCTTGCTTTTTTCTGTCTCGATGTTGCTGTTTTTTAGTTTCATTTTGATGGTTTGTTTAGGGTTTTGAATTGAATATATATATATATATATATATGTACATATATATATATATATGTCAGAGCAAGATGGGGTAAGGGTAGCAACTTATTAGGATTAAGAGTTCTGGATACCTGTCCTCTCTCGTCTCATAAAAGGTATCTTTTCAATTAGCACCTGTTTCTATAAGCTTTATAGCTTTTCTTGTATTGTAGTGTATAAAATGTATTTTATTGTGTTATATTATCAATAATACACTACAGTGATAAAACATTAAAGAAGTGAATAATCTAATGTATGCACTTTTAGATTGTATTGCATTGTATTATTTATTCCCAAATTGATTTCCAGCCTTGATATCGAACTTGGCACGACCCCAACTTAACTCTAACCTCGGTCACAGGTCGAACTTGATCTTAGCCTTGGACTGACCATGACCTGGGTCTTGTCTTGACATGAATCCTAACCATCATGACCTGACTTTGGCCTTCTTGTCAGACTGAACCTGACCCATGGCCTAGTCTTGACCTCAATCTCTGTTCCGACCCAATCTTGACCCCAACTTTGTTTCTGGCCCCTGAGTCGATCACGATCCGATCTCACCCGACCCTCACCTAGATCCTGGTCTCCGACCACTGATCTGGCATAACATAATACGAAATGAATCGTATTATCTTACAATTCATGTTAACGTACACAATGCTGTCATATTAAATATTATATTAATGTATTACTCTACAATGCAATACTCTAATATAGTCCACCAAACATGCCGCACATATACGCAGAACATCTTTGGTGCTGGGACCGAAACCCAAGCGGTGACAATGGAATGGGCACTATCCGAGCTAATAAGCCACCCAAACGCCATGTCCAAAGCAAGGCAAGAAGTAGACCAAGTTGTAGGAAACAATAGAATGGTACAAGAATCAGACATCGCAAACCTTCCCTACATAAAAGCTGTAGTGAAAGAAACCCTAAGACTTCATCCTGGAGGCCCTTTCATAGCCAGGGAATCCTCTAAGGACTGCGAAATAAATGGCTACCATGTCCCAGCCAATACCCGGCTCTTCATTAACACGTGGGCAATCAACCGAGACCCGAACCATTGGGATAACCCGCGCGAGTTCTCACCGGAGAGGTTTCTCGACGAGGATGGCAATGAAAAGAGAGATTTGGATGTGAGGGGACACCACTTTCAGCTGTTGCCGTTTGGGAGTGGAAAGAGAGGGTGTCCAGGAGTTAATCTCGCGCTATTAGTCGTTCCGACGACGGTGGCGGCTTTGATCCATTGCTTTGATTGGAAGGTTGGTGAGGAAGACAATGGTGTTGTGGATATGGAAGAGGGGTTTGGATTGTCACTTCCTAAGGCTAAGCCCTTGGTTTGTTTTCCTGTGGCCAGGCTCAACCCATTCCTTCAAGTTTAAAAATTTTAAAATCGTGTCAATAATATTGGTTAAATTTCAACCAATCATATATATTAGTATGTAAAATTATATTTAGTTTTTATTATGTAAATCTAATATTTGGTGACATTATTGTATATATGTGGGTGATTGGTGAAAAAATAACTTGCGAATGTGAGTGGCGGTGGTGTGGATAGTATACATCATGTATTGAAAAAATTCTCCCATGTTTAATTCGTAAATATTATACGTCAATTTTTCTACTTTAAGAAATTTAATATATCTATACATATTTATTGGGCGAATTTTTAATAATTACATTTCTATCGGTGGTCACTTTTAGATATAGAAATATCAATGACGTACCGTAATAAAAATCTAATTTCATTAATTATTATTAAATTTTTTAGTCAATATTCAATTTATTACAATCATTAAATTAATATTTTGTATCTACAATAATAATACTCATTGATGTGTAAATATTGAAGTAATCATTAAACCACTCCTATTTTTATAAACTAAAGAACGATAAGAACGACAATAAACTAAAAACGATATAGAGAGAAAATAAAAATAACCTCAAGAAACGACATTGTGCAGAAACCGCAACAAATAGAGAAAAAAAAAAAAAAAAAAAAAAAAAAAAAAAACACCAGAAAACTAAGATGTTAAACGAGAACAAATGGTGGACGCAAATGTCACCAACCTCAAACAAGCAATTATAAAATAGAAAAAGCAAAACATCCTAAAGAAAGGCTTTAACATAAAAACGACAGCCAAAAAAAAAAAGAAAAGAAAAAAGAAAAAAAAAAAAAAGACCCTAAGAGACTATGTAAGAGCTAATGCTTTTCTTATTTAAATCATTTAAATTAATGTGGGACTAGGATTTTTCCTAATATTAGAATTTACGACAAAAATTTTTCGTTGCAGTTTGGAATGGCAGGTTGGATCTGTGTATCCTAAAACAAGCTAGGATAATATACTTTACATTGATTTCCTTTTAACTAATCTCTAAGAGAAAAACGTGATATAGAGGTAAATGTCCATATTTTTAGTGGTCTTTTTATTAAATGGTCAAAATTTTATAAAATTAGAAAAATGGTTGTTTTTTTTTTAATAACTTTGTGGTCAAATACTTATTGACTCATTAATAAATCTATAATTTGTTGATTAAAATTGATTAATTATTTATTAATTTTGGTTAATTATAAATTGATTTTATTGATTAATAATGAAGTATCATTGTAAATCATAGGCAAATTAATAATGAATCAGTTAATCACTGATTGACACGGTAAGAAAGTGTCTAAAAAAAAAAAAAAAAAAAATTAGACCATTTGTCAAAAAAATAAAAGTTGTCCATTTATCAGAAAAAGTGGTAAAAAAAAGGACATTTACATAATTTTTCTAAATAAACTATTTCATTCATACATCCTAGCTAGAGATACAACTTGTTATTAGTAACTTCTGTCCCTTGGGAGAAAAATTATGTTATGAAGCGTTTTTGTTTCATTCCTATTTAAATTGATAAAAAAAATCTCTTATTATATATAAACTGTAAAATCTGAATTGACCTGATTATAGAGAGAACAATGAACTTCTGTTTGCAGTTTTGCTTATGATTTACACAGTACTCAGGTTTTCATCCGGCAATGAAAACACAAACATTTGTAAATGTATGTACAATAAAAAGAGATTACATGTTAATATGAATAATCACTAACAATTAATTAATTTCACATCAAAAGATATCTCCGTAATGGAAAAAGAAAAATCAGTCATCATAAGAAAAAAGTAACGAAGTAAATGTTATTAACAAAATTAGTATGCACATCTTCACAGGAAAACCAATATAAATCCGTCTTTCATCTCCAACACACTCATAAAATGATTTCTGCTTCCTCTATATCTTCCCAGCGTCTTTCTTCTTCTTCTTCTTCTTCTTCTTCTTCTTCTTCTTCTTCTTCTTCTTCAAATGCATCATCAGGCTTGAGATGCAAATCTAACAACGTCTTCAATGGAATTCCGAGTAAGATTTTAGTAGAATAATCTCCACAACCACACAGCTTCTCAAGCTCTTTCATGCCGTCAATGCTAGAAATTATAGGTTCTCAATACATATAAATGAGATCAAAACAACAATCAAGCCATTTAATCTGAAAATCACAATATCTCATTGGAGTTTGAAACATGTACAAAAGTAATGGTTCTAGGATTACCTCCTCCATTTGGCAGCGGAACAACGTCACTGGCCGCCGGAAATCACTAACAGCCGGCCGGAATCCGATCAGAAACCTGAGAACACCAAAAGTAGCTTGAAGTGTTTTTGAACTCTCCTCTTGCTCCCCTCTCCCAACCAGCCACATTCGGACCACATACACAAAAAGGAGAGCAAAAATCTGTCTTATGTTTGTCTGCAACAATAAGTATATGGGCTTTATTGGGCTTTAGCCAAAATTTTGATGGAGAGAGAATTTGACTTAATTGACTTTGCCTTGAGCACTTTAAAAATCTCGTTGTAGCCTTTGATATAATATCATGCATAAACTAGGATTGACAATTTAGGTAGTAACACGATAATACGATTCAAAACTCACACGAAATTAATAAGTTTAGGTTTACTATAAATGGATTTAGGTCATAATCGGGTTGACACGATTAACACGATTAATAAATAGGTTGGGTTAGGGTTGACTTAGCACGAAGTGACATGAATTGACACGATTAACTATATGTATCATCTATAATATAATGATATGTGATATAACATGAAAATTTATATGACATATTAAATACAAATAATGTGAATTTTAATATTTGTAGGTAAAATTCATTTATTTTTCTTAAAGAAAAATAAAAATTGACCAATAAATATGTTAAACATATCTCAACCGTGTTAAATAAGTCATTATTATATCAGTTATTTATTCAATATATTAATTTGAACGGGTTATACACGTTGACACGATTAACACGGTTAATAAATGGGTCGTGTTGTGGTTGATATTTTTGACACGTTTAATAAACAAGTCGTATTTATATTGATGTTTTCTGACACGATTAATAAATAGATTGACACGAACATGTGCCACTAACACAAATTTCCACCCTTAGCATAAACCATATTTTAATATAATTTTCCATAAAACCATGCTCTAAATTTGTGACATATTTAAGTGAATTAATTATGATTTATGCTAGTCGATACAAATATTCCAACATCTCCCACTTGGACAATACAAATCAAACAACAAATATATATTCACTAAAAAATAAGATGTCCACAAACAAAAATCTCACGCAAGGAACAAATGCCCAAAACAATTATACATAATAATACATCGACGGGATGTAAAAATTATAAATAATTATGCTTTCGAGATTTAGAGAGCATTACAATAACAATTATCTGGATCCAATAACAAAATGAGATTAAAATCTAATGTCTCCAACCAACTTGTAGAAGAATCAGACATTCCAAATCTTCCTTACATACAAGCTATAGTAAAGGAAACACTAAGGCTTCACTCTGGAGGCCCTTTCATAGCCAGAGAATCCTAAGAGGAGTGCGCTATAAATGGTTACCGTGTCCCTGCAAACACTCGACTCTTCATCACTTTATGGGCAATAAACCGAGACCCGAAGCATTGGGAGAACCCACATGAGTTCTCGCCAGAGAGGTTTCTCGAAGAGGATGGTAATGAAAGGAGAGATTTGGATGTGAGGGGACAACACTTTCAGCTGTTTTCGTTTGGGAGTGGAAGAAGGGTACGAGTGCGTTTAGTAGTGCGTCTTGGAGCTCAAAATCACTTCTCTAGAAATCAAAAGCTCATAATGGTATTTAGTAAAAACCATAAAAAAATATTTTTAAAGAATTTTTAAAAAATTTACAGCCAAAATCAGATGCAGTCACAAGACAACTTTAATATTTAGATTGTGCGGGAATCAAGATAGTATAAATAATGATTATCAACAAAGTTATATTAAATAATTAATTATTAATTACTAATTATATTATATATTTATTAATAATTAATAAATAGATATACTTAATAACTAATAAATAGATAGTAGTTACTAATTATTAATTAAATATTAATTTATTACATTAAGTTTTTAATTTTGTTAATAAAATAATAAATAATATAGTAATTATTTATTTAGTTAAACATTAATTGCTAAAAATTAATTATATAACATATTACCAATAAAATAAGTTATTAAATAAATATTTAATAATTAATATATCAATCATATATTATGTTAATTATAATCTATTAATTAGTAACAGTTAGTAAATAAAAAATAAATAGTAGTTACTTGATTGGTGCATGAAAATGCACCATAAATACTACTTTTGATTTATATAATATTAAAATATTTAAGCTTTAATTAAGCAATTTCATTATTTTTATTCATAATATTTTAATTGGAATTTGTCTAGTTTTTGCTTAATTATTTACAGATGAAAGCAGTGTAAAAGGCTACACAAGAAGAAGCCATGAAAGCCATATTTTCAGCCCAACCAATCCACCCACGACACGTGGCACCTTTCCTTCTCACTTCCAATCACGTTGCGACACGTGTCCCCTTGGTGCTGAATCCGAATTCCTTCCCCAAAAATCAGAGCAAATTACTAGATTTCTTTCCCAAATCAAATATATGATTTCTCCTAATTTATGTGTAATTTTATTTTGTTTCCTTTTCTTTTGTAATTTTCTAGTTTTATAATTTATTTCCTTATTTGACAGGCAACCTCTGAACACTATAACTAGAGGGGTTGGCCTAAGGTTTTGAGGAGTTTTTATTATTCAGTTTTCTGTCGTCTTGCTGTTAGTCTCATATTTGCAAGATAGGCTAGAGTTTTCTTGGTGAGGTTAGAGATGAACTTCTGTTGAGTGATCTAATTTGGGCTTTTGATTCCTTGTGCTGTAAAGTTCAACATCTGAATGAATTAAATCTCATCTATTTTTCTATTACTTTTCAAAATATTGTGTGCCAATTTTTATATAAGTTCAGTCACGCTTTTCTTATGTAATTCTGTCATGCAATGTTTTGTTATTCAAATTATTTTACAAATTGTCTTTTACTGCAATATTGTCAGATTGATATATTGTCGATTTTAGATAACTTGTAATAATAATATTTCCGGAGTCAACATAGAGATTTAATCTATTCAGTTCTTTTATTTTTGTGAATCAAAACCTGGAATTGGTAAACAAAACATTAGGGATTCTCGACACCTTACTGTTTTTATTATTGAATTTTCTCCATAAAAATCTTTTCTCCTTTTTATTATATTTGCAACAAAAATCTCAAAAAACTCTCATTTTTCTTTAATTCGCTTTTCTCTAACGCTCTCATTCTGTTAATCATTCTTGTTATTTTGTTATCTCTTTGTGGATACGACTGCCCTTCTGTGCTACAATTGACCGCTTGTGAACATCACTTTTGGGCATTAATCATTACTCAACTAATAATTAATATTAAATTATAATGATCAATATGTAATATATTAATCAATAATAATTAATAATTAATAATTAGTAATCAATCATTGTAAAAAGAATAATTACCAATATTAATATACTTTTTTCTTAATACACTAATTAATTACATATAATATAATAAATATGAGTGCATTACTAACATAGTAATTACTTATAATTAATTACTAATTATTTTTAATTGTTTAGCATATTAATTAATGATATATATATAGTTTAATTACTAAAGTACTCATTAATGATAATTTATCCATTATTATTATATTATTAATATATTATTTTTATTTGCTAAATAATGATCAATTATTAATTACTTTATATATTAATTTAATATTATTAATTATGGCCATCTTAACTATCCACAACAATTCAACCTCACAATTTACCAAACGTCATTATGCTGCTTTTTGAACCAGCAACACTTGTATAATTATAATTTACTAAACACTCAGTTACTTTTTATAACAGTTATTTTTTTCTGCATAATTAAAATCAATTTTTTCATAATCTACAATACTATCAAACTGGCCTTATGTCCTGAAGCTAATCTCGCATTGTTGGTCCTTGGCAGCTTTGGTTCATTGATTTGATTGGAAGGTTGGTGAAGACGGGAATGGCGTTGTGGATATGGAAGAGGGGTTCGGATTGTCACTTCCTAAGGCTAAGCCCTTGATTTGCTTTCCACTGGCCAGGCTTAATCCATTCCCTCAAGTTTTCTGATTTAAAAATTGTCTAATTGGTTAAATTTAATTCCAAGTCAATAGTATTTAAAGTCTGCCTGTAAGATTATGAAAGTCCAACATCTCAAGCTTAGGATTAAGGAAATCCTCATGTTGCCTCGACAAACGAAGAAAACTGAAAGATTTTGGGCCAACACAAATTTGATTGGAAATAGAAAAACCAAAAGATTGTGATTTGACTGATGCCTAGGCAAAGTAAAAGAAGAAATATTACTAAAAAAATTAGCCACCTAGGCAAAAGGGTTAAGACTAAGACATTATGAGTTGTGCAATTAACATCACATTGGAAAGATTATAAGTAATGAATTATATGTATGGACAACATCTCCTTATGATATGGGACTTTTTAAGGTAAAGTCCAAAAATAAAACAGTGCGGGGTTAGATTCAAAAGGGACAATATTATCATACTAAAAGGAGATAGTACAAGTCGTTATAAAATCTCTAACATCTTCGTCAAGTGTCAATACTTGGAGAGGTGACCTAACTTTCGTACCAAATTGTTAAGGGCAACAGATGATGATGTAAGCTTGAGATTAAACAACAAATATTAATTGCAGGTTTTATGTATTTACAAGGCAACAAACAAGTGCAGACGAATGTATATTAAGTAAAGAATACACAGTTTTTATAATATTGATTGGCGTTTCCTAAGATACATTAATCAAGGACGGCTTGTCCCACAAGGTTTAATGCAGGTATTAACAAATGAAATAAAAAACATGAAATTAATATTGTATATTGGGATGTGAAATTTAATTAATAGGATTAAATATAAAATCATACAAAATGTAGTTAGCATATTGACTAATTCTTAGTTTCATTGGAGTGATTACTGCTTATATTAAAAGTATTTCTTTAATAGTCAAAGCTTCTGCATTATTTTTCTCTTTTGTTTGTTGCTGCAGGCCTCTGGATTTTTTTTTTCTTTTTTTTTTTTGGTTTTTGTTTTAAATATTAAGGAAAACTTGGTTCTTCATTTATAAAGCATTGCTGCCCCATATAATTTCATTCATTATTTTCTTCACTAAAAGTTCAGCCATGGCAGACTTTCAAGGCTACATCACACTTTTCCTAGTCTTGCTAGTTTCCACCATTGTGGTCCGAGCCATATTCAAGAAAAACCGAACCAAGGTTCGCCTTCCGCCGAGCCCACTAGCCCTTCCAATCATCGGACACCTTCATCTTCTAGCTCCAATACCACACCAAGCACTCCACAAACTCTCCAACCGCTATGGACCCTTAATTCATCTCTCCCTTGGCTCTGTCCCTTGTGTGGTTGCTTCATCCCCAGAAATCGCCAAGGAGTTCCTTAAGACGCAAGAAATTTCGTTCTTGAACCGCCCTCAGACGGCTGCTGTTGACTACATCACTTATGGATCAGCTGACTTCTCATTTGCTCCTTATGGACCTTATTGGAAGTTCATGAAGAAGCTTTGCATGTCTCAGCTTTTTGGTGGCAGAACACTAGATCAGCTTCTCCCCGTTAGGCGCGAAGAGATCAAGCGGTTCTTACGTGTGATGCTGAAAAAGGCTGAAGAAAATGAAGCAGTTGACGTTGGAGGAAAGCTCATTATACTAACCAACAGTGTCATATCAAGAATGGTTATGAACCAAAGGTGTTCCGAGAAGGAGGGTGAAGCCAATGAGGTAAGGAAATTGGTGACGGAGACGACTGAGCTGACCGGGAAATTCAACTTGTCGGATTACATCTGGTTTTGTAAGAACTTGGACTTGCAGGGGTTTGGGAAAAGGCTTAAGGAAGTTCGTGAGAAGTTTGACACCATGATGGAGAGGATAATAAAAGAGCATGAAGAGATAAGGAAAGAGGGAAAGAGAGAGGGTGATTTAGTGAAGGACTTACTTGACATTTTACTTGATATATCAGAGGACGAGAGCTCAGAAATCAGACTGACAAGAGAAAACATCAAGGCATTCATTCTGGTACGTTTTTTGAAACAATCAGCAATTTTTTGAGACAATCAACAAACATTATACTATATGTGTGTATTTGTTGAGAAAACGCATGTGTTGTCCCTTACATGTGAATGAAGTTGTGAAATGATTTATATGCATGAAAGGATCCAAGACTCAATAACTAATAAGTTAACCTTTTGGGTCAAGTTAAACTCCTGAGGTGTGATGGGTCAATTTCACATGAGTATTTCCCCAATAAGTGATATTAGAGCCAATGGTTCGATCAAGTGAAAATGTGTATACTATGTGAGAGAATCACAAATCTTGGTCTAATATTATGAGCATGAAAATTTGTTATTGCTTCAAGTAGTATTAACAATACACATGTTTACATATAGATATTCATGTATGAGGGATCATTCTATATGGCTCTCAAAATTCCTAGCCAGAATTGATTATTTCAGAGATTATAGGAACTTGAAATTATGTTCTACTTTTTTTAATTGTGCAAGAGTATACACTTACAATATCACGTGGCTGAAATTGCAATAATGGAGATCTTGGTGATGAGTGCTTGACATTACAAGAAAAAAAAAAATTAGAAAACTGAACTAACAAGGTTGTAAAATTATTAGAGTAAATTGCGCCGTTGCCAAAATTGACCTGAATCCTCATTAGTTATTAGACCTTAGTTGCTATTGATTTTAAAATTCATGGTGTAATTAGCCAAAATTGAAAGTTCAGGAGTGCTATTATGTAAAAAACGAAAAGCTCAGGATGCAACAATGTAATTTACTCGAATTCTTACAATTATTTTTTTTTTGACAGGACATATTTGCAGCTGGGACAGACACATCAGCCATTACAGTAGAATCGGCACTAGCAGAGCTAATAAACCACCCAAGTATGATGAACAAAGCAAGAGAAGAAATAGACACTGTAGTTGGGAAAAGCAGACTAGTAGAAGAGTCAGATATAGTGAACCTTCCTTATCTCCAAGCCATAGTGAAAGAGACACTGAGGCTTCACCCAAGCCCACTAATTGTGAGAGAGTCCTCAGAAAAATGCACAATCAATGGCTATGACATCCCGGAAAAGACTCAGGTGTTTGTCAATGTTTGGGCTATCGGAAGGGACCCGAGGCACTGGGAAGAGCCGCTCGAGTTCAAGCCGGAGAGGTTTCTTGGTGAAGAAGGCAGTAGAGAGAGCCAATTGGATGTGAGAGGACAACATTTCCATCTATTGCCTTTTGGGAGTGGAAGAAGAGGATGTCCAGGAACATCACTTGCTTTGCAAGTAGTTCACACAAGCCTGGCTTCAATGATTCAATGCTTTGAGTGGAAATTAGTTGGTGGAAAAAATGGCATTGTGGACATGGAAGAGGGACCTAGCTTGACTCTTCGAAGGGCTCATCCCTTGGTTTGTGTGCCAGTTGCTAGGTTCAGTCCACTGCCAATATAAAACATTTTCCACAAAAGAAAAAATGGTTGAGGGAACTACCGGTACCGAGTGCCAGTACTCATATAAGCACTTATAAGACCGGCTCTATCTATAAGTGTTATGTTGTGAGATCCATCTTCTATTAATAGGTGGCAGGTGTCTTTAATATCAAAATTTAATTCTATATGTCATTTGAAATGAGTGATTGTTTTAAATTATAAAGATGGTATGTTTTGCCTCAAGAATTAAGAATATGTATGGAAAGTTAGACACTTAGGGCCCATTTAGTTCATTAATTTGAGTTTTTAATTTGAGTTAAGATGTGATTTTATGTGAGAATTTTTTACAGTATGTTAATGGTGGATTTTAATCAACAAGAAATTAACTCTCCGAGAACACTCGCAATAATCTCTCACGAATTGATTAGGGGTTAATGATACTAAATAAGTAAATGAGACAAGAGTTTATAGTGGTTCGGCTAAAATTCTTTGCTTACATCCACTTGTGCAGCACTAATCTGTTGTAGATTACAAGTTCTGTAGTAGTCTGGAAGTGAGAGTAAAAAGCTTAATGAATTTTTATGGCTCTATTTATAGGCCTTGTACATATGAGGAACCCCCTCTGCATCTCCCGAGGAAATCATCCTCCATCCCTTAATTTGGGGATTTGGCAGTTGGATTTCCACGATTACTGCTTCCCGGTCAGGCTAACCACTATTTATGCAATGCCTGATTTCCTAACTCCAACAGTGATGGTAGGTGATACAGTGCATCTTCTCCAGGACTAACAGCGGATTTGGCTGGGCTGATGCCTCGACGTCGTGGCCCTTACCACCTGGGCGGTGCTCTCGACACGTGTCAGCGTATGCGACTTCTTGACGTCTAAAGGGCACTCCGGACACATTGGTTCCCTCGCCGTCAGCGATGGATCCTCAACAGGGAGGCCTCGGCGCTTGTTACCCAGAGGAACGGTCGATCCCTCGACCGTGGTGTAACAATTACCCCTAGCCTGGGATGTCACGTTGTGATGTTCCAGGCTATGTAGTGTCAAGACATCCATGTGCAAGATTCCCTCCTGCAGACTATGGCGGCCGCTCGTAGGTACTGCGCCATCATTACATCAAGTTCCTCAGGCAGTGGAGTAGTCTCGTCGATCATGTCAACGGTCATGTCCCATACCCTGGCGACACGTGGCAGTCGAGGGGGAAGTTGCAACCGTCCAATCAGATTTATTTCTCTCACTCTCATCCCAGCCGTTGGATCACATCTCTTCGGGTTCACCATTGGATGAGGTCGGTTCATATTCGATGGTCGAGATTTGACGTCGTTAGGACTTCTCAGACCCCTGGACTTCTCTCCTCGGGTATATATATGCCCCTTAACACAGTTCTACGGTTGGTCATTCTTCAGAACAATGTTACTCTGTCGGATTTTCGCCAGGAATCACCACCTCCGACTTCAACCTCTGTGTGGACCGCCTATTTGAGATTTTGCTTATCAGTTTCAAGGCTTTCCTCGAGAACTAGTAAGTTTTTCAGCACCCCTTTTATTTCTCAGTGTGATCCTAGACTTAGTTCCTGCAAAAACTAACATTTTAAAGGTTCACATAACCATAAAATGAACTTACCTGAATAATGCTGCGTTAATTTGGGTTGAATCTTGTCGTGGTAGCACCCACTTGGGTTTAGTCGACCACATCGAGGTTCTCAAACTCACTTCTGGGTTCTTGGGGACCCTGGTGAGCTTTTCCTCATTCATGGGTTGGAAACCCATTTCTGGGCTGTGTGAGCCTAGCGGTGAAGTTTCAGGCTCTAGGATCATTTTGTTCTGAGCATTTTTCTTTTTAGATTCTATTTTTGGCCTCTCGACCACTAGGTACTTACCTCGACCTACTCTGTTCTTATTTTCAGATCATGCCGCCCAAACAAGGTAGAGGTCAAAAGGTCTTAACCTCCAGGATTAGGGAAGACCCTAAGGAAGCTGCAACACTAAGCACGTCCTCAAATGACAGCGGGGACTCTCTACTTCGTTAGGTGGAGGAGCAACCTAAGGGGTCGGTCTCGACTTCTCACCCAGACGAGCTGATTCTCCTCGACATCGAGGATGATGGCCTAAGGGTCGGCCCTGCTGAGGGGCGCAGTTATGGACTGTCATCAACGAGTGGCTTAACAGGGATGGTGACGGATGTCAATCCGTTGAAGATAAAACCCTGGGTCGCCCTGAAGGCGTTCAATGACACAGGAATCGATGCCAGCCATTTTTACTTGATCATCCTGACCCCCAATGATAGGGCTCTCAACCCCCATACCCACCATATGACCGTATACACGCGGTCCCTCAGTTTTGGGCATACTCTGCCCTTTCATCCTTTGGTGAAGGCCCATTGTGGCCTTCACAGGATTTCTTCTGCCCAGCTGTCACCCAAAAGCTGGGTAATAATAAACTCCATGATCATTTGTGGAGAAAATTTTTGAACCTCGACATAACCTTCGAAGAATATTTGTATTGCTATGCCCTTTGGGCTTCCCCCGGTCAGAGGGGGTTTTTCTACTTTGGGGCTCACTCCAAGTCTAAACCTCTCATCCCTCTTGTCGTGGTCGAGAAGACCTCTAGCTGTCATGGGTGGAAGCCCCAATTCTTTTTCCTTGAGGGCAATTTCAACACCCACCCGCTCGACGGTGAGCGTCCTTTCGGGACACAGACAATATTAAGCAAATACTATAGGTCTCTTTTTTGTTGAACTTTTGTGACATCGTTCCATTTACGGCCATCTTACATGCGTTGTTCTTTATGCAAGTGAAGTCGTTACTCGACCGAAGCTCTCTACAGCTGCGCTTGGACAAGTCGAGCGTATCCTATCTCTTTATGACTCCAGCTGAAGCTCTACTGCCCTTAACACTCAAGAGAATTGTCTGCTCTTCGGGTTGGATGTTATCCTCGAGCCTCTGCACGAACCAGTTGTCTCGCCTACAGCGCCTACAGACCTCCTCAGTGGTAAGTCGAATCTTATTTTCCTTAACCTTCCAGTAAAAGGAACGAAAGTAGTCGAGGGATTCTTGGGCCTGAATTTAATTCATTGTGCAGCAGTACCCATCAACATGAGGTACGTTGTCCCACCAAAGCCGAGGAAGAGGGGTGGTGGGGCCTCCTCTAAATCGATGAGTCAACCGGAGGCCCAAGTCGACCCAACTCCCAGCGCCACCGAGGGCCAATCATGGGGGAGGTTTGTCATCATCTCAGGCCCTAAGAGGGCAAGGACGGAGGAACCACAAGGCCCCTTGTCAGTCGAAGGGTCCTCCCAAGCGCCTCGACGCCTGGACAAAAGAAAGGGTGTCGAGGTTGTCGCGGACCTGGGGGTTCATCCTGTGCCTGAAGGACCCCTCTTAATGCTGGGGTCAAAGATCAACGACCCCCAGTTCCTGGTTTCAGACGTGGTCGACCACGACTTGAACCGGGCTCTGCGCCTTCTGTTGGGAATAGTGTCCTAAAAGCATGAGATGTAAAAAAATATTTATTATTTATTTAATAAAAGAGTTTATTCATCATTTTATGTGCATATATTTATGAATATTTTATTAATATCAAATAAAATTCCTTGATTATTTATGTAACCTTAAACATGGTATATAAGTGTTATATACGAGAGGATAATGTTTAAGGATAATAATCAAAAGTAATGGTTCATAATGAATTTAATTAAAGTTCAGAATCTTTAATTAAAACATTATAAATACATGTCATTCCCATTTAGAATGGAACGATGTTATCTGCACTGTTAATATGATGAGATATTAAATGAGTGTATTTCGCATAATGAGATTATGTGGAACATGGACGCAGACACAATATGAATTTCTAATAATTTTCGTTAAGCATAGAAATTCTTATTGAGTCTACCGATGGTCATATATAGGATGATCTTAATCCTGAGTTCTTAACAAACTCCTATTCCTTGTATTTTGGAGACATAATGAAATAGGTAGCTGGGAATGTTATTATACGAGATGGAATCCATTCCTTCTTGAGAGAGAAGCAGAAAAATAATTCTCTTGAGTGTTGATTCGGTACTTGGATTAGTAAGAGCGCTCTGGTTCATGAATGTGTTTTATGAATCACTATCCATTAGAGAATCAATGGTACTCAAGGATAAAGATGTAATTAGAGAGGTTAACGGATTCTACCTGACTCTAATTATGAATTATTTATGGAGGATTGATCTATATGTAATGACTACATCAAATGGACACTTCGCAGTTTAGAAGTAATTGATGTCTATAATTTCGAGAGTGTAATTCCAAGTTTATAGTGGAGTAACTATTGGAATTAATAGAATTAATTAATTAATTAAAGTGTTTAATTAATTATTAACTTTATTGGAGCTCAGAATTATAGGTCCATTAGTCCCCGCGTCGTCCTTATAATTCTACCAGACACAAAAGGCAAAATGGGAATTTTAGAATTACGGAATTCTAAAATTAAATACTCAAAAAATAATTAATTGAGAATTAATTATTATTTAAATAATGAGATTATTTAAATTTGAATTTGAACATATCTAGATTTATCCATTTAAACTTATTTGATAAGTTGCTCAATTTAGAATTCAAATTAATTTAAGTTTAACTTAAATTCGAATTTGAATTTGAATTAAAATTGGACTACTGGATAAAGGATAAAATCTCTTCCTTCCCTATCTGAGATTGGCGCCACACACAGGGATAAACCCTAGGAGGGTGGCCGGCCATTAAGTGGATAAGGGGAAGAGATTTTTTGTTCCAAATTCAAAATTAGAGATAAGGATTTGATTCTATTTTGAAGTTTGACTTCTACTCTTTAAATATGAGAAAGATAGAAATTGTAGACATAATTTTTGAAACATATTTTTCAGCCCTAAAAACAGTGTGGCCGAAATTCTCATAGAGGAAAAATAGAGAGCAAAATTTTTCTCCAAAAATTCCACATCGTGCATGCGTTAGTGTTTGTGGAAATTCAAGTGTTTCAGAAACCTATTTTGTCTCACGTGTGTCCACACACACGTCTACGTGGAATCAAGGAATTGACGTGGAAGATTTTAGTATTCTAAACACAAAGCCTGGAGCAAGGACTGTTCATGGTCAAAGAAATTCAAGTTATCATCCGAGTCGGCTACCAGGTATTTTTTGGTTGATCCTTGAATGATGTAAATTAATGTGATTAATTTATTCGTGCATAAATTAATATAATCTATAGAGTATCTCAAAAGTTTTATGAAAATTTTTGTTATACACAATCCGCTATTCCCCATGCTTCCGCTGCCGAATTTAATTCGACAACCAAGAAATGGTATCAGAGCGGTCTATAGACGATATTAATTTATGCTTCGATTATTTGATAATCATAATTGATACTAAATATGTGATATTTAATTATGTATGTATGTGATGAGTAGACACTTGCATTTATGGATGTTTAATTTTAATTCATGATGATGAATGTATGGATGGTGGATTTGGTCGTTAATTATATGGTTCCATGGATCGGTTATATTCATTCATTAATAAATTATTTGTAATTTAATTCGGGATTAGAATTATTGTAATTCTAGGATTTGGGTAGAATTAGAGTTTTTGATTTTGAATCAAAAAGGAGGCCTTGAAGATCATGTTTGAAGCCTTCAAAGAAGCCCAGAAAACTGCCCAGGAAATTTCCAAAAATCGGCCAAAACGTGCGCCCCAGCATGCCCCAACGCGCCCCAGCGCGCCCAGCGCGTCCCAGCGTGCCCCAGGGCGCAGCCCAGGATGCGGCCCAGCGCGCGTCCAGGCCGCGGATAGGACATGGCCAGGCCGCGCTCCAGTGCGACTGGGGGCCCAGGTTCGGGATTTAATCCTGAACAGGCCCGAAGGTTTCTGAAACCCTCGTAATGCGTGCCAATGGGCCCCGAAAAGTTCCGGATCCCAAGGAAGGTGAAATCCAAGACCCACTTGAGTTCAAGCCAGAGAGGTTTCTTGGCGAAAAAGGCGGTGGAAAAATCGTGTTGGATGTGAGGGGACAACATTTTCAGCTTTTGCCATTTGGGAGCGGAAAAGGTTTATGCCCCGGAACCTTGCTTTCTATGCAGGTCATTCAGACAACTCTTGCTTCAATGATTCAGTGCTTTGAGTGGAAGGTTGATGGAAGAAATGGCACTACTCTTGACATGGAAGTGGCACCTAGGTTGACTCTCCAAAGGGCTCATCCCTTGGTCTCTGTTCTAGTTGCTAAGCTATGTCCATTGCCACTTTGATCAATATGTATATATGAATAACATATATACACATTATATGTTTTGTCAAAACAAAAACAAAACAAAAAAAAATGGATATGCAAATAAAATATTTGTCTCCACTTTTTGGTCTATTGAGCTTTGCAAGCTGAAGAGCACCTTGTCTTGCATTCTCCATCTTTTTGTCTGTTGTCGGTTTTGCGGGGTGTACCTGCAGAAAAAACTCCGATGCTTAAGTTAGGCAACTGATAGAGAGGATACAAAATAGCAGAGTTTTAGGACTTGTTCTTTTACCGTTTTTGAGTTAGGTGATTTGAGTGTAGATTTTTAGTTGAGTTTGAGTTATAACTTGAGTTGAAGTTGTAACTTGAGTTTGTGTTTGGTTGTGTACATTTGAGTTATGGTTTGAGATAAGAATCTTTTTGAGTTTGTGTTTAAGTGAGTCAAAAACTTGAATTTGTATTTAGATAGTATTTTAATAAAAACTTAGTACTGATGGGTGAGATTTTATTCATCTTTTCGTTGTCAACGCACAAAAAAATCATCTCAATCAAAATTAAAACGAAAAAGTTATAGCATTTTTAAGAAAAGAAAAAATATTGTTCATTAATTTGAGTTTGAGTTTCTAAACTCAAGTTGAAGGGAAAACTGTTGGAAAAATAATGGCATCGAGTGCGCAGCGGAATTTAAAAATTTTAATCAACGTCAAAGCCAAACAAGAACATGTTCATGATGCTATATAACATAAATACTAAAGATCTAAATCATACCTTTTAAGATTTCAGGAAACAAAGACGTCCGACGGATCAAAAGCGTTCCAAACAAAGAACGGAAGAGCCTCAACCAACTGGTCTTCTTTGCTATTCTCGTTTTCCACGATCGGTGTGCGGGTGGGCACACTTCGTTTAATCTCCTCTTGGTATTCTTAATCTCCTTCCAATCACAAGAGAGCCAAAGAAAAATTGTTCTTGATAATTAAACAATTTTTCCTCTTGAATCTCTTATCAATAGCCTCCAAAAAGTCTCTCAAGTGATCTAATGAGTAATGAGACTTAATAGGCTATTTATCTTTGTTTAGGAAGTCATCCTTCCGTAACAATTAGGTTTCCCAAAGATTTAATCGCTTTTCGAGTCGATTTTGCCACATCAAGCCGCGCGTTATGCGTTACAACCGGTCAACCGGAGACGAGACGTTATAACTCACCGGTCGACCGGTCCTTCACAAACCGGTCTACCCACGGTCGACCGACCGGTCGACGGACGGTCGACTGTGACCGGTCTACCCACCGGTCAACTGTATGCATCTTGACGATTTAAAGTTGTTTTTCTAGTTTTTCAACATGGGAAACTTGCATAGAGCCTCGGTTTTGATTCAAGCAACCCAATAGAGAAATTGCACGATCAAAAAAAGGTCATATAATAGTCTTCCCATATTAAACAACTCTTAAAACAATAATTCAACCAATTTATCTAGAATTAATTTATCAATTAATTCACCCGATAAATCACTCATGAATTAACTTTGAACCTCTTTTACGGAAATAACACAAGTTACCAATATGTAGGAAATACACCGTATCGTTATAGGAAATTAAGTGAGCTAGCAAAGGGACCCGATGGACATATATAAATCAAGCTCCTATAATCACAACGCTACTTGTAAACCAACAAGTCCGTCTCATGATTATAAAACTCTAGCGCTATTCCACTAAAAGCCTAGAGCTGCACTCTCGATTCATATAGCGTATTTACAAAGCTCTAATTAGCTCTAGTCCATGACTCAATATATTAGTATATCATCCCCATAGGATATCCATAATCGACTTGAGGTCAAGTTCTTTTTTACCTTCCCGATTACATTTATCTTATGTTCCATTATCAAACCATTGGAAAAATACTATTCATACTATTACAAACGGTAAACCATTAGATAACACAGAGTAGTCTAATAGCCGAGCGCTCATATTTTCCAATCCGCGATAATGCATAAGAGGATATCATTGACTCTTTATAGGAGCTATGGATTCCACTATCTATGAATAACGAATCTACGCATACACGAGTCATACCCCAATGTACCGGCAAGCGTACCTTTACATAATGTCGGGATGTCTCCCTTTAGTACATCAAAGGATACAAGTCAAGTATACGGGTTCATCATCCATCTCGGGATTAAGATGACAACATATAATTCGGTCAAAAAGTGAATTGTTTTATTCAAACAGAATTATTAATTAAAACAATTCATCTTTGGTCCGATCCAATATAGATTTCACCATTAGAAACTATATCAATGTCTCTACCCATGGAGTCCCACCTCCGACGACCAAGACAAGCCGTCTCCGTTAGGAAGTAGACAACATAACAATCTTAACATGAATAAAGCGCCCAACTTTATTCCCTCGATTGTGGATCATAAGATTTAGACTATCATCTTTAGATTCTTGTCTTCCGCATGTTCTTCACATTACATGCATGATCTAAAGATTTAGAATGACAGTCTCAGACTTTCTGTTTGCTTATCATACATTCAACTATTATGAACATAAAGAGGACAATACAAAGATATATGAAATAAACAAATCTTTATTAATAGTCAAAATGTCTCGAAGAAAATTGTTACATTTATTCCTAAGGGCATAAACGCTAACAATCTCCCACTTGCACTTAAGTGAGTAAATGTGACATGCTACACATCCCCATAGCCTCGACATGCTTCTCGAAGACCTTAGCGGCGGGGCCTTCGTGAACGGGTGACCATATTGTCCTCGACGCGATTTTGCATATTTCCACATGCCCTTCTTCAATAAAGCTTCTTATCACATGATACTTCCTGTCTATGTGCTTACTCATTTTTCGATATCTTGGTTCTTTGGTGTTAGCTATTGCCGCCTTTGTTATCACAAAGATAGTCTCAATGGCTTATCCACACCAGGAACAACTTCAAGATCCATCAAAAATTTGCGAGCCCACCGCTTCTTTTGAAGCATCACTAGCTGCCACATACTCGGCTTCCATCGTTGAGTCGAAGTGCAAGTTTGCTTGACACTCCTCCAAACGATGTAACCGCCTCCCCGAGTAAAGATGGAACACAAGTCGATTTCCTAGAATCCAAACAAGATTGAAAATCTGAATCAGTATATCCTAGAGGTGTTAAATCCTCCCCGGAATATACAAAGATATAATTTCTAGTTCTCCGAAGATACTTGAATATATGCTTGACCGCAACCAGTGGTTAGGTCACGGATTCGATGAAATCGACTTACAATCCCAACCGCATGGCAAATGTCCGGTCGAGTACAAAGCATTGCATACATGAGGCTCCCGACCCGCCAAGCATAAGGCACCTTCGCCATGTATTCTCTTTCTTGAGATGTCTTGGGACAATCGTTGTTCGAAAGAGTAATTCAGGACCTAGATGGTTGCCCACCTTTCTTGGAATTCTGCATTGCATACTTCTCGAGAATTTTATCTATGTATGAAGCCCGAGAGAGAGCTATCATTTTGTTCTTTCGATCTCTTAAAGATTGAATGCCTAGAACATAATTAGCTTCTCCTAAGTCCTTCATGTCAAACTGTTTGGTAAGCCAAACTTTGGTGATGATAAAGCCCCTACATCATTGCCAATAAGTAGAATATCATCAACATATAATAGTAGAAAAACCACTTTCCCATCTTGAATATGTTTATAAACACAAGGTTCATCCATATTCATTTGGAATCCAAAAGTCTTGACCACTTGGTCAAATCTTTTGTTCAAGAACGGGAAGCTTGTTTTAATCCATAAATGGATTTCAACAACTTGCAAACTTTTCCCTCTTGACCCTTAGCCCCAAAGCCTTCGGGTTGTACCATGTAGATACTCTCCTCAAGATGGCCGTTCAAGAACGCCGTCTTGACATCCATTTGCGGATCTCGTAGTCGAGAGCGGCCGCAATGGATAAGAGAATGCGGATGGACTTAAGCATGGCTACAGGCGAAAAAGGTTTCCTCGTAGTCGATTCCTTCCTTTTGCGTGTATCCCTTAGCTACCGGTCTAGCCTTATAGGTTTCGACCTTTCCTTCGCATTTCTCTTTCTCTTGTAGACCCATTTACACCCAATGGGCTTAATCCCATCGGGAAGATCTACAAGTTCCCGGACTATATTAAAATCCATAGATTTCATCTCGGCTTTCATGGCTTACGTCCAGAGATTTGCATCAACATCCTCCATAGCTTCTTTGTAAGTATAAGGATCTGTCATGTTCGAGAGATTACGCCAAAAAGGTTTCCCCATTAGCCATGAATCTCTCGGGTTCATGTCTGATCCTCCCACTACGTGAAGCCCCTTAGTCATTGTTGGGTTTCCTCTTCTCTACTCGATTGGATCGGTTTCCAAAGGAGCAGTTGGTATGACTAAGTCACTCGACATTTCCTCAAGCACTATTTTGCTACGAGGCTTAAAGTCGTTCATGTAACTTTCCTCAAGGAATGTTGCATTCGTTGAAACCACGACTTTATTTTCCTTGGGATTATAGAAATAACCCCCTTTCGTCCCTCTTGGATAACCTACAAAAATGCATACTTTGAGCGTGCTTCCAACTTGTTCGCTTCCTTGTCCAAGACATGCAGGACACCCCATATGCGAATATGGTTCAAGGATGTCTTCTGCCCGTCCACAACTCGTGAGGAGTTTTAGGAACCGACTTTGTTGACACGTTGTTCGAGAAGATAACATGCAGTTTGTAAAGCATATCCCCAGAAAGATATAGGCAATGTCGAATAACTCATCATGGACCGTACCATGTCCAACAAGGTTCTATTTCTTCTCTCGGCTACACCATTCTCTTTGTGGAGTGCAGTGCGATTAAATGGGATAGAATCCCATTCTCTAATAAGTATCCGGTGAACTCATCGAGAGAGGTATTCTCCACCTCGATCGGATCGAAGTGCCTTTATGGGTTTACCTAGTTGCTTTTCCACTTCAGCCCGAAACTCCTGAATTTATCAAAAGTTTCGCTTTTGTGATGCAATAGGTACACATAACCATATCTTGAGTAATCGTCAATAAAAGTGACGTAATACTCATACCCTCCTCTTGCCTTGATGTTCATGGGACCACAAACATCATTATGCACAAGTTCAAGAACACCTTCGCCCTATTGCCTTTAGACCCAAATGGTCTTTTGGTCATTTTGCCCTCCAAACAAGATTCACATTGGGGTAAGGACTCAACCTTTAAAGAACTTAAAGGTCCATCTTTTACCAACCTCTGTATCCTGTTAAGGCTAATGTGACCAAGTCGCAAATGCCAAAGATATGTCTCATTAGAGTGAGAAGTTTTAAGCCTTTTAGAGTTATTAACAACTTCCGGTGTTTAGCGATGAGTCCATCTTTGGTTTGATAAAATATAGATTATTTTGCATCCATCCATCACGGATAAAAGACTTGTTTTTCTGAATCACAACTTTATTATTAAAAGAAACCGAATAAGAATCTTTAAATAAACAAGCAAATGAAATAAGATTCCTCTTAAACTGAGGAACATAAAAACAGTCTCTCAAAAATAAACTCCTATAACTATCAAAATAAAGATGGACGTCTCCCACTGCTTCAGCCAACACTAGTGTTCCATCGCCCATCCTCAACGTGAAGCTTTCATTTAGAAGACTTCTCGTTTGCTTGAACCCCTGCAGAGAAACACATACATGATTAGTTGCTCCAGAATCTATGACCCAGTTGTCACTGGATTCCTCAACTAGACATGCTTCCACAATCAAAAGATCACACTCACCTCCTTTGCCTTTAACGGCTAGGTAGTCTTTGCAATTCTTCTTCATGTGCCCCACCTTCCCGCAATGAAAGCATTTAAGCTTGTTCGGGTTCCTCTTCTTCTTGTTCTTGCCCTTGTTTGGCGGAACTGAAGAACTCTCCTTCTTAGCTACTTGCTTCTTCTTTCCATTCCCTGAAGGGGGTTTGGAAGAAGATGCCTCAGCAAAGTTGGCTTCCACAATAGTTGACCCCTTGATCATCCGCTCGAACTTTTGGAGTTCTTGCATCAACTCTGTCAGGGTTATATTCTGTCTAGCGCTCAGATTGAACGTTGCCCTAAACGGAATATATTCCTTCGACAAAGTCTCAAAGATCATGGTCAGTTGAGACTCAGCATCGATGTCGGCCCCATTGGTCTGAACTTCAGCCAAATAGCCCATCACCTTCAGCATATGTTCCTTTATGGAAGACCCAGCCTTCTGTCTGCAGTTAATGAGGTTGCTAAGGGCTTCCCGACGTTTTTCAGTGGCTTGGCCACCGAACATGTCCTCAAGATTATCCATAATCTGACGAGCAGTTATGTAATCTTCATGTTGTGCTTGTAGCACAGTGGACATGCTCGCCATCATATAACAGCGAGCCATATCGTCAGAGTCCTTCCAGCGTTGATACGCTAAGAAAACCTCATTAGGAGCATCAACAGGTGGCTCCGGAGGACAAGGTGTGTTCAGTACGAAATTTAGTTTCTCAAAGGTTAGGACGATCTTTAGGTTCCTTTTCCAATCGGTAAAATTCTCGCTTGATTAAGTTGTGTTTATTAAGTATCGATGATAATGCGCTAGAAGACATTTTGATCTACAATAAACATTCATATATCTAGTATAAGCAAACTTGCATAAACATTTAGTAATCAAACATATATACATGTTATAATGCAACAAATATGTTTGTGTGTCAAAACCTTGAAAAAATCACAACCTTACAACGATAATTCCCAACTCAAAATTTTGTAAGTCTCTTAGGGGAGATCATGTAAAATTTAATTGGGAACACGGATCCCCTCCGATCAATATATACCATCCGGATCAATCTCTGTCCAGCATATATTGATAATCGTTTTCTTTGGCCATTAATTTAATTATCAGAGCTCCTAGGGGAGATTAATAATTAAATTAATCTTAAGTGTATAACCATCGTTTCAACTATTTGATCCATATATTACAATTGTCACCTAGGGGTGTACAACCATAAAAAATATGCTCAAATAAATTATCCTCTCGGAGATCCACACGGTACATAATGAATCCTTCCTAGGGGTCGGTATCACCATGTGTTACCTGCGGACCAACGATGGAGGCCATGGGTTTTTTCTTCAAAAACCCTCACCCACTCAATCTTTTGGAAAACAAGGTTTTATGTTAAGAAATATGCATGAAAAATTTTAATGAGCGGCACTCCCTATTCTATATGACATGTTATCACATATATAGCAAATCATATTATATGCAATCATACAAAGCAATTAAGCTAGGCAACAAGCATAATAATAATAATAACCGTAACATTATGGTTCCATCCTAGAGAAAAGAAAGAAATTAAAGATTACAAAGAATAATCGAAACATATATCGATTCTTCATCTTGAATCTTCGGTTGTCCTTGAATTCTTTATCACAATCTAATTCGGTTATCATAAAATTATTTTTCATGTTTTCTTGAAAAAATCTCAAAAAACCGCAAAATCGTATACTATCCGTTAGGTCCGGTCGACCGGAGGAGACAGAGTAGTTATACTTCACCGGTCGACCGCCTTACACTAACCGGTCGATCGTCGGCGGTGCGGTCGACCGGTGCCCATCTTGACAAGAACCCAGATTTTCAGAAATCAAAGCGGTTTTTCAATTTATTCAAAAACACAAAACAATTTTATAAACCAAGGAAAAATTAGATACCTTCATCTCCTTCATCTTCAATGCTTCAAGAATTTTACATAAAAATTCCTATACCGCTTTTTCGGTTTACAAAATTTCTACTAGAGAAAATAAAATAAACCCTAACTTGGATGATGATAGGCGCATATCTAATTACATTGCAAAGAACAAATTCCTATACAACCATTCTAAACTCTAAGGAACCATAACCGGTAAAAATTAAATAATAAATAATCATTGACAATTCATAAGTGAAAACCAATAATAATTATTTAATCATTCATTCACCATATATTCATGACAACAACATAATATAGAAACCCTAGAGTGCCATCTCTCTAAAATATCAATTCAAGCATAAAAGAGATATTTTTAGATCACAAATCTATGTACATAGCATAATCATGAACAAATAACCATGGCTCTGATACCAATTGTTGGAAAAATAATGGCATCGAGTGCGCAGCGGAATTTAAAAATTTTAATCAACGTCAAAGCCAAACAAGAACATGTTCATGATGCTATATAACATAAATACTAAAGATCTAAATCATACCTTTTAAGATTTCAGGAAACAGCACGTCTGACAGATCAAAGCGTTCCAAACAGCAACCGGAAGAGCCTCAACCAACTGGTCTTCTTTGCTATTCTCGTTTCCACGATCGGTGTGCGGGTGGGCACACTTCGTTTAATCTCCTCTTGGTATTCTTAATCTCCTTCCAATCACAAGAGAGCCAAAGAAAAATTGTTCTTGATAATTAAACAATTTTTCCTCTTGGAATCTCTTATCAATAGCCTCCAAAAAGTCTCTCAAGTGATCTATCTGAGTAATGAGACTTAATAGGCTATTTATACTGTTTAGGAAGTCATACTTCCGTAACAATTAGGTTTCCCAAAGATTTAATCGCACTCAGAGTCGATTTTGCCACATCAGCACGCGTTACGCGTTACAACCGGTCGACCGGAGACAGAGACGTTATAACTCACCGGTCGACCGGTCCTTCACAAACCGGTCGACCTGACCGGTCGACCGGACCGGTCGACCTGTGACCGGTCTACCCACCGGTCAACCTGTCTGTACTGACGAAAGTTGTTTTTCTAGTTTTTCAACATGGGAAACTTGCATAGAGCCTCAGTTTTGATTCAAGCAACCCAATAGAGAAATTGCCTGATCAAAACAGTCATATAATAGTCTTCCCATATTAAACAACTCTTAAAACAATAATTCAACCAATTTATCTAGAATTAATTTATCAATTAATTCACCCGATAAATCACTCATGAATTAACTTTGAACCTCTTTTACGGAAATAACACAAGTTACCAATATGTAGGAAATACACCGTATCGTTATAGGAAATTAAGTGAGCTAGCAAAGGGACCCGATGGACATATATAAATCAAGCTCCTATAATCACAACGCTACTTGTAAACCAACAAGTCCGTCTCATGATTATAAAACTCTAGCGCTATTCCACTAAAAGCCTAGAGCTGCACTCTCGATTCATATAGCGTATTTACAAAGCTCTAATTAGCTCTAGTCCATGACTCAATATATTAGTATATCATCCCCATAGGATATCCATAATCGACTTGAGGTCAAGTTCTGTTTTACCTTCCCGATTACATTTATCTTATGTTCCATTATCAAACCATTGGAAAAATACTATTCATACTATTACAAACAAGTAAACCATTAGATAACACGAGTAGTCTAATAGCCGAGCTTCGTATTTTCCAATCCAATCGATAATGCATAAGAGGATATCATTGACTCTTTATAGGAGCTATGGATTCCACTATCTATGAATAACGAATCTACGCATACACGAGTCATACCCCCAATGTACCGGCAAGCGTACCTTTACATAATGTCAGGATGTCTCCCTTTAGTACATCAAAGGATACAAGTCAAGTATACGGGTTCATCATCCATCTCAGGATTAAGATGACAACATATAATTCGTCAAAAGTGAATTGTTTTATTCAAACAGAATTATTAATTAAAACAATTCATCTTTGGTCCGATCCAATATAGATTTCACCATTAGAAACTATATCAATGTCTCTACCCATGGAGTCCCACCTCCGACGACCAAGACAAGCCGTCTCCGTTAGGAAGTAGACAACATAACAATCTTAACATGAATAAAGCGCCCAACTTTATTCCCTCGATTGTGGATCATAAGATTTAGACTATCATCTTTAGATTCTTGTCTTCCGCATGTTCTTCACATTACATGCATGATCTAAAGATTTAGAATGACAGTCTCAGACTTTCTGTTTGCTTATCATACATTCAACTATTATGAACATAAAGAGGACAATACAAAGATATATGAAATAAACAAATCTTTATTAATAGTCAAAATGTCTCGAAGAAAATTGTTACATTTATTCCTAAGGGCATAAACGCTAACAAAAACTTGAACTCAAATTTTAGTTCTAAACTCGAGTTTCAAACTTAAAAGAATATAAACTTAAAAAAAATTATAACTCGAGTTATTTTTTTTAAATTTGTAACTTAAAAACTCAACTACCAAAACATACCCCTAGTAAGTTAGACAAGGATGAGAAAGTGAAAGAAAGTACAAATAGGGGAGGCGGCTAAGAAAACTATTTATGGACTTTCTATCTCAACCATAATTAATAGAACTCGGGCTTGTTCGTTTAGGTAGTTTTTGAGTGAAAAACTCGAAAAAAGGTAACTCGAGTTACAACTTTATTCGAGTTCATGTTCTTTTCAGTTTGAACTCGAGTTTGAATTCAAGTTTGAATTCGAGTTTGGAACTAAAACTCGAGTTCAAGTTTCCCCTTCAACTCGAGTTCAGAAACTCGAACTCAAGTTAATGAACAATATTTTTTCTATTCTTAAAAATGCTATAACTTTTTCGTTTTAATTCTGATTAAGATGATTTTTTTTCTATGCGTTGACAACGAAAAGACGAATAAAACTAGACCCATATACCCTATTAAAATTTTTCATCAGCATTGAGTTTTTATTAAAATACTATCTAAAAAAAATTTAAGTTTTAACTTACTCAAACACAAACTCAAAAAAGATTCTTATCTCAAACTCCAACTCAAATGTACACAACCAAACACAAACTCAAGTTATAATTTCAACTCAAGTTATAACTCAATCAGAATTAAAACGAAAAAGTTATAGCATTTTTAAGAATAGAAAAAATACTGTTCATTAACTTGAGTTCGAGTTTCTGAACTCGAGTTGAAGGGAAAACTTGAACTCGAGTTTTAGTTTCAAACTCGAATTCAAACTTGAGTTCAAACTCGAGTTCAAACTTAAAAAACATGAACTCGAATAAAGTTGTAACTCGAGTTACATTTTTTTGAGTTTTTCACTCAAAAACTACCTAAACGAACAAGCCCTGAGTAAATATCACATCACAACCATTTTATTGTCTTATCTAAAATTCCAATGCAAATGAACATCCCAGGGAAACAGAAATCCTGCAGGTCCCAAGCTTTTGAATAACGTGATTTTACTGGCAAATAAAAAGATCATTGATCATGGACAACCAAAACAGATTCAAATAAGAGATATATATATATATATATATATATATATATCAATGACATTAATAACACAGAATTATTTGGCTGGCATCTTCATATCCCTTCTATTTATCACTTCCCATGATGGTTTGACTGAAAGAGGTACGGATTTACGGTAAAACTTTGACAAATGAATGTTGGATAAATTAATAAGCTTCATTAAATAATAAGATCTTCTAGTCTCTATTTGAGCCAATATATTAAATTAATAATCTCACTAAATGAATAAGATAATAATTTTTTTAAAATTCTTTTAGGGCCCAATGAAAATATAAATTAATAATTAATTAAATACAAAAAATAATAATAAATAGCATATAGAATTCATCATATTAACAACCTTTTCTTTTCATCTAGGTATTAAATTTAAAAAATATATACTTCAATTTTATGTCTATATATGTATTTATTGTCATTCTATGTACAATATACTTACATTAATTTTTGAGCTTCTATGTACATGTATATAGCATTAATTATATACTTGAAATTCTATATATAAATATATTAATTTTGACTAAATCCACTTTTTTAAAAATTTATTTATAACTCATACATGAACTTTGATCAAAAGAATAATACATGTACTAAAATGATACATATTTTTAAAATATAAAACTGTTTTTAAATTAATAAATATTTATTTACCAACTAATTTATATATCATGTATTTATCGATAAATTAATAATCTCATTAAAATAATATTTTTTCTTAGTCCGAAAGTATTTTTTTTATTGATTTTACTGTAGTATGAATTCGAAATATAAAGGTGTAAATTTGATATGACTCATAATGTAGTGTATGATGTTTAAAATATCAAAATGCAAGGTGTAGAAATGAAACAAAGCATTAGAACAAAAATAGAGAAAATCTACTAGCTATCTACTATAATCTTACTTTTTTCTTGACTTCCAACGTGATTAGGCTCCACAATCTTCAACAAAAATGAGTACTATCTAATCTATTTATGAAGGTTCCTTAAAACGAAAGAGATTAAAAGGACAAAAGAAAAGAAAAGAAAATCCCACGAGGTCTCAAATTAAACCATACTGAATATCGATTAACAATGAAACACTATGATTATTTATGCGCCTTATACTCTTATAGAGCTATGTACTATCAGAATACAACCATTCCACGTCATATAAACTCCAGAGTTTGCATCCTCAACTTAAACGACGTAGTGTTTAAACAAGACAAATAACCAAGCTATTAAACGACGCCCGTTTCGGAACACATTAATGACATGCAAAACGGAGTAAAACGAATCATAAATGAACTGAAGCAAGAGTAATTATTTCAGGCCCCACGCATAGAGTTGCAAGAAGGCCCACGTGGGCCGTGAGCCGGGCCGACTTATATAAGATCAACTTTCGGCCCAGTCCACACCATAGACTAATTTTCTCTGGGCTAGGCCGGACCATGTCATGAGCCAAGCTGGTTCACAGCCGGCCTATTTGAGCCCATCAATGAGTTAGGATGGGTAGACCCATCTTAATGTTTAATTTTTTATTTTTTTAATATTTGTTTCTAAATTTCTATACAAGTTAATAAAAGTCTAAATAATTAATTGAAATATGAAAAAAGATATTTATTTACGACTGTCTCATTAAAAAAATTTTAAAGAAAAATTCATTGAGACAAAAACCTTAATAAAAAAAAAATGAGTAAGAACAATTATATATAAGATAGTTTATAAAATTAATAAATAAAAGTCAAATAAACAAAAAAACATAAAAAGCCTAAAATGCCGCACCTTGAAGAAGGACATTCTCCAACCACAATAGGCCTTTCATGAGCTGGCCCATTGTGGGTCTATATGGGCTTAATCAAGTGAGCCTTACATGGGCCGGCTCATTTTGGGCCTATTTATACCGGCATAGCGCGGCCCAAACTCAGACAACCTATGAATTTTCATACGTCAATCCATGAATCCAGAAATGTTAACACAGCCCAGCACATTAATTTTATTAGGCTACGCCGTATCTTAAATAGTATTGTGCCAGACCGGCCTAACCTGACACTGTATTAGAATGGATTTGGGCCGGGCCATGTAGTTTCATCTCTAGCAATACGCTACATACATTTGGTAAGTAGCAAAGACGGAAAGAGCACTATTATGTTGTCAATTACTTTCTCTGTCAGAAACCTTCATTATATGAGATACGTACAAGTAATTACCTTCTTTTGAAAAGTGCAAAAAAAAAAAAAAAAAAAAAAGAGAATTCATTATCATCTTGTTAATTAATCTTTGGAAAAAAAAAAGTAGAGATTTGGACTTTTTTCAGTAATATCTCTATTGATAAGGTTAATATTTTACTGTTAAATTTAATTAAAATTATATTAAATTAAAAAAATACATAAAACAAATATTTTCTGATCATGTGGAGATTTAATAGAAACTTTCAAATTTGTAATTGTAATCTTACAGAATGTTGACTGTGAAGAGATCGTTAGTTGGTCTTAGTGGGTCCATAGCAATCAATCACGCCGATATTTTCCCAACAAAATGCTTAAAAACGAAGAGAAAGGGTCTGAAAAAGAGAGAACTAAAAATCTCTTTCTTTTTTTTTTTTTTTTTTTTTTTGAGGTCTAAAAATCTCTTTCTAATCTTTCCCAACAAAATAACAAGAAAAGAAAAAAAGAGAGAGGAAGAATACAATGGGAACCTCAAACTCTGATATAACAACAACACAACTCCTACTTGATCATCATGATCATGATGTGGAAGTGGAACAACCACCAACTGATCAAGAACATCCTAACAACAAACTTTCTCTCATCCCTCTCATCTTCCTCATCTACTTCGAGGTCTCCGGCGGCCCCTACGGCGAAGAGTCCGCGGTGGGGGCCGCGGGGCCTCTCCTCGCCATCCTCGGCTTCGTCATCTTCCCCTTCATTTGGAGCATCCCGGAGGCACTCGTCACCGCCGAGCTCGCCACTGCCTTCCCCGGAAACGGCGGCTTTGTGATATGGGCAAACAAGGCTTTTGGTCCCTTTTGGGGCTCCCTCATGGGCTCTTGGAAGTTCCTTAGTGGTGTCATCAATTTGGCTTCATATCCTGTTCTTTGTGTTGACTATCTCAAGCTGGTAATCCCAATCTTCTCTTCAGGATTTCCTCGCTACTTTGCAATATTGGTCTCCACTTTGGTCCTCTCTTTTCTCAACTATACAGGTTTGACAATAGTTGGTTACACTGCGGTCGCATTGGGAATTGTGTCCCTTTTACCATTTCTTTTGATGACTCTTTTAGCGATTCCCAAGGTTGATCCCGTCAGGTGGATTAGTTTCGGACAAGAGAGTGTCACGAAAGATTGGGCATTGTTCTTCAACACTCTTTTTTGGAACTTGAATTTTTGGGACAATGCTAGTACTTTAGCTGGTGAAGTTGAGCAACCACAAAAGACATACCCAAAAGCACTTTTCTCCGCTGTGATTTTGTCATGCTTTGGTTACTTATTACCTCTCTTGGCTGCAACCGGGGCTATACCTCTAAATCAAGAGAATTGGGTTGATGGGTACTTGGCCAGTGTTGCTGAAATGATTGCTGGGAAATGGTTGAAGATCTGGATCGAACTCGGCGCAGTTTTATCAGTGATCGGGTTATTCGAAGCCCAATTGACTAGCAGCGCATATCAAATTTTGGGCATGGCGGAATTAGGCTTCTTGCCTCGAATTTTCGGAGCGCGGTCGAAATGGTTCAACACCCCTTGGCTGGGAATTTTGGTCTCCACAATGGTACCACTTGTTGTCTCTTACATGGATTTCGTCGACATTATTTCATCTGCGAATTTCTTGTACAGTTTAGGAATGTTGTTGGAATTTTCATCTTTCCTTTGGCTGAGAAAGAAGTTACCACAAGTGAAGAGGCCATTTAGTGTCCCAATGGGATTAGGAGGGTTGGTTTTTATGTGTTTGATTCCATCTGGGTTTTTGGTGTATGTTATGGCTGTGGCTACTAAACCAGTTCTTTTAATTAGTACTTTGTTAACTCTGTTTGGAATCGCATGGTACTTCTTTATGAATATCTGCAGAGAAAAGATGTGGTTTGAGTTCAACAAAGGTGAAGAAAAGTTGGACGGTGAAGATATAGACTAGATTGATTGTAAAATATTACAATATGGATCAATATTTATGTATCTAATTTTTCAATTTTTATGAAGAAAATTGATTTTTTTTTTTTTTTTTTTTTTTTTTTTTGCCGTGAAATTCTTGGTTGTTCTCAAACCCAATATCCTATCGCTGTCCGTACTTCAATTTATGTGGGATGTGATCAAAATATTTTTGAAGCTTTGTAGTCATTCATAAGCTTTTATTTAAAATAAAAAAAAATAAAAATAAAAGAAAGTTCTTCTTGTCTTAATGGGAGTGCCTGTAATATTTCTACGTTCCATAGTCTGATTGTTAATATGCTACCGACAATGAATATTTTGACACGTGATCTTAATCTGGTTTTGATTCTAGAGATGCTAGTTGACCAAACATGTCTAAATATTATCAAATAATGCAAACTTCACTTCTCTCTCTCTCTCTTTTTTTTTAAAAATAATATATTAATTATGGGAACTCTCTATTTGACTTTTTTTTTATATTTATTTATAGATTTATATGATAAGTTATAAAAAATGAAATACTACAGTCTTATATTTTTAATTATTGAATTTGTATAAAAATTATTTGTTTTACATATTTTTTATTTTGACGTTATTTTTATTACATAAAACGGCTAGAAAAAGGTATTACCAGTACGAACCCTACTGTAAAAGACCCCTTTTTTTTTTTTTTTAATGAGGTTGTTTTTTCGCTGTTTTCTTTTTCTAAGCTAACCTTAGATAAAGTAGTCACATGGATCGTGCTCTTTCAAATTATTCTTTGAAACAATGGTGAAGTACAAGTAACAATTTCTCTTATTTATAACTGGTTGAAACACATGAGGGTCTTTGTTTTTTGCACTTCAGAATACCATGGCAAGGAGCAATTGTTTTTGCATTAAAATTGCCCGAGATATTTGAGTGGGCTACCATACCTCATAAGCTGGATGACATATTGAACTCTACAACACAGAATTCATTATACAAATGGGCCCACCAATTAAACATAGATTAAAATCTCACACCTAATTGACAAGAGACAGAGCAAGTAATACAGAGATAGTAAAAAATAAGTCAATATGAAAACCTTAAGAAAATATATAAGTAAATTTTTAGTTATAAAAATTAATAGGTCATAACTTATTAAGTTATGATTCATAATCAGATAAGTTATAGACAAATTTGTCAAGTTATAGTTCATAACCAGACAAGTTATGAATAAAAACTATAAATAATGGATAATAACTTGTCAAGTTATAGTTCATAACCAGACAAGTTATGGACGAAAACAGTAATTTAGCCTATTTATTAACTTATGTAAATTATTGACCTATTAATTTTAATTCATCTCAAGTCTTGACCTATTTTCCTCTTTCTTCCCAAGCAATATTTAAGAAAGAAAGGAGGAAAAAAAAGTGCTACAGAGTAAGTGTTGGTCATTCTTAATTTTCCTTTTGCCCCTGAAGTGTTACAAACTTACAATAATATGTTGTTAGTCTAACCAAACAGAAAATAATATGGTGTTGTTGAAGGCTTACTCCAGGCGTTGAGGTTCTAGACTTCTAGCATTCAAATTTACCACTCCAAATTCAAAAAAACACAAAAAAAACAAAAAAAACAAAAAAAACAAAAAAATACAAAATGAAAAAGAGAGAAAAAAAAGCCAAACAGAAAGAAACAATTACAATAATAATTTGGTTATTATTGGTGTTTTTGTTGTTGAGATAAAATCGTTTGGTACTTTTTGTATAGCAAAAATATACTCTTAATACTCTATGTTTTTATTAATATTAAAAATGACACCTCAATGTTTTTAAAAACATCATTTTGATACCGTGAAGCTGATTTTTTAGATATATAATGTTCAAACTACCATTTTTATTAATTATATAAAAATTAATATTTTAAACAAAACTCTGAAAATATTTTTAAACCTTAAAATATTTAAAAGAAAATAACAAAATAAAAAAGTTTATGATTTTTTTCTATATTTATTAGTTTTTTGCTAATTAAATAAAAATGTATTAAAATTATTTTACATATCAAAAATCAACCTCAAGGTATGAACAAGATATTTTTAAAAATATTAAGGTGCCACTTTAATATTATAAAAAACACAAAAAATCAAAAGTGTATTTTACAATAACACAAGGTACCAAAATGATTTTATCTCTTTCAAATTTTGCAATCTAACTAGAAGGTTTTTGCTATTATCTTTTAATGGACCTTTGAAATTGGCCCTTCGTTGTGACTCCGAACTTTGAACTTTTTGCCCCTTTTTTTTTGTTTTTTGTTTTACTTTCCAGAAGCAATTGATTTAGATAACAAGACTTTTGACACTGAATGGTATGTACATATAAAACATGACAGTTTCTGCTTGAATCTTTCTCTAGGACTTCTTGTTGTCCATACAATGGTATATCTGTCAGATTTACACTGCATTCTTCTAACAAATCAAAGAAGATAAGGCATCAACACAAGCTAAAATGTTACAAGATTTTTTCTATATTGAAATCAAAGCTTTTCCCACATCATTTATAATGTTATAAGGGTCCTACCTATCTTCTTCTAGTAATACATATTTCTAACTGTTAAGTCAAATTCATATTAAATTAAAAAATATACATAATATAATGTTTTTTATATAAATTTAACGTTTAAAAAATAAAAACATACCAATAGTTCATTTTTCAAGATCTTACTATAAAAATCTCATATTTGTAATTAACCGTGTCACATTGAACCGTGTCACTCATGTACAAAATTGGGTCCCACACAATATTTTGTGAGCCAGCCTCGGATTACCAGCGGCATGCAGAATAGGCGGTCACCATCATAGTTTTGGCAATGACATTTAGTTGGGGAATTTTATCGAACAACTTGCGTGCGTAACAGAGTTTGGAGTATTTGCATAATGGGGATCTAGCGACATTGGCAAGAGCATGAACACAGAAGTAATGATGTGGGCATGGACAGTTGGAGCAAGACAATGGGATCATCCAAATGTGTAAATACTTCAAACTTAGCAAAAATAATCACATAATTATAAAAGTTTTAAGAATTTTGTAGACTATTAAAATTACTACTTTGTACGTACTTCAATTTTAAAAAATACTAACCCAAGAAAAAAAAAAATTGAAAAGTACGAGATACTAGACATTTATATGGGAAACTAACTAATGAGTAAACTGTTTAGGTAATTAAGCTAGTTTCAATTTGTGTTGAGTGAGTGTGAGTTGTTTTTAGAGTTCAAGTCGGAGGGAAAGTAATTTTAAAAAATAGTACTGGGTTTTTGTTACTTAATGAGATGAACAGTTATTCTTCAAACTTTCTTTTTTTTTTTTTTTTTATTTTTTTTTTTTTTCAATTTTTCTTCTTTAAGAGAGTTAAATTCTCATGCATGAACATGTGACCACTTTAGTTTTTAGATTCTCGGAGGGAAAGTAATTTTAAAAAAATTTTAGATTAATTTTGAAAGAGATATCAAAACAACTTTTAGTTATTCTATAAAATTTTAGTAATTTTAGGTTCATTTCATTGATTCGAGTTTAGAATTTGAGTTTTATTATAGTAAAAAACTCTTATAAACAATCACATTTAACTTTTTTACTATAATAAAAAACTCTCAAATAAAGTCACATCTCAATTCGAATCAATAAACTAAACGGATAAAACTAAAATTAATTGAAAATAATACTTTATAAAACACGGATAATTTTTTTTTCCTTTTTTCCCCTAAAAATAGTGATAAAATCCTGACAAAAATTCTCTCCTTTTTATTTTCCTTCTTCTTCTTCGTTAAGAGTGTTAAATTCTCATGTTATGAACATCTTTTGTAAATTTTTAGTCAATTTTTGAAGAGAGATCAACATAACAAAAAATATAAAACTAAAATTAATTGAAAAGAATAGTTTATTAAACATGGATAATTTTTTTCCTCTTTTCCCCTAAAAATAGTGATAAAATCCTGACACATAGACATTCCAATTCAAAACATAACATTTTGTTTGATAGTACTGATTTAATGGCAACATTGATACATAGCATTTTGGCCTTATGCATAAGAAGCCTATAATTTCTACATCAGAACTATTTGTCACTCCTTTTCTGTAAAGGGGAGGTAGTAGAAAACCTTGATAGAGACCATAAAAAATCTAGTATTTTGGACGCCTAAGAGGTCTATTTATAGTACGTACTATAATTGTTGAATTCTATCAATATCTTTAATAGACCATATACGACCAAAATGAGAATTGATTTGTCTATCACTTGACCCTAGGGCTCTGAGTAAAAACATGTGACACGATTTAAAATTCACACGAAATTAATGAATTTGAGTCATAATCGAGTTGACACGATTAACACGATTAATAAATGAGTTGGGTTAGGGTTGACCTCTTAACACGAAGTGACAAAAATTGACACGATTAATTATATGTGTCATCTACAATCTAATGATATGTGATAAAATATTAAAGTTTATTTGACATATTAAATACAAATAATGTGAATTTTAATATTTGTAGGTAAAATTCATTTATTTTTCTTAAAGGAGAAAATAAATTATCAATAAACATGTTAAACTTGTATTAACCGTATTAAATAAGTCATTATTATACTCGTTATTTATTCAATATATTAATTTAAATGGGTTATATGGGTTCATACGATTAACACGATTAATAAATGAGTCGTATTTATGTTGATATTTTTGATACGTTTAATAAATAGACCGTATTTAGATTGATATTTTCTGACACGATTAATAAATGGGTTAACATGAACATAACCTATTAATATAAATTGCCACCTTTAACACTGGATGTTGGGAAAAACATGTTGGAAAACAATTTAACGTAATAGAATGAGTAAGAAACATTCTGACTCATGACACTATAAAAAATGTTCATTTAATATATTTGTTCACACCTATTTGGCAACAAATCTACTACCTCCTTCACTGCAATCTCGACCAATTGATCTTTCTCGCTATGACTCCTCTCTACATTCACCAGTTTTGTGTGCCCCGGTGAATTTTCTCCTTTTCTTCGATTCTCTTTCCAACCCGTTAATGGCTTCTTTTTCTCTAAATGTGAGATGATTAAAAACCTAGTGAATAGAGACAAAAAAGGATCTAATTCAAAAGAGTTACCTCTCAAGCATTAGGCACACGCCCAACAATGTGGTGCCTCCCCTAAAGGAGTCTGCCACGTGTCACTTTTTATTGCACTGTCTAATTTCTCCAATCACAACCAACATTTATAAAGCCAACATATTATTTTAAAATTAAAATTGATTTATATTTATTTAACCATTGAAGTAAATATTTTTCACACAATATAATTATTTATTTTGACAATTTAAAACAAATAATCACTAGTATTCTCGGTACTATCTATGACACACCACCTATGACAGACCATTTGTGTGAGCGTTTTTCGTAGAGTTCAGGAACCCTCTAATCCATAAAGAGAATTCCATTAAATTTTTTTCATGAAAATATATGGACTTAGCAAAGGGGCCAAATGGACCTACATGATTAAAGCTCCAACAATTAAAATTAACTTGATTACGTTCTTAATCAATTAAATATCATTATTAGCTTTGGTTTATGTCATGATCAAAAACCAAAACTACACTTTAAATTATGCAAATATATTTATAAGAAGTTAATTATCTGAAATAGTTTTGTCCACAGATATAATGGGTTACCATATGATGTGACTATCCGCTAAAACTATCAATTATTAGAACTAAGTAATTATTCCGTTAAACATCTCTAATTATATCTTTGTCCCTGAATTACATTAATACTCTGATGGATGAGCTATTTATACACAAGTTGTAAATGAAGATTTAGGTAATTAATTTAATATCTAATAGTCCTTAGACAAAAGTTCCCATATTAGCAATACATAGAAATATCATTAATCTTCATAATTAAATTATGGATTCCATATTGATGATATGACGTTTTTAACCCCTTATTTTTAATTAATACCCTTTAGTCAAAAGACTATATTAATTAAGAGTAAAGTATAAAAATTTTAAAACAATGTATTCAAAGAGTGATTTCACTACAACAAATATCATTATTAATAACTAACCAAAAATGCTATTAAGCACTACCAATAGCGTTTTGTAGAACGCTAGGACATCAGACGCTATTAAAAGTCTTACGAAAACATAACGTTCTGAGAACAATATGAGAAACGCTACAGAATTGAGGTCTTATAGCATTTTAGACATGTTATTTTCAGCCGCTTACAACTATTTAGTATTGTTACGGTACAGATTAATAGTTTTTCTCTCTTTTTATGTTCATACTCCTGTAGCTTTTTAAAATTATTATTAAATATTTTACCAATAGTAAAAGTAATACATACTAACATCCTATCTAGTTTTATTATGTTACTATCATTTTGAATTCATTCAAATAGATAGTGATTCCGAGCAACATCTTACATCCAAATAGGAACATTCAAATTAAAACATAAAAACATTCAATGTAATAATTATCAGTATCTACAAAGTTGGCAATAAGATGTTTACAACACAAGTCACACCATTGACCTGTGTTGTAAACATCTTGACAAAATGCTCCAATAAAAAATATCCTCCAGCAAAGCAACTATTGATCTGTCACAAAATTAGTCTAATTAATTAATTAAAACATATAAATTAATTAACTAATGAAGCACAAAAAGAAAAAAACCAGATAAACCATATAACTGAACAACAGAACAAACTATACTATAAAGGGAGAAACTTGTGAGCAACAACACTTTTCTCAGGACAAAAACAACAAGTGCCTACGAGTTAACTCATATTTCATCTTGATTGCCAAGTAACAGCATAATTAAAATTCTAATGTCTAAAGTAAGTCACTTTTTAAGTAATAGATATACAATCATGAGAGTCAGAGACAAAGAAATACTAACTTTTGAGAAACTACATTAAAATCTTTGAGAAACTACGTCAAAGGAACAAGTTACAGGAGACCAACCAACAACATGAAATGTAACAACATGAAAATCATATGTCAAAACTTCTATATCCATTAATTTCTTCTGCAGAACTTTTATAGCTGAACTTATAGAACCAATCTCAGCCCGAAAGGGTTTCATGAAGTATTAGTTATCTTGACAATAATGTTACAATTTTAACAAAGAAATATATAGTATACTAGTATGAAAAAAAAGTCAATAAGAGTAAAATGAAAGTGAAATCATACTAAAGATTATAGATGCTTCACGGCTACACCTAAAACAACAAATAAGACAAGCCATCAGGAAAGCACCTCTCTGATAACTAGGACTCCCACACATGTTATGGACCTTTAAAAAAATAGAGAAATATATTCAAATTACAATCATGATTTCAAAGTTGAAGACATGTTAATTTTCCTAGTCTAATTAAAAAGACTCGTAAAACTATGGTTTATACTTTATAACATGTCTTTTAACATGATAAAATAAATGATAAAATAAAGTGAAAAAAGGTCATGATAAAATAATAGAGGTAAGACCTTTGAAAATTAAGAACCCTACCTCGGAAAAATCAGTGGCATCCTCCGAAAGTCCAAGATTATGCTTTCTCTGAATAAAACCAGCTGGACTACTATTACAACTTTGTACTCCTTTGTGACCTCTCAAGCTATTAAATGGTATAGGATGGTGACACCTTGATATTATGACTCTCAATCCATCCAAGAATCAGCTTGCTCTTTGTTCTTGTATATCTATATAGGAAAAGCCGAAGACAAAAATGACTAGACAAACCAAAAAGTTAACTGCACACTTTTGAACTATATATAGGCATAAAGTATAATACCAGATCAAGTGAGCATTCACCATTTGCATAGACGAGTGAAAAAGATTGCGGTTCTTTTCTGGTTGAAGTTGCCGCTGGAAACTAACTTGCAAGAAGTGGAATCACCAACCGTATTACAGAAAATGTTATTTTCTAAAAGCCAATATCGTAATTAGAGTTTAAAAACACAAGCCAAAACATAAATATCTATTACATACAATATTCTGTCCAGGAATAATCTTCATAGTAGAGCTCACTCTCAATTGTCTTTCCTCTTGTCCAGAATACCAAATCAAAAATTTCTCATCCTGAAATGAAATGAATATGTTACTGAGAAAACACAAAATACCAACGATGGAATGGTACTTTTCATGAAGTAGTACCCTTGACTGTCCAACTAGCCAGTGGATCTGGTTTTCAAACCCAACAAACTTGTATTGAGATTCTGACCAACAAAGGAACTTGAATGAATATTTGAAAAAGTATTTCATAAAATTGTTCATATTGGCTAATCTCGCTCTCTCTTTTAATAAGAAATATTCCTTAAAAATTGGAGAACAATACAAAAGTAAGAACAAAACATCAAAGAAAAATAACTAGAGACTAGAAAGTACTAACGACCCGTGACATCCTTCCAAATTAGAATAATCAAGAAAAAAGAAAAATCTTTGAAAGCTTTAATCAATAGAGACCCATAATGAAGCTAAACATTTTAGCTTTCTAAAAAAAGGCAATGGGGAAGAGCATAGTGCTAGCTTTGTTGTGACAAACCAAAGAAAAAATATATGAACATCTAAGAAATTAGTTTTTCATGAAATTATTCGTGTTGGATGACATCAAATTGGATGTTTGACTAACAAAATGATCTACTAGTACTACACCAAAATAATATGTCTCATGATTAACTCACAAAGAGTCTTCTTGATTCTTGAATTGTAACATGCCTACCGTAGAAAGCTGGAAAGGACAAAACTTGGGCTTCCCTCTTCTTCCACAGTTCAAAAGATATGCACCCTTCTTTATGGAAAGTATTGCCTGCAGATTCGAAAACAAATTCTTATAGAAAAAAAAAAAAAAAAAAAAAGATAAAAGAAAGAAAAGCAAAGCAAGGTCCATTCTCATGAATAATATTCATGATTAGCAAAAGTTTATATTTTGATGATATATAAACAACATCGATTCACAATATTGTCAACCAAATTGTTCTGAAAATCTAGAGAGTTTCTCGTGTAATTTACATGTAAATACTAACCTCAATTGAGAATTGCATAATAAGATCAAAGTCCAAAATCACCCATACTCTGTTTCCACACATTTGTTAAGAAATGGCAAAAAAAAAAAAAAAAAAAAAAAAACATAAGACGGAAACTATAAGAAACGCACTTCATATTGCAACAACTATTTAAAAGCAATATCACAAAAAATCAGATCTGCAGAAACTACGGATTGGGAAATCAATAACATAAAAAATTATCAAAAATTTCCTTCAAAATCACAAGCAATCAAATTGAAAGCCCAAATCTTTGGGGGCGAACCTGTTCGCGAGAAGAAGGAGATGCAAAGGGGAAGCAGAGGCAAGAAGGCGTCCACTCGTACTCATAGCTGCACTATGCAATCCAGATGAAGTAGACGCTGTCCCAGACGATGATGGACTCGATTGCAGACGCCAAGGAAGGCCAAAGAAGGCGCTGCTCTTGAAGTGACGACGAGGTGGAATTGGAAAGGCAATTAGGGTTGAGCGGCGTGGAGGTGTCATAGGGGCTGAGGAAGCTCATTAAAGAATAGGCCGGCCGGAATTTGAAAATTTGGAGAAATAATTTTTCCACTGTCCAATGTCATTCTAATGTCATTTTAAATCAAAACTTATCCATGCATCTAGAGTTTTGTTAACTGTGTCCATATAATTGTTGTTTAAAATGGATTCGGAACCAGCAAATGCTATGGACCACGAATATTTTGAGATCAGAACCAGCATTTTAGAAAGATTTTTTGCTTGGAGGTATCCTCTACCCTCTCCCTCAGGTTGGCCCCACCTATGGGTCTCATAAAGTCAAGCAGGACAAAGAATAATGCACTTTCGTTTCCTTCTTATTGGATGTACACGGCTTTAGGAATAAATGATATATACATATATATATATATATATATATCGTCAATATATATACACACATTTATACATATACATATATAGATATATATGTACGCACTTACTTTTTTTTTTTTTTTTCAAACAGGGACACGTGAGTGCTCTTCTATAGTTTTTTCATGTGATTTCCTCTAGTCGATATCTAATTAATCAAAAAAAAAAAAAAAAAAAAGAAGGAAAAGAAGCAAAGATATTCAGCCATGGAAGATTTACAAGGCTACATCATGCTTTTCTTGGTCTGGCTAGTCTCAACCATCCTGGTCCAAGCCATATTCGCTAAAGCACGGACCATGGCTCGGCTTCCACCGAGCCCCCCGGCCCTTCCAATCATCGGACACCTTCACCTTCTTGGTCCAATACCACACCAATCTTTCCACAAACTTTCCAACCACTATGGACCCTTATTTCATCTCTGTCTCGGCTCCGTCCCTTGTGTGGTTGTTTCCTCGCCAGAAATGGCCAAAGAGTTCCTTAAGACACAAGAAACTTCGTTTGCGAACCGACCACAATTATCCGTCCTTGGTCACCTCTCTTATCCCTCGGCCGGCTTCACCTTTGGACACTACGGGCCTTATTGGAAGTTCATGAAGAAACTATGCATGTCCCGGCTTCTCGGCGGCAAAACCCTAGATCGGCTTCTTCCCGTTCGGCGCGAAGAGATAGAGAGGCTTTTGAAGTTGGTGCTCAAAAGGGCTGAGAAAAATGAGCCAGTTGAAGTTGGAGGACTACTCACAAGGCTAACAAATAATGTCGTATCAAGAATGGTTGTGGGACAAAGGTGTTCTAAGGATGATAGTGAGGCTGAAAAGATTAGGGAGCTTGTGAAGGAGAGAAGCCAGCTTGTTGCAAAGTTCAATTTGTCGGATTATATTTGGTTTTTTAAGAACTGGGATTTGCAGGGATTTAGGAGGAGAGGTAAGGAGTTTCGTGACAAGTTTGGTGCTATGATGGAGAAGATAATAAGTGAGCATGAAGAGGCAAGGAAAGAGGAAAAGGGAAGATGTAATCAAAAAGTGAAGGATTTACTTGACATTTTGCTTGATATATCAGAGGATGAGAATTCAGAGATCAGATTGGGAAGAGACCACATAAAGGCATTCATCCTGGTACGATTCCAATATCAGTTTACATATACATACATACACACACACACACGCATATATATATATATATATATATATATTTTTTTTTTATTTATATATGATTTTCTCTTCAGTTTTTGATAGCTTAGCTCTTAGTCATGGAAGTATACCTTTTGGATTTTTGAAAGAGCAGAGGATGGAAGATGGAAATAGGCTAATAGATAGAGCAAACTTAAAGAACTAAGAACAATCGGAAGAGCAAAAAATGAATAGCAACTTGTGTTTTCTGCTTTCTACAGTAACTTCAATACATTATAGATACATATATGAAGAGAGACAGATAGAGCAAGAAGACGTGGTCTTCAACAAAACAAAAACAAATAAAAATAGATTTTGTCCACAGAAGTAAGACACTCTCCCGTACCATACACCATACCTCATTAATAACTTTGCTTCCACAAACTACAAAAAAACAGAAGAAGATGTGACAGCAAATGTGCCACAATCCACCTACTTCAACAATACCTTTAGTTTTAAAATAGTAGTGGTCACTAATGACTTTTCTTTCTCTCTTTCTGTTTATTTTTCTTGTTAATTAAATTTATTGGTTTGTTTAACATACATTTCACAATCTCAATATATATATATATATATATATATACATACACATACATATTGGTTATGTTAATCACTACAAGAAAGCAGTTTTTAACGATGGTCTTTCGTTGCAAAAAAGTTTTGAATTCGTCGTTAAAGATTTTTTCTTATTCTTGCAGTGAATTGAAATTATTCTGAATAGCTACCAAGTTTTCAAGATTTATCTCCAAATAACCAAACTGGCAAATTCATACTTGGACACTAATTAGAAGTACAGTTTTTGATGGCCTGGCTAAGAGACTTTTTATGCGATTATTATAGAATGAAAAAGAGTACATTGAAAGAGGAAAGGAAAAACCTTTTTATCCCGATAGAGATTTACGTAGACCTCACCGTGGGGCTCACTTTTTGTATTTAAAATCTAAAAGAGATGAATTCCTATCAGGACACACTAGGGTGCTCAAGGAGAACGATTTTTTGGGGTACTTTTTCACTGTTTATAGCTTTAAAACGCGTAACTTTTAAAATCTTCCTAAATAAATAAAAAAATTATAACCTAGTTTAGTTTTCTTAGTCAAAATATCTACAAACTGATCTTCAGAGCTGTAATGAGTTAACTTGACTTTTTCTTCTTTTTCTGCTTCTCTAATAAAATGATATTTGATCTTGATGTGCTTGGTTTTTTCATGAAACACGGGATTTTTTGTCATAACTATAGCAGATTGATTGTCACAAAAAATTACAGTAGCATTCTCTTGCATGTGATGCAAGTCTTCAAGAACTTTTCTTAGCCAAATGGCTTGATTGACAGCAGCAGTAGCAGCAATATACTCTGCTTCAGCTGTTGACTGAGCCACCACATCTTGCTTTCTAGAATTCCAGCTGATCATGTCAAAACCAGTGGTAAAAATATAGCCTGAGGTACTCTTCATATCATCAAGTGAGTCACCCCAATCACTATCCACAAATCCAATCAGCTGAACCTCATCTCCTTTCTTGAACCAAACACCAAAATCTATTGTTCCTTTCACATATCTTAATACTCTTTTTGCAGCCTTGAAGTGTATTTCACTTGGAGCTTGCATAAATCTTGACAACAAACTTGTAGCAACATAATATCAAGTCGTGTTGCTGTCAAGTATAGCAAACAACCAATCAAACTTCTATAAATTCCAGGATCAATTTTATCACTTCTATCTTCTTTGCTTAATTTCTCATTCAAACCCAGTGGAGTGCTAACATCTTTGCAATTCTCCATGCCAAACTTTTTCAGCACATCTTTAGCATATTTTTCTTGGCTTATGAAAATTCCTTGCTCAGTTTGAAGAATTTTCATACCAAGAAAATATGAAATTTCTCCCAAATCAGTCATCTCAAACACATTTTGCATTTCTTTTTTGAACTTTTGCACTAAAGCAATGTTGCTGCCAGTTATGAGAAGATCATCAGCATACAAAGAAATGATTAATAAATCATCACCTGCTTGTTGCACATAGAGAGTGGCCTCACTAGGACTTCTTTTGAACCCCAACTGCAGCAAATGATCATATATCCTACTATACCAAGCCCTCGGTGCTTGCTTTAGCCCATATAAGGCCTTCTTGAGCTGATACACTTTGTCTTCATTTCCTTTTTTAAGAAAACATGGGGGTTGCTCCACAAATATCTCCTCCTTCAAGTAGCCATTAAGAAATGCAGATTTGACATCACGTTGGAAAATCTTCCAACCTTTTTGAGCTGCTAAAGCGATCAACAATCTTATAGTATCATGCCTTGCCACTGGAGCAAAGGTGTCAGAAAAATCTACTCCAAATTGCTGAGAGTAACCTTTAACAACTAGCCTTGCTTTTAACTTGTTAACAGAACCATCTGGATTCAACTTAGTTCTGAAAACCCATTTTACACCAATCACCCTTTTATCAGTAGGCCTTTCTACTAGCTGCCAAGTATCATTTTTGTTCATCATATTCAATTCCTCCTCGATTGCAGCTTTCCAACTAGCTAACTTTATAGCCTCTTCAGGATTAGTAGGCTCCACTAAAGCCACATTACATCTCTTATAGATCTCATCCAGAGGTCTTGTACCTCTGACAGAGATTTCTTCATCAGTATCATTCTCAAGATCAAGTTGATCATCCATGACAGGTTGATCTCCTATGACAGCCACATCTTTTTTAGCATGGTTACTGTTTGTAGACTTGGTTTTAGCCTTCTCCCAATCCCAATATGCTCCTTCATCAATCTTTACATCTTTGGTAATAGTCATCTTTTCGGATTGTAAGTTGAAGATTCTATAACCTTTGGCATTGCTACTATATCCCAAAAGAATCCCAACATCTGCCTTCTGATCTTGGTTGCTTCTTTTGACATCAGGAACATGAACATAGCAAATACTTCCAAAAATTCTAAGATGGTGAACATTACGCTTGACTCCATACCAGGCTTCATATGGGGTCTTATCCTTCAAAGCTTTTGTAGGTAGCCTATTTAACAAATAAACAGCAGTATTAACTGCTTCTGCCCAAAACTTCTTAGGAAGCTTCTTCTCAAACAAAAGACATCTGGCCATCTCCATGACAGTTCTATTCTTTCTTTCACTTACTCCATTTTGCTGAGGAGTATAACTAATAGTGAGCTGATGATGAACCCCTACTTGTTTGAGAAATTCTTCAAATTTTTCACAAGTGTACTCAGTACCATTGTCAGTTCTAATCACCTTTATTTTGCAATAACTTTGACTCTCCACAAGGACTTTGAAATTACGAAATACACTTAAAGCTTCAGACTTTTGCTTCAAAATGTACACCCAACACATCCTTGTAAAGTCATCAATGAAGAGAATAAAATATCTGCTACCACCCAAAGAAGGTATTCTCCTAGGACCACAAATATCTGAGTGAATAAGCTGCAATTTTTCTGTTGCTCTCCATGCTAAATTTTTTGGAAAAGGCAATTTGCTTTGCTTTCCAAATTGGCACACATCACATACACCAGCACAATCATGAATAGCAGGCATATTCTGAACTAGACTTTTGCTATGCAAGTACTTCAATGATGAGAAATTAAAATGCCCAAATCTTTTATGCCAAAGAAACGATTCATCAACCAAACTAGTAAAAGCATGCTTCTTGGACTGCTGCCATTCCAATTGAAAGCTTCTATTTTTCATTTTGATTGTCATCAACTCATTATCAGCAGGATCTATTATAGTGTATGTAAAATTCTTGAACAACAAGGTATAATTTTTTTCAAGCATTTGCCCAACACTTAATAGATTTTGATCTAACTTTGGCACAAATAGAACATTAGGAATGTATTTGGTACCTGATGGAGTTTCCACAGCAACAACTCCTTTTCCTTCAACTTCCAAATACTTTCCACCCCCAACTTTGACTTTTGAAGAATATGATCTATCTAGCTCCTTGAACATGCTGAATTCTGATGTCATGTGATTAGTGCATCCACTATCCACCAACCATGCTTCTATTGTGTTGTTTGTAGCATAACAAGTAGCAACAAAAACTGTTTCTTCTTGTTGCTGATCTTCTGCAACTTGTGCCTGCTGTTTTTGTTGCTCCTTTTTGCTTTTACACACCTTTTCCACGTGACCAAATTTTTTACATGCTCTACACTGCACTCCAGGCCTATACCGACAATATTTCTCAGTGTGAGAAGTTTTTTTACAGTGTGACCATGGAGGGTATTTGCCTTTTTTCTCTCCTGGTTTGCTTGAGCCAGCATCTTTTCTATCTCCAACAACCTTTTTTCCACCTGAACTTGCATGAGCTTTGCCTTTTTGTTTGGCCAGAAAAGCTCCTTCATTATTCTCCTCCATCCTTAATAGTCTTCTCTATTCAGTTGCTTGTAGAGTATTTACAAGCTCTGACAGAGATATTTTGCTAAGATTTTTGGAGTCTTCAAGATAGGATATTTTTACTCAAACCTCTCAGGAAGACTCACTAAGACCTTTTCCACCACTCTTTCATCAGCAAGCTTTTCACCAAACAATCTGATTTGATTCACAACCTTCATAAGCTTGTCAGAAAACTCTTTTAACAGTTTCTGTATCCTTCATCTTTAAAGCCTCAAACTCTCTTCTCAAGTTCAAAACTTGCATTTGCCTTGTTCTGTCACTGCCTTGAAACTCCTCCTCAAGCTTGTCCCAAGCCTCTTTTGCTGTTTCACAAGTCATAATTCTTGTAAATATCACTTCTGACATAGCAGAGTGTATAAGAGACAAGGCTTTGAACTTCTTTGCAACTTCTTCGCTATGTTGCTTTAATTGGGCAACTGTTGGATTTTCTCTCAAGGGTAGTGGATCTTTATCCGTCTCTACTACATCCCATAAATCAAAGGCTCTCAAATAAGCCTTCATTTTCACTGTCCACATTTGATAATTCTCTCCAGCAAACAGAGGAGGTGTAAGGCTGGAAAAATTGCTTGAAGCCATTGAAGAAGAGTTTTTTTTTTTTTTTAGGCTTTTGGTGAGGGTAATCTTACTGGTTTTCTCTCAAACTCTCACAGTCCTACAAAGAATAAGTGGGCTCTGATACCAATTGTTGTATTTTTGAAAGAGCAGAGGATGGAAGATGGAAATAGGCTAATAGATAGAGCAAACTTAAAGAACTAAGAACAATCGGAAGAGCAAAAAATGAATAGCAACTTGTGTTTTCTGCTTTCTACAGTACTTCAATACATTATAGATACATATATGAAGAGAGACAGATAGAGCAAGAAGACGTGGTCTTCAACAAAACAAAAACAAATAAAAATAGATTGTCCACAGAAGTAAGGCACTCTCCCGTACCATACACCATACCTCATTAATAACTTTGCTTCCACAAACTACAAAAAAACAGAAGAAGATGTGACAGCAAATGTGCCACAATCCACCTACTTCAACAATACCTTTAGTTTTAAAATAGTAGTGGTCACTAATGACTTTTCTTTCTCTCTTTCTGTTTATTTTTCTTGTTAATTAAATTTATTGGTTTGTTTAACATACATTTCACAATCTCAATATATATATATATATATACACACATACATATTGGTTATGTTAATCACTACAAGAAAGCAGTTTTTAACGATGGTCTTTCGTTGCAAAAAAGTTTTGAATTCGTCGTTAAAGATTTTTTCTTATTCTTGTAGTGAATTGAAATTATTCTGAATAGCTACCAAGTTTTCAAGATTTATCTCCAAATAACCAAACTGGCAAATTCATACTTGGACACTAATTAGAAGTACAGTTTTTGATGGCCTGGCTAAGAGACTTTTTATGCGATTATTATAGAATGAAAAAGAGTAAATTGAAAGAGGAAAGGAAAAACCTTTTTATCCCGATAGAGATTTACGTAGACCTCACCGTGGGGCTCACTTTTTGTATTTAAAATCTAAAAGAGATGAATTCCTATCAGGACACACTAGGGTGCTCAAGGAGAGCGCTTTTTTGGGGTACTTTTTCACTGTTTTTAGCGTTAAAACGCCGTAATTTTTAAAATCTTCCTAAAAAAATAAAAAAAAAAACTATAGCCTAGTTTAGTTTTTTTATTCGAGTTTTTAATTTAAATTTGTAATAATAAAAATATCTCATAAAAAGTTATATTTCAGTTCAAATTGAGTTTACTCAGATTGGAGAACTGAATAAGACCTCGGTAGTGGGTAGTGGCAAGTAAGAAACACACGTCGTTTCTCAGCTTTGGCTTGGCTTTATTGTCGTTTTGTGGCTTAATAGTCGTTCATATGGTTTAATTGTCGTTGGTGTTGTTAAATGAATCCCTTTGTTATAAAATAAAATAAAGTGGTAAATAGACGCGGACAGAACGTCAACTATCTTCCAAGTACTATTTGTTGCACCTCTGGAAAAAGTTCAGTAACAAAGTGAAATTATGTAGGCCACGCTCTCAAAATTATTTTCCAATAATTGTCCCCGCTCTTTCAGCAGGCCATTTTTCTGTATCCTTCTCCTGTCCAGAAATTAAGGGTCAGTTTAATTTATGAGTTTAAAGTATAGTTTATAATTTTAATTTTTAAAATTTAATTTTTTTTAAAATATTATAATAAAATTAAGAATCATGATTTAAATTATCAACACACTTAAAACAAACATAAACCACCCTCCCTTTATCGACCTAGGCAACTTGTGAAACCATACGTCTTTTTGCTATATTTTAATTTTCAGCTGCATCATTCTCTCAGTCATCATATAATTGCTATTTTGTCCCAACTAACCAGAAGGATCTAACAAAATATCATGAAACCAGAGTAAGTTAAATATTGAAAAATTTCCTTCAAACATACTGTTGAAAATTACTCGTTAGCTATATATGGTGAGAGAAGGGAAGAAACTAAGAAAGACAGATATATAATATAAACTTGGAATTCATACAGCTTTTTAAGACAGGGAGAAAATATCTATGTTTGAAGAAAATTCTTAAAACTTACTGTTGCATTGGTACAGATTCTCTCATTTAATTATCTTCTTTCTGCATGTTTGTTTGACCATATTAGAGTGTCGTAATGTATAATAATATATTAATAAAATATTTGGTGTAATTATTATATTATATAACTTAATATGAATGGTAAATTAATACAATTTATATCATATTATAAAACACATCTCATGTTTAGCATATTGTATTGTATATTTTGTAATGGATCCATGATCCATGTCGCGGTTGAGCACGAAGGGTCGTGGTTGGGCCAACATAAGTTCATGTTGAAACCAATAATAATTTAAAAATTAAGGGGGTATAATGCAAATTTATATTTTTTATATATTATATTTTGACCCCTTATTTTTTGTAAAATTACGTTTTGACACCAAATTTTTTAAATTTTTATCCTAATTTTTTTGAGAAATTATACTTTGACCCCAACATTTATAAAATCTTATATTTTGACTTCTTATACAATAAGTCATGACACTAAACACCATATTGTATTGTAAAAATACAACACAAATAGACCTTTTACACTATAATACAATACAAGCCACCAAATATGACATCTTTGTTTATAAAGTGATTAGGATTAAGTTATGATTTCTTTTTAAGGATTTAAAATCTCTTATTCAAAACTTGAATACCGCGCAATGCTTATAAAGATTCAGACCTCAAACTTGTTAAACCTCGTTTAGTCTTAAAGTCCCACTTTTTTCATAAAAAAAAAGTCCCACTTTAATTTACATCCGTAATTATGAACCGAATCCAAAAATAAATATCCAAAATGAAAAAAAAAAAAAAAAAAAAAAAAAAAAAAAAAAAAGCTAACAAGCTTTGCCATTTCCAAAATGTCAGGATATATTTGTAGCCGGGACCGGCACATCAGCCACTGCTATAGAATGGGCACTAGCGGAGTTGATAAGTCACCCAAAAATCATGAACAAAGCAATACAAGAAATTGACACGACTGTTGGGAAAACAAAACTAGTAGAAGAGTCAGATATTGCCAACCTTCATTACATCCAAGCCATAGTTAAAGAGACACTAAGGCTTCACCCAGCAGGCCCTTTAATACTCAGAGAATCATCTGAAAACTGCAATGTTAACGGCTACAGTATCTCGAAAAATACTCGCGTGTTTATCAATTCGTGGGCTATCGGCAGAGACCCCAAGCACTGGGAAGACCCACTTGAGTTCAAGCCAGAGAGGTTTCTTGACGAAGAAGGTAATGTGAAAAGCCAGTTAGATGTGAGAGGACAAAACTTTCATCTTTTGCCTTTTGGCAGTGGAAGAAGATCATGCCCCGGAACATCACTTGCACTTCAGGTTGTTCAGACAAGTCTTGCATCAATGATTCAATGCTTTGAGTGGAGACTATTCAGCGGAGAAAATGGCAATGTTGACATGGAAGAAGGACCTGGGTTGACACTTGCAAGGGCTCATCCCTTAATTTGTCTCCCGGTTGCTAGGTTTTGTCCATTGCCGATTTGAAAACTTTCATTCAACTATCATCCGTGACAACTGCATCATTGCAAGATATATATGTGTGTGTGGTCGTGATTTCTCTAGGTTGTTACCTATGCAAAGTACTGTTATTGTTGGTGTCACATAATCAACAATGAAGGTTCTCCCTTGCGATCAAGATGATTTTTTGGGCAGTACTGCGCCTACTGTTAGTGTACTTTATCCTGTAATCTCGGAGAGTAGAGACATAATCCCACAAAACTCATCAACATTCTCTTCTTATAATGTTTTGAATTCACACATTTAATGTTTGTATATTCTTTCCTTTTTTTTTTTTAACAGATATAATGTGTTATATTCACATGAGGTGCTAGGAAGGAAGTCTCCTTATAAATTATAAGAAAAATTAAAGGACTCGTTTGATTCATGCGTTTAAATCAGTGATTCTTAATTTTAACATTTAAATTTTAAATATGAATTTAAACGCATAAAACAAACGAGTCTTAAAAAACAAAAAGGGAACAGGGAAAGAAAGCATGTGCATGAATACAAAATATAACAATCATGGCAGCGTATGAGAATTTTCTTTTAAACTGGAGTTACATGTCAAATTTTACATACAATATTTTAGTAAGGCGACATATTTTCTACTTGGAACTTTTGAGAACAATAAGCTTTTCCCTCTCCTCTTGGTATATCATATTTTCGTCAATATATAAGACCGGCTAATTAGTTTAAGGTTATTCAATCAAACCGATAGAACCGATCAAAACCGCATTGAAATTTATAGTTCAAGGAGTTTGCAATTGTGAAGGATTGAACCCTGCTTGAGGAAAGATATCAACGTGCTTTACCACTATGTAATCTATCTTGCCACATTTTTCTTGAGCGGCCCTATTTATGAGAAATGATAGGAAGTAAATTAAGATTTAAAGGTTAAGAAAGTAAATTGATCAATTTTTCATCTATAAAAATAAGCCGTTTTATGTTTTTAATTTTTAATTTTTTAAATTTACTCTTTTCTTCAATTTCTTTACTCTTCCTTTTCTTTTTCTTTTTTCTCTCTCCATCTTCTCTCTCTCTCTAGGGATCTATTCTCTCTCTGTCTAAAACTTTCTCCCGTCGATCTCCTCCCCCTTTCTCTCATTGGGCGATCACTGGCGCTCCTCGACGGAGAACGTGAACTCCGGTGAATGTCCTCGTCGTTTCTCTTCCTACCTCTCTCTTCTCTCTCCGTCAATCTCCCCCATTTCTCTCTCTAATCGGAATGATCGGTGGTCGGGCACCCTCACGAACGCCAGTGACGCAGATTGATCTCCTCCCTCATTCTCGTTTTACCGTCGAAGAGAGACCGTCCGACGATCTCCTCAGAGATCGCCGAGAATCATAGCGGCGCGGGACAAGATCTTGCGGTTCATCGGCGTTTTCTTGCGATGATGCCCAGATCTCCTCACACGGCGTCGCGAGTGCGGAACATGAAGGGGATCTCCTCACGAGGCCAGAACCGCGAAGTACAGTTCATCGCGACAACGGAATCGTCAACGGGAGCTCGTCACGACGCCGGAAAAAGTGAAGGGATCTCCTCCGGCGAGTGATCTTTGCCGTTGTCGGCCGCCGGACAGTGATGTGCTGTTAGACGATTCTGAAGAGAGAGAGAGAGAGGAGGGATTAAAAAGTAAAGCAAAAATATCCAATTAAGCTAGACAATGTGGAGATAAAGAGAGATGAGATGAGAGAAGAGTATTAAAAAAAGTTTTTTTTTTTTTTTGGAATAATCCAGTTGTTATTGCATTTCAGTATTTTAGTTTTAATGCGAGGGCATTTTTAAAGAGATATTTAGTTCATGTATTAAAATTATATGATTAAAAAATAAAATTATTTTTAATTTTTAATTTATATGTATTTTTTATAAAAAAATATTATAATAAATTATAAATTATAATTTAAATTGTGGTTTGAATTTTCAAACTAAACATCCAATTTATTACGATTTAAATTTCTCAAATTGGTTGATTCTTTTCTTTCTTTCTCTTAATATTTATTACGATTTTAATTTTGTTAAAAGTACTCTAAAGCGAACTTTTAGGAGTCCCATATTAAAATGTAAGAGTTTGTTTTTTTTTTTATTTGAATTTTTATTTGAGTTAAAATATGATGTTTTTATATACTTATTTAATAATTTTTTTTATTATTTAATATATTTAAAAAATTAAATTTATTTATTATTTTTATTTTAAATATTATTACATGTTTTTATTATAATAAAATTCAAAAATTTTAAATTTAAATTCCAAAATGAAAATAAAAATGGAGTCAAAACGTTTTAAACTTTAAGCCCCATACATTTTATTCCCTTCCAAATATAAAGCTTTCCATTGATTTAATTTTGTTAAAATTACCTTGACAAACTTTTAGGAGTCCCATATTAAAAATTCAAAATTTTTATTTTACATCAATTTAAAGTTTGATGTGAGAATATCTATCCACCACTTTTTATTATTAAAAACGATTTTAAACTTAAATTTTAAAATTTAAACTTTTTTTATAATAAAAAAGCTCTTGACACTTTCTTGAATTCAAAAAACAATCAATTTCTAGCACTTATTTTTATTAGAGTTTAGAAAAATTTTTTACTTTAAAATAATCACAAAGTTAAATCTCAATAAAGTCAAATCAACGAATCAACGAAAAAGGAGCCTTTCATATTATTTTAAAAAATAGTCTCGGAATCATAGATTCATAAATTCAGAATCATTATTCATAACTATTCTCGTTTTATGTTTATTTTTTATGAGAAAAAAACTGTAGAGAATCATAAATCATAATTCAGAATCAGAAATGAATATAAAAAAATAAACATCCCAATACTTTCATTTAGGAACAATTTAAGTTGAGTACTGCAATGGGGCTGATGACAATAGTGATAGTGGCTAAGGACGAAAGTTTGATATGAACTTTGAAGAGAATATTAATGAGCTTCTTTGGAACACTGAAGCAAGTGGTGCACTCAAAAAGCACCTTTCCATATCAACAATCGCACGTAACCACCACACACTTCTAAACACTATACTTTTTTTTTTTTTTGAATTAAGATACGTCGTCATCAGTGTCACATGAGAGTGAACTAGGAATCGTACCCTCATTCGTATACTATACTTTATTTCCTTTTTGTTTACATAATATTTTGAGAGAACTTGTAAGAGATATTATGCGTGTGTAAAACTAAAAATTTAATAAAAAAATTCATCAACCATAGCTGGCTTGGACTGCATTGACCCGAACTATATTAAATATTTACATTTTTCCCCTTTTTATGTGAATTTTATGTGTTTGTGATTGTTTTATTTTTTAATCAAATTTAAGTTTAGAAAATTAATTTCCCTCAAGTTTAACAAATTTTGGTATGGACAAACAGTCTTCTTTAGGTTGGTTTTGCAGATATGTGTCATTGTCATTGTGGACAAACAGGTTTGTGTCTGTGTCGTAATGAAATTTAATTATTTAGAATACCTTCACAAAACTATAGCAAATTATGTACCTTTCACTAAGTTATATATATATATATATATATATATATATAATAATGCTAGAGACACCAACTCAAATTTCAATTATTGCATATCATTAGATAAAATTTTTATTATTTTTTCTCTAATATTTTTAAGATAAATTTGAATTTTTTTAAAATAAAAATAAATAGTCAATAAATTTAAGATTTATTATTAAAACACATTTTCTGTTCTTTTGTGTAAATATAGGATTTACTATCAGAACAATATTATGTTTATTTGCAAATAATATATTTATAATGTAGAGAACGAGGAGATAGAGAGAGCATGGAGATAGAGTTAGACCTATTAGAATGTTTAAAATGTTAATTACTGTAAATCCAGATTTACACCTATCTACTAGCTAATTATAAATCTTAGCCTTTCTTTTTTTAGTGTCCTTTTAATCAGATACATCTCCCTCAATCTCCCAATTAAAATTTAGGAAATAATAGAAAATAAGCTAATATGAAAATCATTAATAAAGTAAATAGGCCAGCTTTTTTAGTTATATGTAAATTTAATTTAGGCCATAACATTTTTGTCAAGTTATGGTTCATAATCAAAATAGTTATGGACAAACTAATGTATTTATATGTAGTTCGAGGAGATAACTAAATAAGTTATGGATAATTATTGAATAATAAAACTTGTTAAGTTATGATTACACTTATCTACTAGCTAATTATAAACAAGTCTTTACGTTTGGTTCGATTAGAAAAAAATAATAATTTAATTTATTTATTATTTTTATGAGAAAAAAATTATTAACAAACTATAATTAATTTTAATTTATCTCAAATTTTAACTTATTTTCCTCATTCTCCCTTAAAATTTCGCCCAAGGCCCTTATGGTCTTGAACCGGTCCTGGTCTGTGTGAACACCAGGGCTTATAATCGGCTCACACCAATTAGAATTTATTGCAAGATATGGGTGTATCTGATATTGCTACACGAGATAAATTGTTGGACCACGTAACAATGATATTTTTCCATGTAATCCAATCTGATAAGATATTTAAATGCGACGTGATACATTTGGCAACTATTGCCGATTAATGCATGTTTGTCCTTCTCTATATGATACTATTGCTATGAACCAGCCTTACTACTCGAGAAAGATCAGAATATTTAGGTCTTGTTAATTTACATTTTTAAGTTATGGTAGTTTGAGTTCAGATCTTAATTTGAATAAGGTGTATTTAAGTATAATTTGAGTTGTGACTCTAATTTGTGTTTGTGTTTGGATATGCACATCTTGAGTTATAGTTTAAATTGATAATTTATTTAAGTTTATATTTGGGTAGTCAAAACTTGAATTTGTATTTATATAATATTTTAATAAAAATTCAATGGTGATGAAAAATTTTAATAAGATATATGGGTGGGGTTTTATTTGTCTCTTTGTTATAAATGTAAAAAATAATTATCTCAATCGGAATTAAAATGAAAAAATTATAGCGTTTTTAATAATAGAAAAAATATTGTTCATTAACTTGAGTTTGAGTTTAGAAACTTAAGTTGAAGGAAGAACTTGAACTCAAATTTTAACCATAAACTCAAGTTCAAACTCAAATTTTACAAAAGAACATGAATTTAAATAAAATTGTAACTTTGAATTTTTTTTTTTTTGAGTTTAAGTGTAAATAAACAAGCCCTTAATATTACTTAGTTTCCTTAGATTTATAGAATATATAGATCACTAATTTACTATCAATTTTTTTAAATGGAAATTTACTCTCAATTTAAGACACCCAAAAAAGTTTTTTGTGGGAAATTTTACCTGACTTGCTAAAAAATCAAACAGAAAGGAGACTTTTTTTTTTTTTTGCAAAAACAGAAAAGAGACTTTAACACGGTTATATAGCGCTATTGGATTAAACACACTAATCTATTGTATGTTTTATTGGAAACATTAATTAATTAGGTCGACGGACGGTTTTACCCACCCCTTTTAACTAACAACCAAAAGGTTATAAATGATCGTTTTTTTAATAGTGGTTAACTAATGGTATCACTGATAAATCGGTAAATTATTGGTATAATTTGGATATTCATCAAGTAATATTGACAACGAATAATTAAATTAATCTATGTAAAACTACAAAGTTAAGTTAATCAATAGTAAACCACAAATCATATCACATCACATCACAGCCTAATTATTTTTACAAAATGATCATTTTTTCAATTTAACAAAACATGCATCATTTACCCAAAATATAAATAAAAAAACAGCCACAGATCTTTTTATTTTATTTCTAATTGGCGATAATAAGAATAATTCACCAAAAAAAAAAAAAAAAAAAAAACCATTTTACTCTTTGAACATGGACGATGAAACAGAAGACCTTTAATAGTGTGTTTAGCCTAATTGAACTTTTAGTGCTTTTGTAAGGTCTTATTTATTCATAATACTTAAAAAAACGAATTTCAAATATATCTTTAGTTTTGATTGTTTTATTTTTTATTTTATTATCATAATAGATATTTCTATTAATAACATCGTAATACAAATATATTTTACAATTACTCTAATTGTAAGTATTATTCACAGTAATTATTAGCTTGACAGTGGAAAAAAGAATAAAAGTTAATGTAATTTGTATTTTTTTTTTTTTTTTTTTGTTAATAAATGGTGCTAAATAAGAAGTGCTATGTATAGTGTTGTGCCGACAACAAAGGCCACTCTTTCATCATCTATTTAGAGCCAAGCGGTACTTTTGACAAAGGACTGGGACAATACATTTTTTTCTTTCTTTTATTTTTTTGTTTGTAATCACAACGTGTTCAGATTATTATTCCCCATAGAAGTATATGAAAAACTTTGAAAAAGAAAAAGAAAGAAACATATAGATTCAACAATGGAAGATCTCCAAAGCTTCCTCACAGTTAGCCTGTCATGTCTAATATCAACCATCCTGGTCGGAGCCATACTCACCAAAACTCGGACCACGGCTCGCCTTTTGCCGAGCTCGCCAGCACTTCCGATCATCGGACACCTTCACCTCCTTGACCCATTACCCCACCAAGCTTTCCACAAAATCTCCAACCGCTACGGACCCTTAATTCATCTCTTCCTTGGCTCTGTCCCTCGCGTGGTTGTTTCCTCACCCGAAATGGCGAAAGTGTTCCCTAAGACTCAAGAAATCTCGTTCTTGAACCGGCCTAATCGGAGTGTTCTGAATTACCTATTTTACCCCTGGTCTGATTTCGTCTTTGCTGAGTTTGGACCTTACTGGAAGTTCATGAAGAAGCTTTCCATGTCCAGGCTTCTCGGCGGACAAACACTCGACCAACTCCTTCCGATGAGGCGCGACGAGCTATGGCGGCTTCTGAAGCTGATTCTCGAAAGGGCTAATGAGAAAGAGGCAGTTGAGATTGGTGGAGAACTTACAAAGCTGGCTAACAATGTCATTTCTCGGATGATCATGAGCTGTCATTTCGCGGATGATCATGAGCAAGACGTGCGCAGAGAACGATGACGAGGGCGACGAGATCAGGAAGGCGGTGAACGGGACGACGGAGGTCCTCGGCAAGTTCAATTTGTCGGATTACATTTGGTTGTGTAGGAAGCTAGATTTGCATGGGTATTGGAAGAAGAGTAAGGAAATTCATGAGAAGTTTGATGAAATGATGGAGAAGATTATAGAAGAGCATCAAGAGGCAATTGGGAAGGTGGAGGAGAAGGGAAAGTATAAGGATGTACTTGATATTTTGCTTGAAATATTGGAAGATGAAAGCTCAGAGGTCTGAAGAACTTTTTATATTTCTCAGCTAATAAAACTGAACGTACAAAGCTCTTTATATAGAGCAATATCAATATATAAAAGAGACCAGAAAGTCGCGAGAGCCCACTAAAGCTAACGTGCAAAAGTTAAAGACTCGGTAAAATAACAAATCATTATTTTATCAGTAAAACAAACTTGTTAAGAAACAGTTCAACACTACTTCACTAAAAACCAAACTCGTAAATACTAGGACAGCTGTTAACAAAACAAAAACTTTTTCAGAATACGTGTCTCAACAATCTCTCCCTTAAACTGAGAGTTTGCAAACGTTCAGTTTAATTCCAGCGTGCCAACACCAAGCAGCTTCCTTAGCTTCTGAAATGCAGCGAACTTGAGAGGCTTGGTAAAAATGTCAGCAACTTGATCTTCAGTTACGTAATAGATGAGATTAATTACTCCTTCCTTCGTGAGATTCCTTAAGAAGTGAACCTTTACATCTATATACATGCTTCTTCCATGTAGAACGGGATTTTTAGAAAGCTTTATCATTGAACTGTTGTCACAATAAATTGCAATGGCTCCCTCTTGCTTGAAGTATAGCTCTTCAAGAATTTTCTTCAGCCAAATAGCTTGACAGACACATGAAGTTGCAGCAACAAAGTCAGCTTTAGTGGTTGATAAAGTAACGATTGGCTGCTTCTTTGATGACCATGAAACAGCCCCGGAACCAAGCATAAAGACATATCCCGATGTACTCTTCCGATCATCTATATCTCATGCATAATCACTGTCAGTAAAACCAAACAAATCTGATTTTTCTCCCTTCTTGTAGAGCAAACCAAAATCAATTGTTCCCTGCAAGTACCGAAAGATTCTCTTGGCAGCCAGAAGATGTAATTCTGTAGGATTCTCCATGTATCTGCTAATGAGATTCACAGAATACATTATGTTTGGCCTTGTTCCTGTTAAATACATTAGACTTCCCACAATTTACTTGTAAAGAGTACTTATAATTGGTGCAGTAATTTAATTACTTCTAATTAGATAGTAATTTGTTGTCTGGTTCATTTTGATGTATTTATCACGGTTTGAGTATCTCCTGATTTGATTAAAGGCATATGTAATTAACTCAATCTCTTTGTAGAAATTTTATTTTATTTTTTATTTTTTTTTTCACTTAGTCAATTGTTGATCTTGGGCTATTGCAAATACTCTGCACCATATTTGTATTCTGTTTCTATATATCATTGACTTCATTGCTTGGGATACAAGATTTGCTAGTTCAATGTCTACAGGCCTCTTAATTTTTCATAATGATTGTATAAATCTAAACATTAATACATATGATAAAGTTATCACTTGTGTAAATACATGAGATTTATATGGTGATTCAATTAATGAAACATATTTTCTTGTTTCCAGGATGTATTTGTAGCTGGGACTGATACATCTAGTGGGTCCCCCAGTAATCCTCCGAAAAATGTGTCGTCAACGGCTACGAAATTCCGGCAAGAACCAGGTTGTTCATCAACATATGGGCCATTGGAAGGGACCTAAATTACTGGGAGGACCCACTAGAGTTCAAGCCAGAGAGGTTTCTTAGCAAACAAGGAAATGGAAAGAGCCAGTTGGATATTGTGAGAGGGAAAAACTTTCATTTTTTTTCCATTTGGGAGTGGAGCAGAGGATGCCCTGGGGCCTCACTTGCACTTCATGTCGTTCACACAAACCTTGCTTCAATGATTCAGTGCTTTGAACGGAAGGTCAACGGAAGAAACGACACTAATCTTGAAATGGAAGAGGCACCTGGGATCGATATGGGAAGGGCTAATTCTCTAATATGTGTCCCAGTGGCTAGGCTTAGTCCAATTCCACTGAATTTCATGATGATTAGACAACTTCTAGTAAACTACTGTTTTACGATTCATTGTTATTGTTGAAATATTGACTGTCGTTTGCGAGTCTTTAATGTCGTTTTGTAAATGATATGGCAAGCTAGTTAAGTTTTTAGCGTTAATTGTTTTGTTAAACGCAATTGTAATGAACTGGCCAATTAGGATACGTCTTGTAGTCTATTGTTACGGTCAGTATATGGGCAATTATAATGTGAATGTTAGGGATTGGATTGGTGTGTTTTTCTATTTTAGAACATGAGAGTGATTCTTTCTGTGATATGCTTCCTGATCACAGAAGAAGTGAGAGAGGAGGGTGTACTATTCTTGATTTATTGATTCAATACAGAGCTTGGTATGTTCTTCATTGTTTATTCGATTCAAATCAGCTTATTGGAACTTTGCATAATTCCAATAGTTGGTATCAGAGCCGTGAAGGTGATATTAAGTTTCAAATCAGTTCATTATTTATTCGATTCAAATCATTGACAGCACTGAAAGAATGTATTTAGTTTTCAATTTTTTTAAGAAAAAAAATATTCCACAATATAAACTTTTATCAAGTACCAAAGATAGATATCTTACCCGAGGATGATCATTGCATGACATGATGGATTGATCCGGTGCAGAAAGATCTAGCATTTATGGCATGTTAACAACATCTAAAGCTAAATAAGGTATACTTTTTTGTTTTCACAACGTCTTTTGGCGATGTCGGATTCGGATAAAAAAATATGTATTTGATAAAACTCATTACCTCACCATGACGTCTAACATTTTTTCAGGCAAATTCCACGCCTTCAAAAGGCCTTTTTACCAGTTTTAATAATTTTCGTTTTTGTAATAAGTTGGCCTAAGAAATTAGGGTTCCTCTGTTTTTTTTTTTTTTTTTTTTTTTTTTTTGTTTATAATAGTTTCAATTCTTGTTTCCAAGTTAAAATTTTTCTTCTTTAGAAAATTTTATATTTTTATTATTTTTAATTATAAAATATGCTAGTTTCTAGTTTCTATTTTGTCTATATATTTAGACGCCGTATTATAATGAAAATCAGTTCAATTGAAAAAAAATTTCAAGTTTTCTCTCTATTTTCTTCTAATTTCCAGTATTCTGTTGATTCACGATTTTTGAAGTATTTCCCTAATATTCTGTGTGAATCAAGAGATTAACTGATTATCACTTGTATTTTTTATTGTTCCAATTTTTCTAATTAAGCTTCCGCTACATCATGGATGCATGCAACTTAGTGGCTATGACATTGCGGAAAAGACTCGTTTGTTCGTCAATGTGTAGGCTATCTCCCGAGTGCTGGAAAGACCAGCTTAAGTTTAAGCCAGAAAGGTTTCTTAGTGAAGAAAGCATTGGAAAGAGCCAATTGGACGTGAGGGGACAAAATTTCCATTTTCTGCCATTTGGGAGCGGAAGAAGAGGATGTCCTTGAACCTCGCTCGGATTGTAGGTTGTTCAGACCGTCGCCGCGATGCTTCGGTGCTTTGAGTGAAAGGTTGGTGGAAAAGATGGCACGAATGACATGGAAGAGGGACATGGGTTCATCCGCTCCCAAGCGCTCATCCCCTAATCTGCGTCCCTGTGGTTAGAATTAGTCCTGTTCTTCTGGCACTAATTTTTTGTATTGTTTGACATATTAAGTTTTGTTGCATTATACAATACTTAATAATATGTAACACAATTTTTTTCCCTTAATCATACTAAATGAATTAGGTATAAGAAGTAGCAAACATCCCAATTCACCGTAATATATATATATATATATATATATATATATATATATATAACTAACACGGAGAAATCAAGATAATTTTTTATGACACTTGTGAAGATACATAACGTACTGATATTTGGTTTGTGTGTGCCATATTTAGTAATATATATCTTTTTGTTCATATGAAGAAATTTTGTAAAAATGGCAAGAGAAAAATTTGGAATTTCAGCCTACTTGATTTCTTGACATATTAAGAAGTTGTCTGTGATCTGGATAAAAAAACGACGTGACTTCACCTATCAAGCATACTTCTAAAACATATTGAAATTACTTTTTGTTGTCGTTTCTCTTCGAACAATTTGGCATGCTGATGACATGTCGTTTTTCATGTAAAGTATCAATTAAGGCTAAACGAGAAGTACGTATTTTGTGTTATACGATATTACGGTGTACGAAATCGATCCGACATAAACGAGAAGAAGGTGATCGATCAATTGAAAATTTATCCAAGCGCAAATATATATATATATATATATATATATATATTAATAATAATAATAGTGGTAAAAATAAAATGTAAAAACAAAACAAAACAACGGGTCGTTTAGTTCACTGATTTGAGTTTTTAATTTGAGTTGAGATGTGATTTTATGTGAAAACTTTTACTATAGTAAAAAAGTTAAATATGACTATTTGTGAGAACTTTTTACTAAAGTAAAACTCGAATTCTAAACTCGAATCAGCAAAATGAACGGGAATAAAAATACGATGTTAATCCTTCTATTTCTACTCATTTTCTTGCAGAGCACGTGTGACACCCAGAGAAGGTGATGAGTCATTTCAATTTTTACTTTTTTTTCATCAAATTTATTGACACAGCTTAGTTTGGTATTATTTTTTCTCTCAAAATCAGTTTTTACTTATAGTAAAAATTAATTTTAGTATTTAGTAAATTTTCTTAAAAATGTTTTTTAAAGAATTTTTTAAAAATTTACAGTCAAAATCAAAAGCAGTCTAAAAATAACTTTAATTTTTATATTATGTGAAAATCAACATAGTACAATTAATAAAACTTTTATAATACCCATAATATTTCTAATAAAATTTAAAATTTTCAATCTTTTCAATCTAAAATTCACACTTATAATATAATAAAAAAGTAGACTCCATCTATAAATGTTATATAAAGTCACTTTTCATTAATGTGGGCTCATAACATCACAGTCCTTTTAACATTATTCAAATTCCATGGATGAAAGTTAATCAAGAAGACGTTTGGTTTATGAATTAGAATTATGAAATTAGAACTATATTCGATTTACGTGTATTTTTTATGAGAAAAAATATTATAACAAACCACGAACTATAATTCGAATCAAGGACCGAATCCTCCTTCCAAACGTCCCCAAATCTTCAAAAAGGACATAAATAAGCGTGGTTATCCACCACTAAGTAATGACTCAAATCCATCTTTTATCTCGAAGAAAAAGAATCTTTCGTTCTCCTTATGTTATGACAAGCTTAAAAAGGAATTAATTAAACTAATAAATTAGCTATTTTAAGTATTAATTTCATCAATGCCTCTGAATTTTAAGGTCCTTTTTATTTTACCCCTTAAACTTTAAAAATTCTCGCTTTGCCCTTTAAATTTTGAATTTGTCTCATTAAAGTCATTTTTTAAGAATTTCTATTAAAATCAAACAAAAAGAGGAGATTAAGTGTGACCATGTGTTTTTTATCTACTTGTTTCCAACAGAAATTTAAACAAAAAGACTACATGACTGCATTACTCTCTTTATTCTATATTTTTTTTATACAAATTACAACAGAAGAGGCTAAGTGGAGACAATTCAAAGTTCATGAAGCAAAAAATAGTTTTTAAAGGCTCAAAAATAAACTAAGAATGACTCTAAAATTGAGAGACGCCAGTAATAATAATCCTTATTTTAAAAACCAAGTGTAGACTATTATTGTTCTAAATAATAACCATTTAAGAATCCATCATTCTCTTTGTGTTCTAATTGAAGCATAAATAAGGAATTAAATAAACTAATAGACTAATAAACTAGATTATTATTGTTCCAAAGAACATGTATAGTTCGAATTATGGGTGGCAATTCGTCTCACGTATTGTGTTTGTGTCGTGTTTTGATCATTTCTTTCTAAATTTACAGTCAACCCGAGCACGATCTGCGACGTGAAATTTTTAAAAAACCGCAACACGAACACGACACGACCACTTTACGGGTTGACACGACACGATAAAAAATGACCTGTGACACAAATTTGACACGTGAACCTGAAATTGTCACAAAAATTGTATACTTTTATTTAATTTTTTACATATTAGAAATAACTTAAAATTCATAGCACACTAAAATACAATAACATCCATTGAAATTAAGCAAATAATAGTATAAGATTTTGAGTATAACTATTATGATATCATAAGTGTTGGGAATAGTGTCCTAGAAGCATGAGATGTAAAAGGATATTTATTATTTATTTAATAAAAGAGTTTATTCATCATTTTATGTGCATATATTTATGAATATTTTATGAATATCAAATAAAATTCCTTGATTATTTATGTAGCCTTAAACATGGTATATAAGTGTTGTATACGAGAGGATAATGTTTAAAGATAATAATAAAAAGTAATTGTTCATAATGAATTAAATTAAAGTTCAGAATCTTTAATTAAAACATTATTAATACATGTCATTCCATTTAGAATGGAACGGTGTTATCCATACTTTGTTAATATGGCGAGATATTGAATGAGTGTATTTCGCATAATGAGATTATGTGGAACATGGACACGGACACAATATGAATTTCTAATAATTTCCGTTAAGCATAGAAATTCTAATTGAGTCTACCGATGGTCATATATAGAATGATCTAAATCACGAGTTCTTAACAAACTCCTATTTATGGATTTATGTCTTTTGATTTAAACGGATTACGAGACCCTGAATCCTATTCCTTGTATTTTGGAGACATAATGAAATAGGTAGCTGGGAAAGTTATTATACGAGATGGAATCCATTCCTTCTTGAGAAAGAAGTAGATAAATAATTCTCTTGAGTGTTGATTCGGTACTTGGATTAGTAAGAGCGCTTTGGTTCATGAATGTGTTTTATGAATCACTATCCATTAGAGAATCAATGGTACTCAAGGATGAAGGTATAATTAGAGAGGTTAACGGATTCTACCTAACTCTAATTATGAATTATTTATGGAGGATTGATCTATATGTAATGACTATATCAAATGGACACTTCGCAGTTTAGAAGTAATTAATTTCTATAATTTTGAGAGTTCAATTCCAAGTTTATAGTGGAGTAACTATTGGAATTAATAGAATTAATTAATTAATTAAAGTGTTTAATTAATTATTAATTTTATTGGAGCTCGGGATTATAGGTCCATTAGTCCCCGCGTCGTCCTTGTAATTCTACTAGACACAAAGGGCAAAATGGGAATTTTAGAATTACGGAATTCTAAAATTAAATACTCAAAAAATAATTAATTGAGAATTAATTATTATTTAAAATATGTGATTATTTAAATTTGAATTTGAACACATCTAGATTTATCCATTTAAACTTATTTGATAAGTTGTTCAATTTAGAATTCAAATTGATTTAAGTTTGACTTAAATTCGAATTTGAATTTGAATTAAAATTGGACTACTTGATAAAGGATAAAATCTCTTTCTTCCCTATCTGTTGTTGGCGCCACACATAGGGTGAAACCCTAATGTGATGGCCGGCCACTTAAAGGATAAAGGGAAGGGATTTTTTATTCCAAATTTAAAATTGGAGATAGGGATTTGATTCTGTTTTGAAATTTGACTTCTACTTTTTAAATATGAGAATGATAGAAAATTGTGGACACAATTTTTGAAACAACGTTCAGCCCTAAAATTAGTTGGTGGCCAAAATTCTCATAGAGGAAAAAAGAGAGCAAATTTTTTCTCCAAAAAATTCCACATCGTGCATGCGTTGGTGTTTGTAGAAATTCAAGTGTTTAAGAAACATGTTTTGTCTCACGTGTGCCCACACACACGTCTACGTGGAATCAAGGAATTGACGTGAAAGACTTTGGTATTCTAAACACAAAGCTTGGAACAATGACTGTTCGTGGTCAAAGAACTCCAGTTATCATCCGAGTCGGCTTCCAGATATTTTTTCGGATTGAGTTCTTCATATATAAATTAATGTGATTAATTTATTTGTGCATAAATTAATATAATCTATAGAGTATCTAAAAAATTTTATGAAAATTTTTGTTATACACGATCCGCTGTTTCCCACGCTTCCGCCGCCGAATTCGATTCGGCAACCAACAATAAGTTCATAATAAAATAAAAAATATGTAGTGAAAAATATATGTATTTTTTAGGAGTTTCATGTCGTGTTTAGGTTAGGTGGGTCCAACCCGAAATTGACCCATGTTTTTCATGTCAATTTCAGGTTGACTCAATTCTGACCAGAACCTCTTTTTTTTCTCAACCCTAACCCGGGAAATTTGTGTTGTTTTCGAGTCGTATTGTCATATCGGTCAACCTACATTACCGGTCTTGGTTCGAATAGAACTGTTAATTGACACTTGACACCTTGGCACCCACTAATCACAATCACCATTAGTTGAGAAATCATTCTCATAGCCATCGGCCTACCCAAAAACAAGGGGAATTTAGAATATATACAATTGTGTATACACCAATTTGTTTTTAATGGGCACGTTATATAGTTACATTTTTAATAAGGGTATATTTTAGGGTATGTTCACTTTACATGTATGAATTCAGTGGTTCTGAATTTTTTTTAGGTTTGAACTAAAAAGTTCTCAACTCACATGGATTTTATTCTAGTTTAAATTAGTGTTTAAAAGTATAAAGTCCGAATAAGAAATAGAATATTACATTAGAAAATAAAGTTTGAATTGATGTTTGGTTATTATATGAATTGTGAGTAAACTAAAAATAGAGCTAGACAAAATTATTCTTACTTTTAGACACTGAAAATCATGCTATCATATTCTAAGTAAACAAATTCATCATAAGTAAATTCAATTGTATCTATGTATTATCTGATAAGGTAGGTGTTATATCGGTATCTTAAAAATGTCTTTTTTTAAGACTTTTTTTGGTAAGCTTCTCTATTAGTAGTATTAGTTTTTGATTGTTGAATCTGATCAAAATCACATTAGATTAAAAAATATATATATATAACAAATAATTTTTGATACAAATTGAACAGTTGAAAATTAAAAAACAATATAGTTCATTTTTTTTTTGATCTTGAAAGAGAAACTCCTTTTTTTTTTCCTAATATTTTTCAACACAATTGACGGATTCCTAATGAAATGATCTTGTTTCTCAGTTTAGTATAGCCTTTATAACTGGAAGTTGAGAGATAGGCGTCAAAACTCTAATTTTAGTTTTTAAAGCGTAGTTGGGTATTCAACCTCAAGGCTTAAAGAAGACATTTTCCTATATTTATTTTATGTTTTATGTACTTAAACATTGAAATGTTTGGTTATATTTTCAAACTTATTTAAATGTACTTGGTTATGTTTTCAAACTTCTTTGGATGTTTGGTAATTTGTATGTTTTGAAACATATATACTTGATAATCTAATAGTATCATATATATATGTGTCTGTTTGATATTTAGATATTTTAATGTGTGTTGGCTATTGTGCATGATTTTACTATAAGTGATATTAAGTAGTCAATTAATATAGTTTTGAATACAATATAAAATTACACTATTTTTGCTAGTTGGGTCATAAACGGGTCATAAAATATATTTTTTTTCGTGTCGGCCCGTCACGGCACGTTCAGTAATCGTGTTTGCGTGTTGTGTCGTGTTAATCATGTTATTAGCATTTCGTGTTCGTGTTTGAATTTTTGACACTTTTATTAATCTTATCATCATCGTGTTCACTATAATCGTGTTGTGTCATAATCGTGTCGGTTTAAACACGATATGCAAACACGAATCGCCAACCCTAAGCGTCATGGATGAAAATTGAACTAAAAAGAACCAACAACACTATCCAAAGTAGATTTTTTTTTTTTTTTTTTTTTTTTTTTTTTTTTTTTGCTAAAACCATCCAAAGTAGATTAATGAGCCTTGTCCTTTCCGTTTCTTTCCCTAGAGCCGCGTTGTTCAATTCTGGCCAGGCCTCTCCAATACTAATCGGAATATTTTTCTTTTTCTCTATGAAACAATCATTAGAATTAGGGTCAATCTCATAAATAATTCTTCAGATTCTCATCAATTTCATTTTAAATATTTTCAATTTGGTTATAAATTATACAAATTCCGTTAAATATATATCACTCAACTAAAACAGAAACGACAGATGTTTTAAAAGTGAAAAACTATAATTAAAATTGAGGTAATTGGCATGAATAATTCCCAAATTTGTTAAAAAGTTTGAGTGATTCTTAATTTTTTTTAACGAAACAAACCCTAAACTATTTAAAAGGATGCAATGTCGTACTTTTTGTTAAATATCGTTTAAAAATAAGGATCAAATCCTTACTTATTAAAATCAATTGGGACTAAAAAATTATCTCATAAAAAAATAAAGAACCATAATGTCATCTTTTTAAGTTATTATGTCATTACTTTTTGAATGATATCTGACTAAAACGATTATATTGCACCTTTTTAAATAATTTAGAGTTCATTTCATAAAAAAAAATTTAAAACTAAGTCTCCGTTTATTTCACCGATTCGAGTTTAGAATTTTAGTTTTGTTAGAGTTAACAGCTCTAAAAAACAGTCACATTTAATTTTTTTGTTATAATAAAAAATTTTCACTTAAAATTACATCTTAATTTAAATAAAAAATTTAAATTAGTAAACTAAACAGACTTAAATTATCACCTTTTAAGAGTTTGGGGACTATTCTAAGAGTAAACTTGAAAACCATGGGATTAACCCCTCGTATTAGAAAGGAAAAAGAACTCCACTAATTTAAAAAAGAAAATAGTAAAAAATAGGTCAATATGAAAAATTTAAGAAAGTATATAGGTCAATTTTTAGTTATAGAAATTAATAGGTCATAACTTGTCTGGTTTTTATGATTCATAACTGTATAAGTTATGAACAAATTTACCAAGTTATGGTTAAAAAATAATAACAAGTTATGGACAATTATAGAAAATAAAAACTTGTAAGTTATGGTTCATAACCAGATAAATTATAAAAAAAATAGTAATTTAATTTATAATTAAATTAACTCATATAAACTATTAAATTATTAATTTTAATTAAATAAAATCTAAACTTATTTTATTCTTTCTCCCATTTAAAAATACATAAAAAATCTGGAGTGGATATGTAGCATGCGTTCGTTGGTAGCAATGGGCCATGGCCAGGTGGGCCCCAGTCGACGATGTACATTGCCAGGTTTACCCTCCGCCCCTGGTTTTTCTTCCTTCGGCCAACTGTGACCTGTTTATTCTCTACCCCCGTATTCAAATTTTATTTTATTTTTTTTTAAAAAATTTTTTATTTTTATTTTTTTATAACTCATTCGCTTTCATTTTTATATGTTTTCTGGGTCGACCCCGGTTTTCTCATTTACCCGTCGCTCTCTCCATTATCCGTTCTGGTTCTGACCCCATTTTATCCTCAAAATTCTTTCCTCTCTAAAATACGTTCTTTTGGGTATTAAACCTAGGGATTGATTCATAAACCTTTTTCTTTTCCTTCTTCTATGTTAGATCTGAATAGCCTTAAATTTTTACTGTGCTATTTTCCAAAACGAAATTTGGGAATTTTTTCCCATCAAAATTCTTTAGTGGGTCATTATCTGTTCGTTAGATGTTGATCTCCCGAAGCTGAATCTGTAAATAACAAAGTCACAGCGTCTGGGTGTCTTCCAAAATCCATTCTTTTTTTTTTTCAGATTTCTCAAGAAAATAATAATACAAAAAAAAAAAAATGGTGACAGTGAATCTGGGATTGCTCCATTACGTATTGGACCATGTTTACGGCGCATTCATGCACAGAACGAAGCTGAGCCCGCCATTTTTCTCGCGAGGATGGGGCGGCTCGAAGCTCGAGCTTTTGGAGAGAATGATTAAGCAATTGTTCCCGGACATGGCGGGCCAGAATTGGCCTCCCGCTTCGATCCAACCCATTTGGAGAACGGTTTGGGAGAGCAGAACGGCTTGTTTGAGAGAAGGGGTTTTCAGAACTCCTTGTGATGAGCAGCTTCTCATGGCATTGCCTCCCGAGAGTCACATCGCAAGAGTCGCCTTTCTCACCCCGAAAGGCGTGCCTCCTCAGAAAATGGCCTGCGTTGTGCATCTCGCAGGTATATATATATATATATATATATATATATATATATATATATATACTCTATATTGATGGGAAGTTTGTTGTTGTTGGTGTTGTGATTTTCTTTTGATCTCGCTGAATAGTAATTCTTTGTTGAGGTTTTGAATGGATGATGAATTTGGTTTGATGGGTAGTTTTTGTCACTAGTTGTTAGGGAGGATTTGCTATAGTTCTGCATAGAATTCAATGATTTTTCTTTCGCCAATGTAGGATAGCAAGTCATTGCCTTTTAAAAGATTTGGATTTTCTTCTCATTTTATCTTGTTGGGGAGTACTTAATGTAGTTTTGGACTTGTGAAGATTGGAGAGTTTAGTGTTTTTCCACCCTGTTGTGCTTATTTATCTCAATGTAGCAGATGAAAATATTAGCTTGGACTGTTGGTATAGGGGCTTTAGAGATAGGAAGTCAAGTGATAGATATTTATGCTTAGAGTATACTTTATAATGCTTTATTGCAGTTAAGAATCTGTAATATGCTTTTGTTGCAGGAGTTTTCCTAACACAATTTGGTTGTTCTTTGACTTAACGTCAAATGTTAGAGGTTACCCTCAAAAATTTGATGGTAGTTTAACACCTATCACTATCTGCAGGAACTGGGGATCACACTTTCGAGCGGAGGTTGCGACTTGGAGGACCCCTAGTAAAGGAAAATATTGCAACTATGGTGCTGGAGAGGTACAATTCATTTATACAAATTTCCACCTTAAAACCCAAATCTATTTTCCTGCATACTGGGCCTTTTACTTAAGGTAAAATATGTGCTGCAGCCCTTTTTATGGACAAAGACGTCCTTTGCTGCAGCGAGGCGCAAAACTCTTGTGTGTTAGCGACTTGCTTTTGTTAGGAAGCGCCACAATTGAGGAAGCCCGTAGTCTATTACATTGGTTAGACTCAGAAGCAGGGTTTGGCAAGATGGGTGTTTGTGGACTTAGCATGGGTAAGAGTTGCTTGGAATGGATCACTTGTTACATGTTATACCTTTAGAAGAAATGCATCCTATCTAGGATCATCAATTTTGTGGGAATCTTCCACCGTTCAAACACTTTCAAAAAAGAACCCATTTTTTAGTAATCTGAGAGTATTTCAGAGTTGCGAAACTAATTTAACAATACTCACCCAAAGACGGGGAAAGTTTTCTTTTGGGTCCAAAAGTTAAAATATTTTTATATAATTTAGGAGGAGTTCATGCTGCAATGGTTGGCTCACTTCACCCTACTCCCGTTGCAACGCTTCCTTTCCTCTCTCCACACTCCGCCGTTGTGGCATTCTGTGAGGGGATACTAAAGCATGCCACTGCATGGGAGGCACTGAGAGAGGAACTTGCAGTGCAGAAGGCTGCAATGACTCTCGAGGAGGTTAGAGAGCGGATGCGGAATGTTCTGTCTCTCACAGATGTCACGCGCTTTCCCATTCCCAAAAATCCCAATGCTGTAATATTTGTTGCTGCAACTGTAAGTATCTGTGAGATCACATAATCACCTAACGTAACTTTGTATCTTGAGAAACCAATTATGAAGCTTGTAGAAATAAGCCTATTCGGGTTTACCCTTACATATGAAAGCATATATTATATACATAACTGAAGAATTTTTCAAGCACATTGCTTATGAAGAGAAGAATTACTTTTTATTTTTAAATAGAGCGCCGATATACGTTGTGTTAGTTTTTTAAAATGACTTGTCTGTCTTATTTTAACCTTTTTAATGATCTGACTACCCTTTCAACGAGTTCTTTCTGCGTATTCACTTTTAGTGCATCCATGGTTCAGGATGATGGATACATTCCAAAACACTCTGTGCTGGAGCTTCAAAAAGCCTGGCCGGGTTCAGAAGTGAGATGGGTCACTGGTGGCCACGTCTCGTCTTTCCTACTACACAATGGCAAGTTCCGCCGAGCCATTGTTGATGGGCTTAATAGATTACAATGGAAGGAGTCTCCATTGTGACAGTGGCCTCACATTAGACAGAGATTGCATATTTGTTGTCATGGTACACCTTGTTTACCTCTGCTCCTCTAAGTAACTTTGTACGATTTTTTGTAACAATTAAGAACACCCCATTAAAATAAAAAAGAAAGGATAAAAAAGGTGTTTTGTGAAAGATATCGTATCCCACTTTTTTTTTTTTTTTTTTTTAATAATTGTTTCACTCTACTTGTACATCATCATGGATTATTTATTTATTTATTTATTTTATGCGAGCTCAAAGGGATTGATGGTGAATATGATGAATGGTTAACTTATGGATGGGTAAAGTTTTGGTGAACGAGACTTTTCAATGGTTTAATTTTCATTGCCAAAGTTTCAATGTGTTTTCTGCTAGTTATTGAAAGATAAATTGATATGCTTGGCTTTGGCTCACTTGACTTACGCTCTTTACTTTACTCGTCAAATTTGTCTGTCTTCTTTTAGTTAGAGATGCAACAATGGGCCGGGGTCCGCGCGGGCCCATCTTGATATAGTGACGGGCTGGGTCGGCACGGCCCGACACTATTTAAGGCACAACTTAACCCATAAATATTTCTGGGCTAGGTTGGGCCAACCTATATCGGCCAATAGGCCGGCCCAGCACAGCCCGTGAAAAATCATAGACTAGGCCGGGTTTGGGTTGGGCTGGGCCAGCCTGTCTAGGCCCATAATGGCCCGGCCCAAACGGGGCCGTCTAAGCCCACTATGGGCCCGTCTAGGCCCACTATGGGCCAGTCCAGTAAAATTATTCATAGTCGTGTTTTGTTTCTAAGAGATAAAATTGATACTGTAAGTCATGTATTATCACATCAAAGAGTTCCGCTTTTGTATTGTGTAGCCGCTGTATTGGATCCAAGAGTTAAGTTAGTTGGTATTGAATATTTGTTTAACGGTATAGGAGAAAAACTGATGGTGCATTCTGACATCATAACCATTCAAAATGTGCAAGTAAAAGTTAATTCTTTATTTACTGCATATAATGAAAAATATGGAGGAGGCCAAACAATGTCCCCTACACGTTTAGTGAGTACTACATCTCTACCACATGGTTCTTCATGGGAAAGTATGATTAGTTACACCGGATTTGCTTTTGGTGCATCATCCACATCTTCAGCACGTAGTGAATTGGAAAACTATCTGAAAACAAATTTTGCAGTATTCATTTTCAATGAGCAAGGTGGTGGTCATGATTTCAATAAGTTTGATATTTTGTCATTTTGGAGATCACAGTCAATAGTTTTTCCTGTGCTCTCTAGAATGGCACGTGATATACTAACCATACCAGTGTCCACAGTTGCAAGTGAACAAGTATTTAGTTACAGTGGTAGAGTACTTGATAAACGGCATGTATGCTTGAGTGACGATATTCTGGAGGTAGTAATGTGTGTTAAAGATTGGGAGGACGCTCGCAGAAGAAGCCAACAAGTTCAAGATGATTGGGTTGATGATTTTGAAAATTTAGACATTTCTGATACTCCCACTGGGAGTAATACATTCTAATTACGAACAATAACTTTTTTTTTTTTTTTATGTTTTTTATGTTTTTTTCTTTGTTTTGGTAATTTTGTAAATATCTTATGTATAATTATTCTGATTGTACTCTTTTTTTCTTACTAAGATTTTATCCTACTGGATTTTCCTTAGAAAGGTTTTTAATGAGACAATCGTAAATAAAATATATTTTTTCATATTCTCATTTACTATTCAAGCATTTATTTTTGTTAACTTGTTTAAAAATGAAAAAAAAAATTAAAAAAATTAAAAGTTACATGCATAGATGAGATGGTGCATATAAACCCATGATGGGCTTTGAATGGGCCAGCCCATCGAAACCTATGATTGGCCAATATGGGTCAGCCCATTCAAGGCTCACGGCACGGTCTGATCTGACCCACATAAAGTTTACACTTAGGTTGGGCCGGTCCGGCCCAGCCCACATAATTCGTGGACCAGGCCAGCCCAGCCTGTGACCCATGTGGGCCTAAGAAGACCAGGACGGGTCAGGTCAGGCCGACTCGTTCTTGCATCTCTACTTTAACAATCTTGAAAAGATCAAATGCTATTTTGTTATTACTTACCTATTTTTATTGGAGGCGCCTTTCCTGTAGTACACTCCACATTTTGATTTCATTATTATTATTTTTTAAAAAGCTCAAACATAATCTAAAAATTCAATCGTGCATGCCTATTATTCTCTTTATTGATATATTGATCCATAGTAGAAAGAAAACATAAATTATTTTTTATTTTTTTATGTAATAATATAAAGATTGGATAGGTGTTTTGAAGATAAAATTAACACTAAGGGTCCGTTTGGTTCAAGGATTTAAATCATGTGATTTGAACCATTTTTGATTTACGTGTATTTTTTGTGAGAGAAACTACTGTAGCGAATCACGAATTATGATTCAAATTAGGGGACGAATTCCCCAACTAAACAGACCCTAAATTCAGTCCAAATGGTTTTGAAAAATTGACATCCAATTCACAGTCCAAATGGGTTTTGAAAAAATGACATCCAATGAGGATGGTTATCCATTAAAAATGAATTGAATTAGATCGGTTGATTTGATGGCTGATTGAATTTTGTTAACACTTCTACTCGCGCAAAATGAGTCCATGGATGGGGTTTCGCATTGGGTGTGTATTGTTCCCTTCACGCTCTCCAACCTGTTCTCTCTCAGGCTTTTTCACTCACCTATGCAATCACCTTACAAAAGCAGCAGATTCTTTTGTCTTTCTCCCACAGGCGTCAAATCAATCCCAATGGATGGTTTCCTTCTGATTTTCAACCTTATTTTTTTGGTTTTTATAGGGCACAACTAAGCAAGAAATATTTCTCTGTCCTTTCTTTGTCGTTCTATTGTCCTTATATTAGGGCCTTATAGTCCATTTGATTTATAAATTAAAATAATGTAATTATAATTATTTTTTATTTACTTATATTTTTATAAAGAAAATATTTTAGTGAATTATGAATCATTATTCAAATCAAGAAACGAATCCTTCTATCAAACATCACTTTAGTTTAGTATTATTTTTTCTTTTTAAAATCAACTTTTATTTGTAACAGAAGTTAATTTTAGTGTTTGATAAATTTTCTCAAAAGTGTTTTTTTGAATTTTTTTAAAAAATTTACAGCTTACAAAAATCAAAAGCAGTCTAAAGACAATTTTAGCTTTTAAATTGTGAAAGATAGTACAATTAATAAAACTTTTATAATACCCATAATACCCCTAATGAAATTTAAGATTTACAATCTTCTCAATCTAAAATTTATACTCATAATATAATATAATATAATATTAATATTATAATAAATAATATCATAATTATATTAAGAACTCTAATATTATTATTTTATCTTATAATATGATATTATAATAATATTATAATTATTTTAATAATATTATATTATAATTATAATATGATATTATAATTATTATTTTATAATATATTATATATTATATTGTATTGATATAATTATATTTATTATTATTAATAATAATATAATAATTAATATAATTAAATATTATATATATATTATATTATGTATTACATGGTTATATAATGTATTAATTATTATATATTTGTTTAATATATTATAATAATGATTATATAATATAATATAGTTGTAATTTTTAATTATATTATAATTGAAATATTAATATTTTTTATGTAATATTATAATATGTTTTATAATATTGTAATTATATTAATTATTTTAATAATAATATTATATCTTGTATTATAGTTATATAATATGTTATTTAATAGTAGTTTTATTGTATTATATGAAATATAATAATAAATATACATTATATTGTAATTATATATATATATATTATAGTATGATATAATATAATCGTTATTTTTAATTATTTTAGTTATTATTTTAATAATATTATTATATTCTATATCATAATTATATAATATATTATATAACAATAGGTTTTTTGTATTATGTTCAATATAATAATAAATATATACAATATTGTAATTATTTATGTTATATTATATTATATTATAATATAGTTGTAACTTTTAACTATCCACAGTAATTCAACCTCATAATTTACCAAATACTATCACACTGATTTTAGAATCACCACAGCTACTATAATTATAGTTTACCAAACACTCAGCTGCTTTTTGTAACAGCTGCTTTTTCTTTCAGCACAGCTAAAAGCAAATTTTCCAAAATTTACAGCACTACCAAACTAAGCCCAAGTCAGAGCTTTCCTTATTTAACTTTTGGAAGTTAGCGAGCTTTGACTATTAGATTTAGTTAAACTAATATCAATTTGAAAATATGTATAAGATAAACTAAAGTTTTAATATAGATCTAACAGTTAAAAAACAAAACTATTATAAGAAAAAATCTACTTTGTCACGTCAAAGGATAGATAAGCTTTACATGGCCATTGCATAAGATCGCTTAAGGGTCGACAATGACCTTGCCCTTATGGCGTCGACAGTCAAAGCATTAGCTTTTCAAATTTTGAAGTTTAGCTGTTTCAAAGCACCCACAATGGCAGTTGATCATTCAAATAGTTGATATGAAGATGGTTCCAAAAGCAAGGATTGACAAGGACAAAGGCTCTATCTAGACTTGCTATCCAGGTCAAGTGAAAGCAGAGAGGGCAACTCGATTAGTTATCTGACGCAGATTTTGATATGACCCCCTGAGGCGGCAAGAGGAAAATCCATAGGCTATGTGTGGGTATAAACAAAGCCACTGGCTCGAGAAATTATTACCAGCTTGTTGGCCGCCCAAAATAGACCAATAGGAAATCACGGGGGAGCCACAGAGTTGCGATTTTGGGCAGATTAGGTAGATGAACAATCAGAAAGGCACTGTAGAGCTATAGTCTAGATGAGTAGGACACTAGGCTACTCGAGAGCAACAGCTGGATAACCACTTTCCTTAGTTTTCTCCATTATGTAATCTGCGTGATATAAAAAGCGCATGGCACGAGAGAGAGAGAGAGAGAGAGAGAGAGAGAGAGAGAGAGAGAGAGAGAGAGAGAGAGAGAGAGAGAGAGAGAGAGAGAGAGAGAGAGAGAGAGAGAGAGAGAGAGAGAGAGAGAGAAATTATTACCACCTGCTACGCCCAAAGAGGTACGAACATGAACAATCGTAAAGGGGAGCATAGTTTCTTGCAATCAAAAGTGAAAAAAGAAGGAAGAGAGAGGAGAAATTCTTTAAGTGAATGTAGCTTTTTCATTGAGAGTGAACTACTATAAATTTTTGTGTTCTCATAGTTTCTTTTAGTTTCTTTCATACTCTGAAGAACTCCAACATAAAGTGCACTAAGCACATGCACAAACCATTACACTCTATCAATCGAAGTTAATCGGATATAAAGTTCTTATTTTCGTGTGATTCAATCGATAATTCAACTTATTATCAGACGGTAATCAAGTGAATTTTTGTTAACGAAATTCTACCTAGTGATAGTTTATTTTTTCAAGCGAGTAACTAATCCCTTAACTTTTAATCCATTGTTTTGAATTGACGTAATTCAATGGAGCTTTATTAATTTTTTATTTTTTTTTATTTTATTTTTTTTTTTTTTTTTTTTTCAGTTTGAGTTGAAACCTCCAACTTGTAGATGGTGGAGGGGCCAAACTGGGATCGTGTCAGGCGTTTTTACATATTAGAAGAGCATTATTATATTGGTGATGAAAAATGCTATTTTGTTTTAATGGTAGAATTGTGTTTTAATTATTGAATTAGTTTTTCAACAGCAAGATCTAAAGTAATTTTTAATGACAGAATTGTGTTTTAATTATTGGATTAGTTTTTCAAACAGCAAGATCTGAAGTAAAAATAATCTTGTATCGCATACTATAAATTTTGAATACAGATGTACACAAAATATAATTGTTAAGAAACTAATGTAGCGATTAAAACATCAATTTCTGCCGGATAACAAAGTAAAGATTCATTTCTTTCAAAAACGTCCAACATTAGCAGCTCTTTACAAGCGGAGCACCGCACAAGCACCAGTTTTCAAAATACGCCGAGTATCCGAACCTCTGCAACTCCCCGCCCACCGGAATCTTCCCACATAACCTATTGTAACTCACATTCAGGTTCTGTAACTTCAGCTCCGTCAGCCCCACCGGGATACTCCCCGTAATCTTATTATGGTTCAAGTCCAACCACCTCAAACTCCTCGGAAACTCCACCTTCGACAGGTCGAACTCCAAATAGTTCCTCGACAGGTCCACGCCCCGGGTCGTCTTCCGCGTACCGAACAAAAACGACGCGTCGCCTTCGAGCTCGTTCCGCGAGAGGTCCACGGCGGCGAAGTCCTTCTTCCCCAATGAGGCCGGTATTTTCCCAGAGAGCTGGTTGTGGGACAGATAAAGGTAAAAGTCATCGCCGCGGAATTCTCCGAAAGAGTCCGGGATCGGTCCCGTCAGTTTGTTTCTTTCCAAGTGGAGGGAGTTGAGGTTCGGCAGCTGAGAGAGCGAGTGCGGGACCGGTCCCGCAAGGCTGTTGAAAGAGAGGTCGAGGGATAGGAGGGTCTTGAGCTGGCTGAGAAACTGCGGGACCGGTCCCGAAACGTTGGTCCAGCTTATGGTGAGGTAGGTGAGGTTTTTTAGTTTGGTTAGTGTTGGTGGGATGGGTCCTCTGAGGTTTTCGTGCTTGATGAGAACTAAGGTTTCGAGGTATGGAAGGTCGCCGATTTGGGGAGGGATTTCGCCGGAGAGACCGCTGGAGATGGTGAGGGAGTTGATGCGGTGGGTGGTGCCGTCGCACTTGAGGAAGTACCATTTGCAACAGTCGGATTGTGGGTCCCAGGAGGTGAGGACGTAAGGATTATTGAAGGCTTGCTTTATTTGGAGGAGGACTTTCTTGTCTTGGGGGTGGCAGAGCTCGGAGTGAGAAGAGTGAATAATGGTGGAGAAGAGAAGGGTGAAGATCAGAAGTGGCTGTGTGTCCATTTTTTAGGGCTAGAGATTTGTTTGTGACTGGATCTATGAACAGGTTATATTGGCAGTGTTAACGTGATAAAAGTATGTGAATGTGATGATAAAATTTGAGAATCATTGCGGTTGGACTTACGTGCAGTGTTAATTACGTGGAAAGCTGAAAAAGAGTTGGAACAAGACATTTTGATCAGTACGTACGTACGTAAAAGTTGTTACTATTGGCACGTGATTGTGTACAGACGATGGACGCAATGTATGATTATTATTAGAGCACCTCTACTCATGCTTATGGAGTTAAAATCTCACAAATCCCGATACTCATGTGAAGTTGGTTTATTAGATAAATAAGAATACGTTTTATTCATATATTTAAAATTATAATTTAAAATTATTTTTATTTTAGGTGTGTATTTTTTTTTAAAAAAATATTATAAAAAATTATAAATTATAATTTAAAAAAAAATAAATATAAAAATAAACGTCTTTTAAATGAGATTTAATTTAATAAAACCCATGGTCTCGAGAGATTGAGGTTTTATCTCATAAGAATAAATACCATTTTCGTTACTATTAAGGATATCACGGTGAAGTATGTACGTAAAAAAAAAAAAAATACTATTGCCATGCACGATAATGTGCAAATGCTCGTCAGTTTACGTATATTTTAGGTAGACATGACTACACCTCTTTGAATAAATATTGGACCGCAGATAAAACAAAATTAAAATGTGAGTATTAATGATGTATATGCCAAAAGTTTTGATTTACTAAATAATAAGGTTTTTAACACAATTACTCTTTAACTTATCGTGGTTTAGTAAATTTTTTCTTAAATTTTTTATTTTCAAAATCTACTTCTTGAACTTAGGCACATTTTAGTTAACAAATATTACCAAGTCATGTGAACTACGCGAGGAGGACATGAAGGGGGGATATGGGATTGAAGGGTATTTTGATAAAATTCTTATTTATATGTTAGCAAAAAATTAATTAAAATGAGACAAAATATATGAAAAAAAATCAGGAAAAATCCTACTTTCTCCAATCTCAACTCACTTTCTCTCTCTATTGATGAGACCTCATCAAAATCATCATAGGCCAGAATCGATGGCATGGGTGAGGCATCATTGCCACCGCTCTTCGACAAATCCCCGGTCCTAATGGCGAAATCAAGCCAGTGAGGATAAACGTTAACACATTCGAGAAACTTTGTAAGACAAATTAAAAAAAAAAAAAAAATGAAAAAAGGCAAATAGGGTCGGCCTAAAAAGACTTACGAGCCTAGATCAACAGCCCAAGTCTATTCGTGGGGTGAGGTTGCGTCTGGGTGAAAATATGGGCTTTGAGCCAACCTATTTAGTCCGACTTAAAATTATCACTCGACTGCAGCTTTGTAAATTGAGGATCAAAAACTCTCTCTATTTCTCTCTTTTTTTTCTTTTTTTTTTTTTTTTTTTAGGAGAAAGAGGAAAATAGGTCCAGACTTAAGATGAGTTAAAATTAATAATTCAATAGTGTACATAAGTTAATAAATAGGCTAAATTATTATTTTCGTCCATAACTTGGTTAGTTATGAACCATAACTTGACAAGTTATTATTCATAATTGTCTATAACTTATATGGTTATGAACCATAACTTAGACAAGTTTATTCATAACTTGACAAGTTATGGCATATTAATTTCTATAACTAAAAATTGGCCTATATACTTTTTCAAGCTTTTCATATTGGCCTATTTTCTACTTTTTTTTTTTTTTTTTTTTTTTTTTTTTGTTGTGATTGATTTCATTGCAAATCATATGATTTTATTGTTGTCTCATTAAGGAAAATTTTTTTTTTTTTTTTTTTTGTATAAATGTTTTTATGTACCTTGTATTTTAACTTCAAAATTGAAATTTTACGTTCATTTATACCTTTAAATTGAAATTTGTGCCCAATCCTTATAACAGTACCCATTTTAAAATTTTAAGTTAGAATGAAACTTCTTGACAAATATTTCAACTTTTGTGGCTAAATTGCAAATGAAAAATGAATTTATCCCCATCGGGATAAAATTTCATCACTTACAAAATAATAAATCTTATTAAATTAGATTTTATGTACCCACTTAACAGAACTTATTTTATACGAGTAGTGAGATTTTAATCCTATCAGGATAAATAAAGGTGCTTATTACAAATTCATCCTGACACTCCTCTGAGTCTGGGGCTTGGAAGAGACCAACCACTTACCTGAAAGGAATGCTCCAGTTACTGAAGAGGAAGCAACCGGCAGGGGCAGTTTCGGCGGAAAAAAAAAAAAGAAGCATTTGTTGACTTTGACCGGTGCTTTGGAGTGTTTAAATGCCAATTGTTAATTTTTATTTATTTTTTAATATAGATGAGAGAGTAACAAACATGTTCCTGATTATGTTGTTAATTAAGTACCCACGAAGCAACCCAAATACATTAGCTATACCTTGCTCTCAGACCAAATTTATAGGGGAAAAAAAAAGATATTTTTGAACCCTCTATGCGGTCGTTTGCATTATAGAGTGAAATCTTGGAGAAAATTTTTGGGACGTTTTAAAAACTGAGAATCAAAATGGAATTGAGGTTACCCCTCAGAGATTATTTATGAGATTAACCCTTCTTTTAAAGAATACTATTCCCTTCATACTGATTCACTAGCAATAAACAACTAAGAGCCTTTAGATCAGTGCTGAAACATCGGGCGGCGGGCATGCCCGATGTCCGAATTTTTTCGTGGCAGCCCCCTAGCCGCCCGAAAATGGTTTTTTCTTCGGCACGGGCTCGGGTAGCCCGAAAAATATTTCGGATTTTTTTGAATTTTTCGGCAAATACCAAGTTGCCCGAAATTGGATTTTTGCCGAAATGCCCGAATATTAAAATTTGAATTTTAATTTTGCCCGAATTTTTGAACCTAACGGTTTGAATTTTGTACTGCTGTTCGAATGCCCGAAAATTGCCCGAACTGCCCGAAAATTTTGTAGCCGTTGGACCCGAATTTTTGGGGGAAAAATTTTATTTTTTCAACCTAAAAATTTTCCTATAAATACCCCCCTCCCCCCAACCATTTTCCTCACCCCAAAACTCTCATTCTCTCTCAATTTCTCTTAATCTCTCTCAATTTCTCTTAATCTCTTTCAAATCTCTCTTAATCTCGCTTCAATCTCTCTCAAATCTAGATCTCTTAAGCTCTCTCAATCTCTCTTATTTTTTAATGGCTTCTTCTCGTTATGGTGGTGGTGATGATATTCCTATTGATGCCCAATTCAACATGAAGAAGGGCAATTTCTAATATTTTTCAATCACGGGAATCGCAAACTATGGAAAGAGATCTTGATCAAACTGCAAATCCGACCCCCGGTTTAGAGGTATGGTGGTGGCACAAGTGGTTGGAGGAGAGGCAAGCGGTAGTCCTAGTGCAAGTGTTGCAAGTTCTAAGAAGAAATGCAAGCGCACCTCGGAGTTTGGGAGCACTTCAACACATTCGAGGAAGTCGGTAACATTAAAAGCTCAATGTAAATATTGTGGTGAGAAATTACAAGGTAACACTATTCACGACACTACACACTTAAGAAGACACCGAAAAAGTGTCTTCAAAAGCAAGGAGGCGGAGATCAACTCCGCCAAACACATTATCGTTTGACCACCAAACCGGCGGTCTAAGCAATGGAAATACGATCCCAAGTTGATCGTATGGAAATGGCACGATTAACGAACAAAGAAATTGGCAACGTTATATTAAAATTGTACATAATCCTAATGCACAATTTTTTTCTAGAACTACTCTTAGGAAAGATGCATTAAAATTATATAAACAAGAAAAAAGAAGCATTAATCAACCTTCTACACTCAACTAGTGGTTGCGTTATGTTAACGGCGGATATTTGGTCCGCCGTTGCCAACAAGGATTATTTAGTCTGTGAAACGGACATTATTATAAAGGTTTTGATTTGGATAAGAGAATCTTAGGTTTCAAATGTGTTATAGGATCACATATCGCCAATTTAATATATAACACAATTTTATCTGTTATTGATGAATATAGTTTAAGAGATAGAATAATGGCCATAACATTAGATAATGCAATGCGAATACTAAAGCAATAGAACTTTTTGAAAATGATTTAAGTTTATTCGGTACTAATGATATTTTCCACCAACGTTGTGCATGTCATATAATTAATTTAATAGTAAAATCCGGTTTAAAATCAATGTCAGGTCATATTAAAAGAATTAGAGATAATATTGCTTGGATTCAAGGTAGTAATCAAAGAATACAAGATTGGTTTAGATTTCTACAAGCATGTAATCAAAATCCTAGAGCATTAGCCTTAGATATGCCCATAAGATGGAACTCTACTTACATAATGCTTGAACAATGCATCCCCTATAAAGATGCTATAACAAATTATGTTAGTGCAAAATTAGGAATAGGATTTATAGATGAAACTGATTGGCAAATTGCCGAACTTTTGTATAACTTTTTAGGTAGATTTCATGAAGTTACCTTAAAACTTAGTGGAACTTATTACCCAACTTCACCATTAGCATTAGGAGAACTTTTAAGAATGTCCATTTTATTTAGTGAATTTAGGACACATGAGGTTTTAGGAGTTCCTATCGCCTCTATGGAAAAGAAATTTAAAAAATATTGGTCTAAATTACCCATGTTGTATGGTTTCGTGTTATTTTTGACCCTAGATTAAAATTAGAAGGTTTAGAAAGTGGATTAGATAACTTAGGTGAATTTTTAGCTATAGACACTCTTGAATTTTTATCCTATTATAAAGGAAAAATATATTCTCTATATATCTCTTATGAAAGTAGGTTTAGAAACACACCTCGTGTTGAACAACCGAATAACGAAACGACAATCCACATTCATTCTTGAATGTTTTCGGGTTGTTAAGAAGAAGAAGAAAAGGCGAACGACGACTCAAGGTCAAGAAGAATCGGGAGTGGAAGTGGATCTTCATCAAGAGGTGGTGGCGGATTCAACGAGTTAATGGCAAATTTGAAAGTGAGGGCTTAGTTGTAGAAAAGTGAGGTGTTTGATTTGGTTGAGTGGTGGAGGGCACGAGCATTAACCCGATCCTATTTGGCAATGGATATTTTTTCAATCGTTTTGTACCGAACAAGCAAGACAACCGCCGAATACTTGAAGAACGGAGAAACGCATTGAAAGAGGATATTGTTGAAGCTTTGGTGTGCATCAAGGATTGGGACCGTTCCGACCAAACACGATACAATCTCACCGGCAAACCAAGAATGGATCGAATTTAATTTAATAGATTAACTTTTAATTTTCAAGATGATCCTTCTGCTTCATCTTGATAATTTCTTTGTAAATATTTATTTACTTTGTAATTTCTAATTTGTATAGTGTTTTTCTTGTAATTTGTAATCTTGTATAGTTGTACTTGTATAGAGTCTATAGACTTTGTAAATTCATCAAATTTGTAATTCGTCCCACAATGATTGCACTCTTTTTTCCTTACCAAGTTTTTATCCCAATTGGGTTTTTCTTGGTAAGGTTTTTAATGAGGCAATCATGAATTACAAATTTAAAAATCAATGAAGAAGTAAATTTTTTTTTATATATCGTTAGGTCGTGTCGTGTTCATTTCATATTTCAAATTGTAATAATATACACAACACATTGTAATTATACAAACAAATACTTATTTCAAACAACATAAAAAATAAAAAAAAAAAGCCGGGATCGGGCATCGGGCAGCCCGACCGGCACTATTCCCTTCCGTCCATGGGAATTTTCGGGCACGGGCCGGGCAGCCCGAATTTCGGGCAGATCGGGTTCGGTCATCGGGCAAAAAATCAGATTTTTCGGTGGTCACGGGCGGCCCGTCCAAAGTTTCAGCACTACTTTAGATTAAATGTTCAACTTGTTGGCAATGAAGTTCAAATTGCAATTCATGAATCATATTGTTCTTAATACTATGAGGATGAATTTACTGAGAAAAGAAAAAACTCAGCGGTAATTATTTCACTCTTCACTCCATAATAAGGTGAAGAGTTTGAATCTCCTCCCTCTAAATTCAAAAATAAATAAATACATAAATTTCTAAACAAAACTAAAATTTTGATCAAGGATTGTCAAAATATGCAATTGTTTAAAAGGATGGAGATAGTTGTATCAAGTGATCGGGTGTAGAAAGACCTAGACTTCGGGATCATCCAAAAGTCAAATAGGGCATTTTTTTTTCAAAAGTTCAGCATATTTAGCCAAAAATAGTGTCAATATGCGGTGTAGAAAGATCTAACTGCTCTGAGATCATCCCGAAGACAAATACAATTTGTCAAAGAGTTTGGTAGCGTTGCCAGATTCGAAAAAAAAAAAGAAAAAAAAAAAACCTTGTTGGTAATAAATAACGAAAAAAAATGTTGTTTTGAATTTCATCGTTTAAGCCTTAAAAATGTCTATTTTTCACATTTTTGGTAATTTTGTTTTGTAATAAGTTGGCATAAGAATTTTTGTTTTCATTCTGATTGCATTTTCTTATTCCATGGGCACGATTTTTCTTTTTGGCATTATTATTATTATTATTATTATTATTATTATTATTATTATTATTATTATTATTATTATTATTATTATTATTATTATTGACCTATTAGGGTTGATCGAGTCAAAATTTGTTGACAAAGAATTGACCAATAGGTCACTCTTGAGTAAAGTTGACTAACTGTCTGAAAAACGCAGATAGAACGCACACCAGATAAGAATTAAACTAAACTGAAATAAGATAGTTATTAAAAATGAATAGTGGATATTTAAGGTGATTAAATAGATGGAGGGATGAGATTAGGACACCTAAAAAATGAGGATATAGCCAGCCAAGACTTAGGGGAGAAGCCAAATAGATATTTTGATATTTAAAAGACCCTAGAAAGTGTCAAAATTTCACTTAGGTCCCTCATGCTTTTTATGAACGTTTTTATGAGGGAAAAATATATATTTTCATGCAAAAGAACCAGAGAACATTAAGCCAAGAGAGAGTTCAAATCGAAATCAGCGGAAAACTACCGTTGATTAGCATGATCGGAGCTTGTTCTTCACTCTTCTAAGGTAAAGTTGTAGGATCTTGTTGTGATTTATAGATGAAAAATCATTTGAACAACAACAATATTGTAGGCGGAATTTCAAAAAATTTTATCATATCCATTTAATTCTAAATTAAACTTAAACCACAACGAGAGATGCATGCATGATATATGTTTATAGACAAAGGATTAGAATAATAAACATACCTTTGTGATGATTGAAATAAATGACCGCAAGGATCTTGCCTCACTATCTCACATTCCGAGATGGAGAATTGCCGTGAAACAAGATCGTTGATTTATCGACACGATCACACCAAAAACCACTCGTTGATTCAAGGCTATGACTTTATGGTATTTGGGATGAGACAGTGGGCTCTTTTTCCAAAAACCTAAGGAAACAATTTTCCCTCTATTATGTCTCTAAAATCCGGCCACCCTAGGAGAAAAGTGTGTGATATATTTTTCTTCTCAAGAACTCTCTCTAGGGTTTTCAATAAAATATCCTTATATAGGAGGAAATTCAAAAACTCAAAACCCTAGATGGGATTTTCGAATTTCCCCTTAACCCTTGGATTGAAATCCGAAAATCCCTACATGGCTAGGGATTTCCGAATTTTCCTTCCCATTTTGGAGCAAAATTCGAAATCTCCTTATGGCAAGGGATTTCCGAATTTTCCCAAAATAATATATCAACTTTCTCTCTCCTTTAGTTGCCAAATAAAATCATGTTTAAATTTTATTTTGAATTTTAAATTAATCTCTATTAATTTTGAAATTCAAAACTCATTCCTTTTATTTTTCAATTATCAAATAAATGAAAAATAACACAATGAATTTAAACATAATTATATAACAAACATCAGTTTCTGTTTTCCCATTTATCAGAGCTAGCCTTGGGACCGAATGGATCCACATGAACAAAGCTATGGAATTACAATATTCGACTAACTTATCCCGATAAGTTATCAACATATTTAATTTCGACATCGCACAACTCCACTAAAAGTTTGATGCCGAATAATCTCTCGATTCATGTGCGCTATTTTTTCTAATGGTGTTGATACAATTTATCACACGGTCCACAGTGTAAATGCATTATTATCCTTCGTAAATATCAGTGATCAGAATGGTATATATAATATTACCGTTTTACCATTCCAATCATTATTTCCTCAACTCCTTTATATGACTGTGAATAAGAAAGATAAACGTTCGTAAGATGTCTCGCACATGTCACGATGTCTTAATCAATGAACATCATCATTGAATACCAGGCCTGATTTCTTTATTCACACACCCGTCAATAAAGCATGAGGTGATATTATTTCTTACGAATTCCATATCTGTGAATCACACAACTCCAACTCAATAATGTCATGATCCCAATGACCGAGATGTCGTTCAATAACTGTGAACTAATCTCATTGGTGAATCAAAGATCATGAGATACTAAGTTAAGCTATGCATCCACTTCAGGATTAAGATAATTATACAAATATACTTAAGTTGTGATGATTAGGTTTAGAGTTGTGTAAACGATTTTTACTCTAACCTAATCAGTCACATGGTCTATTCAACATGTTGCGAGCATGTCTAGATCAACCACAGAGTCCAACTCCCATGCCCCGAGACTAGCATCACATGGTTCGATCTAACAGTCATAATCGGATTCGATTGCCCAATCAATCCTAAGACTGCGAATATCTATTTTAAACTGTATCAGAAGAGTTTGTCCGGCAGGGTTCCCCTGACTCTTCTTTCGTTGGTAACAGTTTATGGACTAAGCAATATCACTAACACTCTTGAGTATGTGTCAAAACATAACTTTATTTCATTTTATAAAATCAGCAAAGGACAATTATGTCTTACATTTGTCATTTCATAAATAACAAATTACATCCCACTTTATGGACACATTTCCAACAAAAGTTTCAATTTTTCTCCTCATTTTTCACCATAGCTGCATGTTCATGAACAGTAGAGAACATGGAAAATTTTTTGCTAAGGATGATGATTTTCTTATGGTTATTAATGGTACCGAAAAACCTAATATCTAGATGATAAATTTTCGGTTACTGGGTTTTATGTTAGCGTTTCTAGTTATGAAGAATTCTTGTGAGGATAGTGATGAAACTCTAAAACTTATGATGTTTATGGTGATAAAAAAGAATGAGAAAAGTCGTAATGTGTGGTTTAAAGGTTGAAATAACGGATAAAACGAGCTATGGTTAGCCGGGAAACACGAAGATTAAGCGAAACTTTGTGAAAATTTCGTTCGAGAATTTGAACAATAGGAGGAATGAGATGTGTAAAATAAGTTGATTAGGTGATCGAAGATGTGTGGGAACCTAAAATGATGAAAATTTTCAGTTTCGAACCAAAATCGAAAACTAGAATAATGACCTGAAACTTGTACCTGAATTTCCTTAAGCTAAAGGACCAAGATAGAAACTTAATTTCAAAAGTAACTATTTAAGTTGAAGAAAATTTCGTTTTGAACAACTTTTGTGAAATAGCCTTTTCCCGAAAACGACCATAGACATCAGTTTCGGGCTGATTTTAGGAACAAGTCCAATATGTGACTTAAAGCCAAATGTGCACAAGTTTGGTGCACATTGGTGATATAAGAGATGTTTCGGTCCAGATACCAAACATTAAATCGTAGATCTCTCCAAGGATTTTAGACACGACATATGCACTTTAAGAAAATAACGTTTGCTTAACCACAAATTCGAGTCAAATTGTATTTCAATTACTGATCTTAGATTGTAAATCTAACGATTGGGAATTTATATGATATGATCGGTAGGTGATCAAAACTATAAAGTTGCTAGTGATTTGAAAGCCATGACTTTATCGAAATTTCTGTAAGTACAACAATTTTCTTTTGTCTATATCACTAACAAACATATTTCTTTGTGTTGCACAAAATTGTGCATATTGTGGGTTCAATGTATGATATTATGCGAAAGATGTTTCCAGATTCTTATTTGTTGCATTGAATATGCTTATGGACTTAGAGTAGCAGTAAGAATTTTAATATGTGAAAAAGTCAAAGTCAAATATTTGAATAAAGCCTAATTTCATAGAAAATTGATAAAAATGCTTAAAGATGCAAAAATATGACTTAAATTATTGTCATAATAAGAAAAGATGACAGCAAGACGATAAGACAAAAATTACTGTCATAATAAGAAAGAAAATGACAGTAAGATGATAAGATTAAAGTTACTGTCATCACAAGAAAAGATGACACTAAGACGATGTAGAAAGTAAAGATGACAAATGATAAAAGTTAATAAAACTGTTTATACCGGCCTTTGCAAGGGAGGTTATTATGAATAAAACCATGGGTGAGTTGGTTTTGGGTAGCTCCCCCCACTTCTCATTAAGTATATGCGCAACGGTACAATAAGTACATGGCCCATAAGAAGTAAAAGTTATGAGAAACGAATGACACAAAAACGAAAGTTGAAAAGAAAGCATGACACGATGAATGAAAGGAAAGAAAGCATGACACGATGAATGAAAGGAAAGAAAGCATGACACGATGAATGAAAGGAAAGAAAGCATAACATGATGAAATGAAAGAAAAGAAAGCAAAACGCGATAAATGAAAAGAAAGAAAACATAAAACGATAAATGCTCTTAATGTTTAGAAAATGTGTTAGGATATAATATGTATGACATGAATGTATATATGAGTATGCATTATTGTTTACACTTATTATGGCATGCTGTTACTTGCTGAGTGAAATCTCATCCTATTTGTTTGTATTGTAGGAAGCTCGAATAAGGCACCGGTTTCCTGAAACCTGTATGCTGGGCATGTAGAAAAGGATGTAGCAGTGAAATGTAGGCAAGTAGGTAATGGATGCATCACATGTTTTGAAAATTCTGCTAAGCTTTATGTTTATAAAGTACATAATGTTTATGAATGTAAACAAGTTATGTAATGAAAGTAAAATTTACGAGACAACGAGGCTATGCATAGCAACCTCTAGTCACAAGGTATGTTAATCTATCCAAAATGCTATCATGTTAATAGCATATGAATGAGAATGGTATGCAAATGATAGGTTAAATATACGACCTCATTTAAGGAAAACAATTTCAAAGTTTTAAAAGAATTTTACCTACAAAGTATTCAATGTTAAGAAGTTGAAAATATTTTCAAAAAATATATTGGAATTTATTTCACTATTGAAGAAAAAAATGTTGGTTCCCGAATCGAATTCGGATGCGGAAGCGCAGCGGATAGGCGGATCATGTATAACAAAAATTTTCATAAAACCTTTGAGATACTCTATAGATTATATTAATTTATGCACGAATAAATTAATCTCATTAATTCATTTATTAAGAACTCAATTCGGAAAAATACCTGGAGGCCGACTCGATTGATAACTTGAGTTCTTTGACCTCAAACAATCCTTGCTCCAAAGCTTTGTGTTTAGAAAACCAATGTCTTCCACGTCAATTCCTAGAATCCACAAAGATGTGTGTGTGGGCACACATGAGACAAAACAGGTTACAATAAACACTCGAATTTCCACAAACACCAACGCATGCACGATGTGGAATTTTTGGAGAAAAAACATTTTTCCTTCCTCTCTACTTGAGAATTTTGGCCACTAATCCCATTAGGGCTGAAAAATTGCTTCAAAAATTACTCTAGAGAAATTTCGGCCACTTCTAAAATTAGGGCAAAAAAGCATTCCGAAAATTGTCTCAAAAAATAGTATTTAGAGAGTAGAAGTCAAACTTCTAAAAGGAATCCAAACTCTATCTCTAAGATAAAGCTTGCTAATTATCTCCTATTTGAATTTGGAACAAAAAATCCCTTCCCCTTATCCTTAAGGTGGCCGGCCACACTAGTAGGGTTTATCCCTATGTGTGGCGCCTATTATAGATAAGGAAGGAAGATATTTTATCCTTTATCCAAGAGTCCAATTTTAATTTCGATTCAAATTGAATTTAAGTCAAACTTAAATTAATTTGAATTCTAAATTGAACAACTTATCAAATAAGTTTAAATGGATAAATCTAGATGTGTTCAAATTCAAATTTAAATAATCACATTATTTAAATAATAATTAATTCTCAATTAATTATTCCGAGTGTTTAATTTTAGAATTCGTAATTTTAAAATTCCCATTTTGTCCTCTCGTGTGCGGTAGAATTACTAGGACGACGCGGGGACTAATGGACCTATAATCCCGAGCTCCAATAGAATTAATAATCAATTAAACACTTTAATTAATTAATTAATTCTATTAATTCCAATAGTTACTCCACTATAAACTTGGAATTGCACTCTCGAAATTATAGATATAAATTACTTCTAAACCGTGAAGTGTCCATTTGATATAGTCATTGCATATAGATCAATCCTCCATAAATAATTCATAATTAGAGCTAGGTGGAACCGTTAACCTCTTTAATTATATCTTTATCCTTGAGTACCATTGATTCTCTAATGGACAAAGTGATTCATAAAACACATTCATGAATCGGAGCTCCCTCTTTGGTCCAAGTACCGAATCAACCCTCAAGAGAATTATTTATCTACTTCTTTCTCAAGAAGGAATGGATTCCATCTTGTATAATAACATTCCCAGCTACCTACCTCATCATGTCTCCAAAATACAAGGAATAGGATTCAGGGTCTCAAACTGCATCGAGTAAATCAAAAGACACAAATCCATAAATAGGAGTCTGTTAAGAACTCAGGATTAAGATCATTCTATATATGACCATCGATAGACTCAATTATAATTTCTATACTTAACGGAAATTATTAGAAATTCATATTGTGTCTGTGTCCTTGTTCCACATAATCTCATTATGCGAAATACACTCATTCAATATCTCACCATATTAACAGTGCGGATAACACTGTTCCATTCTAAATGGGAATGACATGTATTAATAATGTTTTAATTAAAGATTCCAAACTTTAATTAAATTCATTATGAACATTGCTTTTTGATTATTATCCTTAAACATTATCCTCTAGTATATAACACTTATATACAATGTTTAAGGTTACATAAATAATCATGGAATTTTCATTGATATTCATAAAATATTCATAAATATATGCACATAAAATAATGAATAAACTCTTTTTTATTAAATAAATAATAAATGTCCTATTACATCTCATGCTTCTAGGACACCATTCCCAACAATCTCCCACTTGTCCTAAAGGGTAGGATATGTCTATGATTTTAAACTTAGTAGTGTTAAGATATGAATTATGTATGAACAATTTAGTAGTGACAATTTTCTAGAGTCAGGTTGCTTTTTTTTCACAAGGCAGCCCAATCCCTTTTTATTTTTATTTTTTTAAAATTAGAAATCATTTTTTTTTGCCAACAACCTTTCTTGTGATGAATCCTTTACCTAGAAGACTTGAAGATGGAGAATCTCAAGAAAACCCATTGTCATGTAAGTTTTTATTATTTTTGGGGTGAAAGACAACTTTTCATTTTTTAAACTATCTTATAGTTTATTTATTCATTTATTTATTATGATTGATAATAATTATATTGCCAATGCATCTAACATGCAGTTACAAGATAGAAAGTGCCTACCTAATTTATATGTATGACATGCATCATATATTAATTATTTATTTTAATTCTAAAAATAAGTTTTAGTAGATTTCTTTCATTAAAAACATCTTGGTTTTGATTTAATCCATAAAATTAAAAGCCTTATCAAATTTAATAAGATTTGATTTAAAGTTTATTAAATTTAATGAAATGGATTTAAAAATAAGTTAACAAATGGTTTTATAAAATTTAAATAACCCAAATGTGAAATTTATAGATGGTTTAAAGATTAAATTCGGAAAAAAAATTGACATCCAATGACTTAATCTCATATTCAAAATTTGTTTAAAATGGATATAGGACTTAGTGACTTAAATTGTTTAAATTCAGTAAGAATTATAAAGCAAGGGTTATTTTATAAAATAAATACACCATTTATAAATAATGAGTGGGAGCGGGTAATATGACAATATAACTCATAGTTCCCTACCGTTAGTACAACACCATGAGTAATTAGTGCAGTCCCGCGACGCTTAGACTTCATCCTCCCTACGGAGGGTGTTCATTAATTATTATAACAAGATTGTCTTTGAACGAGATAGGATCTTAAAGATGTATTTTTGATTTGACCTACCCTAAGGCGGTAACTTCTAAGTTAAGTAAAAAAGTTTTTCCCAATAGTGCTGTCGAGGTCGAGGAACCAAGCGATGGGAGAGTATTCAGAGTCAATGGCCAGAGATTGAAGCATTACATTGAGCGTGTGAGCCAAGCTGAAGAGATCATTCTCGAGGCTCCGATTTACCAAAGTTGACAAGTTTGCTTCAAACCCTATTGTACCATATTTTTGTTTCTTTGTGTCGTCTGGTGTGCTTTGTGTGTTTTTAATTTTAGTTTAATTTTCTGTGATTTTATATTTGTTTGTGCTTTGGAGAATCAGTTTAGGAAGCTTGGCTCAGTTCCAATGTTCATCATCCAGGTGTTCTCTTTCCCTGTCTTCTTCGTATTGCATATAATTTTAGACATTGAGGACACTCTCTGATTTTGGTTGGGGGTGGTGAGCATATTCATGAATGAGATTAATTTTTGTCTTGTTGTTATTTTGGGCCAAAATTTTTGCAAGATTAACTGAGTATGATTTTGAAATGTTCGGTTTGAGTCAGTTTTCGCTATCTTAATTACCAAGAAATGATTTTTAGAGTTATTTTTGAGCACATGCTAGACCTTGTGGTAAGATGGTTGTTGACACATTCAGTTGAGAAAAATTCCCGAGTTTAAGGTTTCCATTTTTGGTGAGTTGTGAGAGTTGAGAAAACAGCTTTTGGAACTTTCATTAATCTTTTGAGTTGGTTGAGTCATTAACAGAGCACATTTACTCGACTTGTGACATTTGCTTAACGGATGATTTCTGGTTAGGAATAATTTTTAGAATTTGAGCCATGTGTTGTAGATAGTTATCATTTTTCTTTTATAAAAAAAAAGAGTAAGAGCATCATTTATCATCAATGTTTACGTAGTTTGGTTGCACTGACGTCTTGTGTTGCATAGTAGCCAATCAAAAGAACGCCTTTCTACATCAGCTTCATCAAATGTATGTTGTCTCTTGCCTCGAAAAAAAATGTGTATATTTGTCTATATTTTTTGGCCCTTTGTTTGTTTATGAGATCTTCCTCTTGGCCATAATGAAATCCTGAAAGTTTATTTACAGTTTGAGTGATGAATTGTTCCAGATATTTGATTTGCCTATCATTTGATCAATGTTTGTTTAATAGCTTGTCCTTAAATTGCCTTATCTCACTTGAGCGTTAATTGTGACATTTCCAACTCCATGAGCGTAATCCCTTTGCATCAAAATATTTCAGTCCCACGTGAGGTAAATGGAGTTGAGACTTTACCTTGGTGAGTTTTTCGATGCTATTTGTGTTAAGGAAGGTGGTAAGAAGGATACGGTTTGGTGCACACACACACGACTCTGGAGTTATGACTGAAGTAGTTTTGATAGCATTTTCTGATGACTTAGGGTTCGTTTGGTATAAGAATTGAAATCAGGGTGATTTGAGTCATTTGATTCGGATCCATGATTTATGATTTGAATCATGATTTAGAGTGATTAGAACCTTCGTTTGGATGTGTATATGTATGATTCTGATTCTAACCTGAAATGTGATTCAAATCAGTGTTTGGTTGTCTTTATTTTCTGAATTTGAATCATGACCAAAATATATTATTATATAAAAGTTAAAAATTATATATAATTACGTGTAATCTAAAAAAATATAATTCGTTATATAATTAAAAAAATAAAGTATTAGAAAAAAATTATACAAAATACTTATAACTCAAAATTATATAACAATCTAACTATGAAATAGGGGACAAAAATGTGCAATTTTGTTTAGACCAATTTCAGAGGAAGTTGAAAAAAAGAAAGGTGAAGTGGAATATATCCGAATATTCTTCATATCCATTCTGATTTTACAATCTGTCGTAAATAGGGAAACGACATGGAATTATGCTGGACGAATTCCACTTTGATTAAACGACGTTGTTTCACATAAACCAACGTCCAACTTACCAACAACAATTATTAAACGACGTTGTTTCACATAAACCAACGTTGGTTTATGGCTCGAGAAACATATTATTATTATAAGTGCATAGTAAATTTACTGTGCACTGGGGTTTCAAACGGGTGAATCAGGAGGGGGGGGCTGATTCCGAAATCAGGCCCCAAAATGATCCCAATCACTTTTCAAATCACCATTTTTACTGTTCATTTTTGTATCCCCAAACACTGATTTGATTGAAATCAGGGGATTTGAATCCCTCAATCCCCCAACCAAACATGCACTTACTAATGTTTTGTTTGATTGCTTAGGTGATTTTGCAGGTTTTGATTTGAATTTTCAGCTTGACATGATTTTTCTTTTGCTTGAATTGCTAGAGACTAGTAATAAGCTGGTTGTGGGTTGTGATAAGTGCACGAATTTGCACTTTTAATGTTCATAATTGTCAAATTATTTTATCAAATTTGTGATTTTAATTTCAAATATTCCTAAATTTAGAGGATTTAATTTTAATTGGATTTATTTTATTTTTCAGGTTTTTGAAGAAAACAATTGGATTTGGACTAGTTTACCAAACAAAACCCAAAAGTTGAGCCCAAGAAAAGCCCAATTCGGCCCAAAGCCCATCAGCCCATCATCCAGCCGAGCTGAGCCGAAAGCCGCGAGCTGAGCCAAGAAGCCGCGAGCCAACCAGCCGACACGTGTCGATCACTGCCGCACCGCAGGCCGTGGGACCCAGCTGTCCCCTCGCAGACACGCGCCTGGCGCGCACTGCCCACTCTTCGCGCGAGTTTTCCTCACCCGCACGTCAGGCACACTTCCTCTCTCTTCCGCATGGGTCCCGTGTTCCAGCTCCCTCCAACCAGGTCTCGCCACATGTCCCACTTTTCCCCCGCGTACGTGCGTTTCCCACGCACGTTCCCTCTCCGCGCGAGTTTCTCTCCCGCGCGCGTCCAGCTTTCTTCCGTGTGGTCCAGCTGTGCGCCACGTCTCTCTCGCGGGCGAATTGCCAGCCGACACGTGTCCCACTTTCAGAAACGTGATGATTTTTCTCCCCGGATTAAGCCTTGTAACTTCTTAATTAGGATCCAATTTTTAGCTTTTTAGCTTTCTCAAAACCCCATTGTGAAGGTGATTAAGGGTTGGATTTTTAGAGCCTAAATTCTCACATATTTTCTTGTTCTTATTCTCATACTTTCTTTTTAAAATTTTATGAGAATTATGTACAAATTAGGCTAGAGTATTTAGGTGAGGCTAGAGATGATCCTATATGTGTAGTGAATTTATTTGGATTTTTTATTCTCCAATGGTTTGTAAGTTTTATACATTTGAGTAAATAATTTTCTTTTATCATATTTCTTTTTCTTATCAATATATTTTATTGTCAACTCTCATATAAATCTAGTCAAGCTCTTTTTATGTGATTGTTGCATTATATTATATATTGATCGGTATTATTTTATGAGTAGTCTTTTACTACATTATTGCCAACGGTATATTGTCGCTCTTAGATTTCTCATAAGATAAATTTTCCTAATTCTAAACGTTAGAATTTTATTTACTCGAATACATTTTTAATTCACATATTCTTCAAATATTTATTTCTGATTGATTGTTTGGGATGTGAAACTTTCAATTGAGTCAATTTATGAATCAAAATCCAAATAAGTGAACAAAGCATATGGAGGATTCTCAAAGCCTTACCACTTTTAACTATTAAATTTTCTCTATTTTAAATTGTTCAAAAAATCATCAAAAACACTTATTCTTTTTCTTTGTTTGATTGCTTACTTTCCTAACGTTTTTTATTTGCTAATCATTTCTTGTTTAATTTAACACTTTTTTGTGAGATCGACCGTTCAAATTATACTACAATTGACCACTTATTTTTGTACATATTTAGGCGTAATCACCCGTCTCTTAATAGCTTAAATTTTTAGAATTAACCGATAAACTAACAATTGGAAACATTTTTTTTTTTTGTCATTTCAGTTCCTGTCAGTAGCTTATGTTTGAAGGTGGAAAGCGAATGATCATTCTTCTTTTCTTTCTTAAAAGCTATCATTTTTTTCCTGTAAATAATGTGTGACCCACAATCATATTTTATTATTATTTCACTTTTCTTAAATAATGTAATGCGGCTGAATGTGTTTGGCGATGATTGGAGGGAAAATTCAACATAAATTATGCATGCATAGTTGAACAAAAATTTAAAATGAAATTTAAATTTTTATGAAAATAATGGACATAAAATTCTAAGTTCTAACTGCATTTCGGTTCTTAAAACACGTAATTCTCTATTTTATATCAAATATGTATATATATATATATATATATTGAATTACGTGTCATGCATCAATTTCTAAGGATTTCGTCATTTCAAAGGATTTGCTGTTGGTTGTGAATTGTCATGCATCAGTTTTTGGATTGACTGTGCGCGAAAAAAAAAAATTATGAAATTATATGATACAAGCGTAGTACTATTATTAGTATTTCTTGTCGATTGTCACATGTTCCATGTTCAGCTACTAAAGCAACACAAAATAATGGAGAAACATATATGACTGGTGGAGCAAAGTGTTGACTCGTTGAATGTCTCTAATATACAGCTAGGCTGTGTTTTTTTAATAAACAAAAAATTAATTATTAAACAAAGAAAAATTACTTATCCATTCTTACTTATCATTTCAGCTCAAATATTTCGATTTTCAGCATTACCTGTTTTCAATCTATATTCTAGAACAATCTTTTTTTTTTTTTTGAACAAAATAATTCTTCTTTTTTCGTTTGATCTTTTTGTGGATTGTTTCAACTTTCAATGAACTATCAACCAAGAAATGTCCAACGTCTGATTTGCACTATTAGAAAGAAAAAAAAAAAAAAAGAAGAAGAAATTATTGAATTTACTCTTAGAGTGCAGGGTTCTGAATTTTTTTTCTTATTCTTAATTAATACCCTTTTGATTAATACAGTTATTTAACTTAAATGAATATTAATTAAGAATGATGTGTAAAAATTTAGACTCATATACTTTAAAAGATATTTGTCTCTTTTCTCCAAAAAAAAAAAAAAAAGGTGGTACAATTTTTCATATCACGGTATTAATCATATGAAGCATGAGACGCCTCCGTTTCAACCAATTGATCAGTTTCTGGCAAATTGGATAATGCTGGGTTTTTTAAAAGTTGGAATATTACCAGGTCAAAAAATTTCCAATTGATATTTTAATCGTATAACATGAGGCACGGTTTCCAATGGAAACGTTATATAGGGGCTTTGGAAAGTTTCATTTTGTTTTTCAGAATCTGGATATATTTGGATGCCTTTCTTTTTATTTTTTAGAAGAGGGACTGTGTTATTACAATTGTGATTATTTATGCACTTTAAATTGTTTACTTAATTATTCTACTTAATTTAATGATATATTTAGTGCATCTTTCACATGATAACATGTCGTATCATATTTACTATTATAAAATCATGTTCATGTATGAACTATAAAAGGTTTAGTTATATAATTTGTTTCCAATAAAATTCTCCAATTTTTGATCCTAAAATTATGTATATATTTTGGTTATTATACAGGTCAAACATTGACCTCTCATCTGCAAAACACACAAACGATTATTTATTCATATTAGAAGTGGTGATCATTTTATTTAGCCATAAAGCGAACCGTACATTCATCAGACACAAAATTCTTACTAACTTCAAAGAACAAAAGTTCATGATCTCCACAAAACTTTCAAGCATGCATGGAAAGCCTTCTACAGCGCCGTAACTACATCGCATCTCGATAGCGGAGGACCACACAAGTCATTACCGCGGTAGGCCGAGGCGTCGAACTTTTGTAGGTCGCCACCCTGAGGAATCTCTCCAGTCAACCTGTTGTAACTCACATTGAAATGTACCAAACTCAGCTGGGTCAGCCCCTCAGGGAGCCTTCCAAATATCTTGTTGTGGTTAATGTCTAAAAACTCCAAGGATTTCGCAAACTCCACGTTCGAAATGTCAAACTCGAACGAGTTCATCGACAGATCCACTTTCCAGGTTGACTTTTTTGGCCCAAACAACAATGACACATCTCCTTCGAGCCTGTTCCACGACAGGTCGATGACATCGAACGTCCTCTTGCCCAATGAGGCCGGAATTTTCCCCAAGAGCTTGTTGCGGGATAAGTCAAGGAAAAAGTATTCTCCCTTGAATTCTCCGAATGAGCTCGGGATCGGTCCTGTGAGCAGGTTTCGGTTTAGGTTAAGCTCTGTGAGGTTCGATAACCCAGAGAGAGAGCTCAGGATTTGTCCCGTGAGACGAGCGGAGGAGATCTCGACGGACTTGAGGCTCTTCATCTCCGCAATGAATTCCGGTATGGGCCCCGTGATGTTGGCCTTGCTTATCCTGAAGAACTGGAGTCTCTTTAGCTTAGCAATGGTTGGTGGGATTGGTCCTGTGAGTTTAGGGTTTGTAATGAATTCGAGGACTTTGAGGTAGGGAAGGTTGCCAACTTGGGGTGGGATTGGTCCCTCGAGTTTGCCGTTTTCGATGATGATGCTGTTGATTCGATGATTATCGTTGCACTGCACGTAAAGCCAATCGCAACAATCGGTTTGTGGGTCCCACGAGGCGAGAATGGAAGGGTTATTCAAGGCTTGCTTGATTTGGAGGAGGGCTTTCTTATCTTCAGCATTGCAAAGCTCAGAGAGAGAAGGGTGAAGAAAGGTGGAGAAAACAATTAGGGAGATCAGGCAAAGAATTTTGATTATTGGGGTCTCCATTTTTAACAAAGATATATGTTGTTTTGGTGAGAAAAGTGTTGCATGAATGGTTGTATGTATAGCGTTTTGGCTGTGTGAACTAAAAAATTTGAAATTGGAAAAAAAAAAATGTTTCAAGAGAGATGTGTGGTACACACCATTATGTATCATAGTGCTATTATTGGTGCTTTAGGGCGATAATATTGTCACATGATTCAAAAATTGTTAAAGTCAACAAAAATAATGAAAAAAAAGAGCCTTGGTTGATGGAGCCAAGATGGCATTATTTTGTTTCTTATTGCTAGTAACTTTTTCCTTGTATTATTTCTTTTTATCTGATCATCTTATCTCTTTAGATCACGTAAAAGCGTGCAACAGTTTGTTTTTTTTCAATAAGCAAAAGTTCTATTGAAAAAAAATTAAAAATAAAGAAAGTCCCAACAAATCAAACATAAAAAATCCTAAATTGAAAAAAGAAGAATTGACTGCCTAAAAACTAGACAAAAATAAAAACAAAAAATAGCAAATAAAAACCTATGAGAAAATATGACTATTTTTTTTTTCTTTTAAAGTCCATTATGCATTATAAGCTCGAAGTTGATAAGATGGCGTTTGTTTTGCCCTTGGCTCCTGTTTCTGAAAACAATATGATTCTGTCTCGTTTCAATTTTGTAAAATCGCTTCATAGTCGTTGGATTGAAATGTAGTGGAAATATATATATATATATATATATTTATTTTTTTATTTTTTAAATGATTGTGATGACACAGAATTGCTTACTTTGCAAGGTGAGAAGGCGTGACTTTTTTCTCCAAGAAGTTTATGACCTTTCGTGCAATCCACAACTAATCGGAGTACGTCATTTCGTATCATAACGAGGACAATCAATTATGGTAGTTATTTGATTATTAAGCGAGAGAAAAAAGAGAGAGAGAGAGTCCAACAATAAGATGTAAATGAATTCCCAAGAGGAGAATCCGACAACACATGTTCATATATACATGGAAATTAGTTTGTAAGACTTTTAAACCTCAATTCTCTATGTCATTCCTCAACGCCTTCATCAGCTCGAGAACAACCCCTTAAACTTATACCTCGAATTGGAAGTTCAGAAGGAGAAGCCACGCAATGTAGCTGCTTAAAAGGTTGGTCTCCCGATTCGGACTAACAAACGATCCACGCAGTTTTTATCTCTCTTTCTTACATTATATTTTGAGAGAGTACGTAAAAGAGAATTCGAGTAACTTCACAACTATTTTTTGGAGGGTGAATTCTACAATTAAATTTGTTTAAAGAGCTTATGATTGATTTAAGGCATCGATTGGGATTGGCAGGCGGATTTGGTATCGGGTTGACAAATTGCTTGAATGAGAAAGTAGAGTATGGACAAGTATAAGAACACATGGATTTATGACAATTTATTTTCAATGTGAAAGCTAGGTCTATTATAGAGTTTTGGGGAAGAAAGAGAGGGAGAGAAGGGAATTTATAAAGAGAATTTAGAGAGAGAGGGGAGAGGGGAGGGAGGGAGAGAGTAATTCGGCAGAATGTGAGGATCCCCCAATAAATCTTATATTTATAGGGGATGACTTAAACCTCCTAAATTGCCTCCTTATTTATTTATTTATTTTTTTAGCTAATCGGTTGTTGATTGCCGGAATATAAATATTCCCTTTTTGCTTCTAGTTCACTGTCCTAGCTAATTACTTGTTTCCTTATGTTGATTTGGGAAAGCTTGTCCTATTATTATCTTTGTTTTCAAATTTAGTTGATTTGGTCTTCGTGCTCTTCAAGGGAGTATCTTTCTTAATTTACCCGCAGTACTAGACCGCACAGATCCTGATCATTCAATCTCTTTCTCCATTTAATACTGCTTCTTAAGTCGTTCTTTTGTCAGTCATTTCCTTCAGTCAATTCTCTTTAGATATGAGTGTCGACGCGTATGGTGATTGGTGATAATGGAGGTGCTTATTATCTATAACAATATTATGTATAAGCTACATTGTCGAACATCTCAAGATCATGATGTATTCATTTTTTTTTTTTATCTTAAAATAACACAACTTTATTAGCAATAAAACCACCAAAATAATCTACCAGGTTCTACTTGTAACTTATTAGATCATGTCCCTCCTTAAGTTAAAAAAGAAAAAAAAAAAAAAAAAAAAATGGAAAGAACAATTAATATTGCGAAATAATTAACACATTCTAACTTGGTTCGCAATTCTAAAAGTCTTACCTCGTTCCAAGTCTCAACTTAATATAATTAATTAGAAAAAGAAAATACAACAGCAAATAAATTACGTAGTCTAAATACCAATCCTGGTGGACTAAAAAAAAAAAAAAAAAAGAAAAAAAAAACGGAAGAAATTAAAACAAAACGTAATGAAAAAAAGTTCATGGATTTAAACAATGACAAATTTCATAAATTTTTTCTGAATTTTGTCACTCGTATTAATATGCTCCTGAACTTTAAAATGGGCATGTTATGGCCCCTAAATTTTGTTCACTGTGTCAACATGTCCTCTGAGATTAACTATGTTAAGTTTTTTAACAGAAATACTTATAAACAACCATGAACTTTGTCAATTATGTCAATGTGCTCTATGAACTTTAAAATGTAAATTTTTGCCCCTGAACTATGATATGTCTCCAGTTTTTTTCCATCCATCTTGATTCTATCAATTTTTTGAACAAAAATGTTGATATGACCATTAAATTGTTAATTATCTATGAAAGTTTGTTAAGTTAATGAGTTTCTAAAGCTTTGTATTGATTTTTTTTAAAAGGTACAATAAAATAAATGACCTTGTTGGGTAAAAATATTTATCATTGTTGAAATAATATTTCACACACAACATAATTTCACCTATCCTAGGATTTAATTAGCATAGGAGTTTATTATTTTAGTTCGACTCATTCAAGATTATAAGAATAATCTCTTAATTACAATCCATTGGTACAAGGGAAAACCTTATTATTCCAATTAAAACAATAAATTCTATTTTCTATGAATTTGGGAAATTTGGGTTGATTTAAAATTGTGATTGAACTCAATGAATTTGGTAGAGTTACCTACATACCCCATTAGGGGATTAAGCCACTTGTAGTTCGAATTTTGGGTTTGAAAATTTTGGATAATTCCTCAGTGTATGACCTTATGAGGAATTTACACACTTTAAAATTTGATTCAGTTTTGTTTTGACTTTGTCCTTTATGAGGATTTTTAGGATTGAATTTGGTATGGAAAGTGCACCTAGATTTTAGGTTGCCTACATATCCAATAGGAAATCAAGTCAATCATAGTTCTTAAGTTTGAATTTGGATTTTGGAGAATTTCCCGATATATGACCTTAGGAGGAACTCAAAGATATTTTAAAATTCGATTTGGAATTTTACTTTAGAATTAGAATTTGAAAGTTATATTTGGATAATTCCCCAGTATATGACCATATGGAGAATTAGAAGGATCCTTTTTGAATTTGGTGTTAAGAGATTTTTTTTTTTTTTTTGAATTTGGGATTTGAAAATTATATTTAATCTCCATATGGTTTTATGAGACAATAAGTTCCTCTTTTTAAACTAAAGGGCAATAAAGGAACTCAATTTGTGCACTTTGAATTTTTTAGGTATTTAATATTCCGAATTTTTTTAAAATTTATTGTCTTTCTCCTTTTTGTTTTGAATTTTAAAATTTAAAATCAAATCCATTATTTAAATTAAATTTGTTATGATTTGATTTATTTTAACTGATCTTCTAATCCCTTATTTTTTGCTAACAATTTAATTTTAAAGGAAATTCAAATTTCTCTCACCCTCCTCCTTTCTGCACGGTTTTCTTTTATATATATATATATATATATATATATATACGTTTCTTGTGTATATATATATATATATATATATATATATTCAAAAAAGTTGCACCTGCAAACAAAACATTGTGTGTATATATGCACACTTTTTGATTATATATATATATATATATATATATAACCTTCAATATATATATACATACACGTGTACGTGAACATCAATTCCCCATTATATTTTGATTTGCATGTAAAGCTATTAACCCAACAAAGCAAGACACACACTCACGGCTTCATATCTCACACACCCACGACTTTATATATATATATATGTATATGTGTGTATGTGCGTTTTGGTGCACTGTAAAGGAATTAAAGGTGAGGTTTGTTTCTCTCTTTTTTTCTTTAAGTGGTCCTTAATTTTTGCTTGGGGCTGCACTTTATAAGTCAGATTTAAAATTATTATAATTTTTTAAACTGTATTATTATAGTCAAATTTATATATATCTATAAAGGTTTTAAATTTTACAACCTCATAATTTTGTAGAATTTTAAAATTTATAATTATATTTGATTTTTGGAGGTTCTAAGTTTTGCAACCCTATAATTTTATAGAGTTTTAAAATTTACAACTCTATTTGATTTTTTAAAGGTTCTAAATTTTGCAACCCCCTAATTTTATAGAGTTCTAAAATTTGTAACTCTATTTAATTTTTTAGAGATTCTAAATTTTATAACCCCACAATTTTTCTTGACTGGGTTCAAAAGTTTGTAACTCAGATGTCTTAAACATGAATATGACCAACAATGGTAGATAAACTTTTTGTCTTAAGATGATACTTCGGTATAGAAGAAGGCTTGAGAAAAAAAAAACGTGTAGACAAAACATCATAATGAAACTAAAGTAGATGAGTAAATGACAAAATTTTCAATCTTTTTTTTTTTACAATTCTCTCTACACACACTATCTCACACCTCTCTCACTATTTCCAATACGTTAACTTTCTCTGCACAATTTTTTTCTCCGTCTGTCACACTGTATTTTTTTTCTTCTTCTCTCACTTCTCTTCTGCACTCACGCCCGCACAAAGTCCCCCTTTTCTTTTTCTGTTTTGTCCTCCTTTCTTTCACTTTTCTGCACACACGCACCAAGTTTTTTTTTTAGCCATCTTTTCCTCCTGATTCTTCCTTTATATAAAAGAATTCCACAACAGTTTTTTATCACTACCCCACGTTTTGTACACACCACGTTCTACACCATCATTTTTTTTAATCACTACTCCACGTTTTGCACACACCACGTTCTGCACCCTCTCTCCACATTTTAAAATTTGTATTTTTTTAATCCCCTTTTTTTTCTTTTATTATTATTATTATTATTATTATTATTATTATTATTATTATTATTATTATTATTATTATTATTCTTATTTATTTCAAAATAAATTCTTTAGAATCCATCAAAACTAATTTCTAATCAATTCAACAAGTCTAATAATTGAAAACCCTCAAATTTCATTCAATTCTAACAATAATTGTTCAAATCCAAACCCTAACTCAAAATTATTCAAATATAACCAACATTAAACTTTTCAAATTTAAAATTCAAATCAAGAGTGGGTTTCAAGGGTTTTACCTCAAATTAGTTGATGGAGCATTGTTTCCCCCTGTTTCTCTCGTATATATATATATATATATATATTTTTTTTTTTCTGGGTGTCTCAACAACAAGCCGAGAGAGAGAGAGATGGCCGGAAAGGGAGAGAGAGAGCCGGAAAGGGGCAGCCGGTGGGAGAGAGAGAGAGAGATCCCGGAGGAGGTTGGCCGGCGTGGAAGAAGAAAGAGAGAGAGGGAGGTGGCTGGTGGTGGGAGAAACCAGGAGAGAGAGAGAGAGAGAAAGGAAATAGAAGGAAAAGAAGAGAGAGAGAGAGGTCTGGGGGTGCTGCATAGGAAGGGAAAAAAAGAAAAGAAGAAAAAAAAAAAAAAAAGAAAAGAAAAGGAAAAAAAAAGGAAAAAGGGCAAAATGAAAAAAAAAAAAAATGCAATAAAGGTTAAGTGTATTTTCAAAAAATTTTGAGGTAGAATTATAAATACTGAAAATAATTTAAAGTCCCTTGATTAATTGTGAAAATCAAATTAGGCACATTAATAACTCACAATTTAGAATAATTAAACATGTTTAATTCTAGAGGGTGTTACACCTACCATGTTGCGAAATGTCCACGAAATTCTCATAAGACTTTGGCAAAGAGTGTAGCAAAACCAAAGCCTTATCCTCGTCATCATATTCGACCCCTATGTTCTTCAAGTCCATGATCAACTTGTTGAACTCGTCAATATCCTCCTGAATATGCTTGCTCTCTGTCATCTTGAAGATGAAGAACTTCGCCTTGAGATACAATCAGTTCGAAAGACTCTTCGTCATGTACAACGGTTCAAGCTTCAATCAAACTTCGGCCGCCGACTTCATCTTCATAATCTCTCGCACCACTTTATCACTAAGACTGAGAATCAAAGTGTTGTATGCCTTTTTGAGCACCTCTTGATTCTTCTCATCATCTGTAGTCATCGGGAGTTTTGACGCTCCCTCAAGTGCCTTCATGAGACCCATGTTGCCTAGATGCGCCAACATCTTCATCTTCCATAACCCGAAATCATTCGTTCCATCAAACTTCTCAATATCAAACTTGGAAGTCAAAACCATCCCAATAATTCTTTAATATAACCCCTCCAACCAATGAACAAAAAAAAAAGAGAATATCCAAGCACTTTCAGACACATACCTTTTGTCCCACAAAAAAAAAATCCAAGCCCTAAGCCAAGCTCTAATACCAATTAGTGATTAGGACTGACAGATTCAAACACACGAATCAACGGTTTGCGGGGAAATAACAATCAAACAAGAAATTAGAAATCTAAAATAAATGCAGAAAATACATAAAGCAAAGGAGAAGAATAATGACACACAAAATTTACCCAGGTTCAGACCTCAATGTAAGATCCTATGTCTTGCAATATGGTGCTTTTACCTACTATGATCAATCATAAGTGATTACAAGAATAATACAATAGTATTCTCTAAGGAACCCCTTTCTCAATTCTCTCTCTCTCACACTTGTTCTCTCTTCTTACTCCATGTTTCTCTATGTTTTCTAACTCTTAAATAACCTCCAAAGCCCCTTTGTGTCACCTCCAAGACATGCCCAAGTAAATTGGTAAGTTTCCTAATTCATAAAATGGAAATTTCAGCCAAAACTTAAAGTTTCCCATTTTGTTGATTTCACACCAGCGTTGCAATGCCACTTGTCCAGTGCCGAGGTGCTACTCCATGCAGTCCGCAGCGCTGAAATGCTGCCAGACCAGCGCCAAAGCATTGATCTCTCTGTCCACGAAGTGAACTATGCCTATAGAGCACTGCATCACGAAGAACTGGTGCTGCAGCGTTGCCCCTGCTTTTGACGTGCAAAATCACATTGTTTAGTCATTGTTGCTCCATTCTTCAACCACGATAAACTTAGAGACAACCCTCACATAATGTAATGAGTTTTGTTAGTTTTTTTGTCTTTAATATTTCACCTAGATAAAAGTGGTCGACATAAAACATGTTTTTGCTTTATATATATATAGCATTTCTAAATTTAAATGTGTTCAAGTTTGTTTGCGGTAAAAAAAAAAAAAAAAATGAATCACAAATGGGCCTTAAAAAAATGAGAAGAGTGTTGGCCCAAAAAATAAAGTGACTTGTAGGTTTGGCATTTTTCCTATTTATGCCAGCATGCTGTCAAACTTTCTGTAAAAAGTTGTTTTTAAGCTGAAATTAAATAGGAAACCAAACCCATAAATTGGTTTTCAATCTTTAACAACCCCCAAACTGATTATAAAACTCATTTGTGAAACTTAAATTTAAGTCAAGGCACAATAATAGGACACAATTAAACATGATTGAGCTTAATTCATTTTAGGAATGAGAAATACTTCCTAAGATATTGCTTTTGTCATAAAGCTAGTGGAGAAGATCGAGTATTAAAGCTTTAAGGAAAACAAAGGTTAGGGTGATGAGAAGTTAGCTACATGTTTGACATCCAAGAGGTAGGATATTCCTGATCCCTTTCTTTGTTAGCATGTTTTCAAAGAGTTTTGGCCTTGCAAATGTTTTAAAGAAAGGGCATGTTTACGAAAGAAAAACCTTTTGACATCATAGCTTGATTTCAGCTATTGGAATTATAATGAACTATTTAAGAAAGTTTAATGAATGATTTCTTAAGACAAGAGATCTTGTGAATTGGTAAACCCGTTGATGGCCTAGATAGGATATGGAGATTGAATCCTTAAGGGCAAAACTCGAAACCCGGACGGGGCACTACGGTGGTGATAAGGCCTTGCTTTGGTCGTACATAATTTAATTACTTAAATTACTTGTTGGTTGCCTAAAATATGGAATTTTGGTTTGTTTACCTTTCAGAAAAAGGTTGTTTGGTTCCAATTGATTATTTCGGGCCTGACTAGCTCATTTTATTCACTTATTTATTTATTTAGTTTTATAAATCTTATCCTATTGGGTCTTTTGCTCATTTTTCTCCATGTTTCAAATGTATTTAACCCTACCCAGGTGATGGTGGAAGTAGCGCGGAATAGGTGAGGAATCCCGTTGTGGAAAAAAGGAAGCGGTGAAGTATTCTCTATCTTTATTAGATTCATTAAGGCATGTATTAACTATGGATTGTAAGACTTTAAACATAACTAGACTGTTAGTTAATGTCAGTTACTTACTTTTCTGTATTTATTTATGTATGCACAAATTATAACCCTGTAGACGCCGGAGGCTAACTTTGAATGTTGATCTTGAGAGTTATTTCATTTTGTAAAGTCTACCTCACTTTTTGTTAAAAACTAGATTTCCTTAAAATAACGGGGCTTGTTTGGGAATACCTGAGTATTTGAGATTTGAAATCAAATTTTACATTGTCATTTTGTTAATTACTTTCTTAAATAGGTTTAAATTTCTAAACAAGCCTTCACATCACTAACCCCTGTTTGGGGGTGTGACACAGGGAGACAATCTCTTTGGAAGATGTTGTAGGTGCCTTGAGGTCTAAAGAACAAAAATGCAAGAGTGAACTGGATGAGCATAGCGAAGACGCTTTGGTGGTTCGAGGAAGATCAGACAAAAGGGGGCCAAAGGGTAAAAAGAAGGGCATGTCTAAGTGTCGGGATGGCAAGAAGGTTATCAAATGTTTCCACTGTCATGATGAGAGGCATATCAAGAAAAACTATCCAATGAAGAAGAAAGGAGTAAACACACAAGGAAAAGATGGTGAAGATGCAGTCGTACAACAAAATAAAGAGGGCTATGAGAGTGCAGATGTCCTAGTTGTTACAATGAAGCACTCAAAGAAGCAATGGATCATGGATTCAGGTTGTTCGTTCCATATGATGCTGAACCATGAGTGGTTTGAGAACTACAAAGGGTTTGTTGGCAGTGAAGTCTTATTAGAGAACAACAAACCATGCAAGGTTATTGGAATTGACAAGATTAGGATTAAGACTCATGTCGGGATGGAGAAATCTTGTCAGATGTGAGACATGTTCCTGATCTTTGAAGGAATCTTATTTCACTAGGGATGCTTTACGAGCGTGGCTTTAGCTGGAAAGGCGACTACATCATCTTGAAGGTTTCTAAAGGATCACTTATTGTGATGAAGGGGGTTAGAGACAAGGGTCTATATATACTTCAAGGAAGCACCATGATTGCTAATGCGGCGCCAATAATAGAATCGAAAGGAAGTCCTTTGGCAAGCCTATGGCATAAGCGACTGGGCCATGTTAGTGAAAGAGGATTGCAAGAATTAGAGAAGCAATGGCTATTTGGTGGAGAAAAGCTAGGAGACTTGGATTTTTGTGAATACTACTCTATGGCAAGGCTACTCAGGTGAAGTTCAAAAGGTCATTGTATGTTACGAGGGAGACACTTAGCTATGTTCACTCTGATTTGTGGGGCACATCGTGAACATAGACTCTGTAACACCCTGAAGAATTAATTGAGATTAATTAAGGTAATTAAGATTATTAGTGTGCCTAATCTGATTTAATTAATTGAGTTTAAATGATTCCAAGGTATTTAAATTATTTACAGTAATTTATCCAGAAGTGTGTATGGGCGCATTTCTGGACTGTTATATTTTACACGTCATTTTCTTTTCTTTTTCCTTTTCTTTTTCTTTTTCTTTTTCTTTTTCTTTCTTTTCTTTTCCTTCCTTTTCTTTTTCTCCCGTGCGTTTCTCTTCCTCTCTCTCTCACTCTCACTCCCGTACTCTCTCTCTCTCTCATTTCCATCCTAAATCGAACGAGTTTTGAGCCAAAGAGTGATTTCAAAGAGTTTTCAACATCAAGAGAAGGATTCAAGGTAAGATTACTGAAAGAACCTCTCTTGGATTTCAAGTTTTTCGGATTTAAAACTCATTTTTGGTTCAAAACGGATTTTGATGGATTTTGAGTGAAACTAGGGTAGAAATTGGAGATCTTGGGTTCTTTGGACTTGTTTTAGGACCTAGAACCCGGATCTAGTGGTTGTCCCTTGAGATTTTGTGAATTGGGACTGGATTTGCAGGTTTTTGGACTGATTTCCGCGAGTTTTCACGAACTGGAGATGTCCACCGGTCGACCGCATCGGTCGACCGGACTTTGTTGAGGCCACCGGCCGACCGGACCGGTCGACCGGAGTGCACACCACCGGCCGACCGGTGGTAATGCACTCCTCTGTCTCCGGTCGACCGGTGTACACGGGGTTTGACCCTGTTTGGCCTGAAGTTGTCGTTTTGACCCCTGTTTTCGGGGAGAACCCAAATTAGCTTCATTTGGGGACTTGGGATGAAAGGATTAGTATCCTTAAACCCTGATTTAATATTCAAAACCCTTGGAATGGAATTTGAACATGAAAATGGATTAGGGCACACTAGTTGAGAATCTTGGTATATGATTGAAATTGGATTACTTTAGGACTGAGGATTGATCCTAAAGTGGTGTTTTGTATCGAGTGCTGTTTGTGGATTCAGATCAAGGGGCTTGAGGAAGCGGAAGCCGGATAGGGCAACGCTAGTCGAGTGTTTGATTGTGCGAGGTAGGATTTCTATCCCTTTTCCTTGTGAGCCTGTTTTTCAAAGAAGATTTTGGCCTTGAAAATGTTTTAAAGAAAGGGATTGATTTTGCGAAAGAAAAATGTTTTAAAAACCATGGCTTGTTAGTTTATGGAATTCCTTGGCTTGTCCTGTCCTTGGAATCCATAGCTTGTCATCATGGAACCTCATGGCTTGTTCACCATGGGGCCCATGGCTTGAGTAGTACGTGGGGTCATATGAACGATTTCATAATGTTAAACGGATGATTTCTTAAGATAAGAGATCTTGTGAACTGGTAATAGAGTCTATTCTATTGTCAGAAGCCTAGATAGGATGCGGAGAGTGCATCCTCGGGGCAGTAACCCAAACCGGGTCCGGTGAGGGCGAGGCACTTGGTGAGGTGAGTAATTTGTACTAATTACTCAAGCCTCGTAATATGTCTGATCGGTTCATTATATTTCCTTTGAGAAAAAGGATGTGAGGTTCGGCTGTTCGTAGAAATTTGAATGTCTATTTACTTTATTTACGCACTTATTTATTTACTCGTTTATTTAAATTATTTCAAATTATATCCCATCGGGCCTTTCGCTCATGTTTCAAATGTTTAAACCCCTCCCGGGAGATTCGAGGAGCGGTGCATCGAAAGTGAGTGGTGCTACGGATCGAGCAAGCGAGGATTGTGTTATCCTCTTGAGCAAATGTAAGGAATTTGAGAAATTCTGTAAACTTAAATAAATATTTGGATTTACTAGACTGTGGATGATGTCTGTTGTAATTGTTTATTTACATGAACATGTATGTATGATATCAGTATATCTGGGGTGGGGGTGGAGCCCGTGTGTCGAGGCTCCGGACTATGTAGATTATTTATATTTTAATGTAGTTAAGTGTGGGACCCGGTTGGGGATCTGCTTTATTAATCCCTAATCGAGCTCCACGTCACCCACCCCGGTTGGGGGCGTGACAGACTCTAGGGGGTGGACGATACTTCATTACTTTTATAGATGATTGTTCTCGGAATGTTTGGGTCTACATTTTGAAAAACAAAAATGATGCTTTTAGGAAGTTCAAAGAGTGGAAGAAAATGGTAGAGGTTCAAACCGGGAAGAAGATCAAGAAGTTGAGACCGACAATGGGTTGAAATTTCTTGGTGGCGATTTCAATCAGTTTCTAAAGGATGAAGGTATGGTTAGGCATAAAACCGTCAGGAAAACTCCACAATGGGATGGCCTAGCGGAGAAGATGAATCGAACACTTTTAGAAAGAGTGAGGTGCATGTTAATAGAAGTCGTTTTACATAAGAGGTTTTGGGGAGAACTTGTTAACAAGGCGGCCTACCTTGTGAATAGGTGTCATTCGGCAGTAATTTATTTCAACACACCGGAAGAAGTGTGGACCGATCATCCACCAAATCTTGAAAACTTGAAGGTATTTAGGTGCATTGCTTATGCACACCAAAAGGACGGAAAGCTCGATCCTAGAGCCAAAAGTGTATGTTCATGGGATACCCAGAAGGTGTTAAAGGCTATAAACTCTAGTATAAAGAGGGGAATATGCAGAAAAGTTTCATTAGTAAAGATGTAGTTTTCAGAGAAACCTAGTACTATATGGCAATGGCGACTCAAGGAATGTCCAGTGAAGGTGGCATTGATAATTATGCTAAAGAACTGGCTAAGATTAAGGTGGAGCTGTTGGGAAGCAATGGTATGTAACATGATGATCACGCTGTGACTAATGAGGAGGATCACTTGCAGGTTGAGGAGGAAGATGGTAATCCAGATGATAATCTTTACTCTTATCAATTGGCAAGGGATTGGACGAGGAGATCATCTCATAAAGCACCAGTTCGCTATGGGTATGCGGATTTGATATCCTATGCTTTAATTACTGCAGACAACATAGATGATTTAGAACCAAAGAACTATTAGGAAGCTGTTGCAAGCAAGGATAACAAATATTGGAAGCAAGCCATGCAAGAATCGCTTAACAAGAACAAGACATGGGAACTAGTGAAGAAACCAAATAATCAAAGGATTGTTGGTTGTAAATGGGTTTTCAAGAGAAAATAGGGCATTGAGGGATTTGAAAAGCCTAGATATAAAGCGAGATTGGTAGCTAAGGGGTTCACATAACGGGAAGGAGCGGATTATAAAAGCACACTTCCATTAGACTGTTTCTTGTTCTCACCAATCAGTTTGACTTAGAACTGGAGCAAATCAATTTAATCATATTAAATCGATTTTCAGCGCATGGTTCTTATTTTTATTTTATTTTTCTAACACACTTTTATAATAAATAAAATAAATAATAACAATTGCGCGTGTATGCATGGCATGTTATAAAAACATATGAGTAGGCACATTATATATACATGGCATGTTATATGCATGGACATATATAATATATAATTATCAACATAAAATATAAATATATGCAATCAACTATTGAGATGGATTTGACCGGGTCCCATGAAAAAATAAATTACAACTCAATCGAATCGAATAAATAAATAATTACAATAATTATATTCTTCCGTTACATCAACGGGTCTTCGATTCTTGAATTTTTATTCTTGGCTTCATCCTTTGTCTCCGGGTTGGATTTCACCTACCTTGGGATCCAAAACTTTTCGGGCTCGTCGGCATGCTTTACGAGGGTTTGAAACCGGGCCCGTTCGGGATCAAATCCCGAACTTGGGCCGCCAGCGCTTGGTTGGGGGCGGCCTGGCCACTCGGCTGGGCGCGGCTTGACGCGGCGGGCTGCGGCCTGGGCGTGCACAGGCGGCGTCACGGCCACGCTGGGGCGTCTGGGCCCGGACGGGCGTCTGGGCGGCCGGCCGGGCGCGTTTACGGAACTTTCCGGCACTTTTTCTGGGCTTCTTTGAAGACTTCAAACATGATCTTCAAGGCCTCCTTCTTGATTCAAAATCAAAAACCCTAATTCTACCCAAATCCTAGAATTACAATAATTCTAATCCCGAATTAAATTACAAATAATTTATTAACGAATGAATATAACCGATCCATAGAACCATATAATTAACGACCAAATCCATCATCCATACATTCATCATCATGAATAAAAATAAACATCCATAAATGCAAGTGCCTACTCATCACATACATACATATTTAAATATCACATATTTAATATTGATTATGATTATCAAATAATTGAAGCATAAATTAATATCGTCTATAGACCGCTCTGATGCCAATTGTTGGTTGCCGAATCGAATTCGGCGGCGGAAACGCAGCGGAATAGTGGATCGTGTATAACAAAAATTTTCATAAAACTTTTGAGATACTCTATAGATTATATTAATTTATGCACCAATAAATTAATCTCATTAATTTATAAGATTCAAGGATCAACCGAAAAATACCTTGTAGCCGACTCGGATGATATCTTGATTTTCTTTGACCACGAACAGTCCTAGATCCAAGCTCTTGTGTTTAGAACACCAAAGTCTTCCACGTCAATTCCTTGATTCCACGTAGACGTGTGTATGGGCACACGTGAGACAAAACGGTTTCTAAAACACTCAAATTTCCACAAACACCAACGCATGCACGATGTGGAATTTTTTGGAGAGAAAAATTTTCACTCTCTTTTTTTGCTATATGAGAATTCGGCCACCTCTAGGGAAACTAGAGCTGAAAGTGTTTTAAAAATTGTCTCACAATTTTTCATTTATCTCATATTTAAAGAGAAGAAGTCAAACTTCAAAATAGGATCAAATCCTTATCTCCAATTTTGAATTTGGAACAAAAAATCCCTTCCCCTTATCTCTTAGGTGGCCGGCCACACACTAGGGTTTTATCCCTGTGTGTGGTGCCTAAACAGGATAGGGAAGGAGAAGATATTTTATCCTTTATCCAGTAGTCCAATTTTAATTCAGATTCAAATTCAAATTTAAGTCAAACTTAAATTAATTTGAATTCTAAATTGAACAACTTATCAAATAAGTTTAAATGGATAAATCTAGATATGTTCAAATTCAAATTTAAATAATCTCATTATTTAATTAATAATTAATTCTCAATTAATTATTCTTGAGTATTTAATTTTAGAATTCGTAATTCTAAAATTCCCATTTTGCCCTTTGTGTGCGGTATAATTACAAGGACGACGCGGGGACTAATGGACCTATAATTCGAGCTCCAATAAAATTAATAATTAATTAAACACTTTAATTAATTAATTAATTCTATTAATTCAATAGTTACTCCACTATAAACTTGGAATTGCACTCTCGGAATTATAGACATTAATTACTTCTAAAGCGTGAAGTGTCCAATTGATATAGTCATTGCATATAGATCGATCCTCCATAAATAATTCATAATTAGAATCGGGTAGAATCCGTTAACCTCTCTAATTACATCTTTATCCTTGAGTACCATTGATTCTCTAATGGATAGTGATTCATAAAACACATTCATGAACGGGCGCTCTTACTAATCCAAGTACCGAATCAACACTCGGGAGAATTATTTATCCGCTTCTCTCTCAAGAAAGAATGGATTCCATCTCGTATAATAACATTCCCACTACCTATTTCATTATGTCTCCAAAATACAAGGAATAGGATTCAGGGTCTCGAAATCCGTACCGAGTAAATCAAAAGACATAAATCCATAAATAGGAGTTTGTTAAGAACTCAGGATTAAGATCATTCTATATATGACCATCGGTAGACTCAATTAGAATTTCTATGCTTAACGGAAATTATTAGAAATTCATATTGTGTTTGCGTCCATGTTCCACATAATCTCATTATGCGAAATACACTCATTCAATATCTCGCCATATTAATAAAGTCACGGATAACACCGTTCCATTTTAAATGGAAATGACATGTATTTATAATGTTTTAATTAAAGATTCTGAACTTTAATTAAATTCATTATAAAACGATTATTTTTGATTATTATCCTTAAACATTATCCTCTTGTATATAACACTTATATACCATGTTTAAGGTTACATAAATAATCAAGGAATTTTATTTGATATTCATAAAATATTCATAAATATATGCACATAAAATGATGAATAAACTATTTTATTAAATAAATAATAAATATCCTTTTACATCTCATGCTTTCAGGACACTATTCCCAACAAAAGGCGCTTCGAATGTTGGCTTGCTCTACAAGTGGATGAGCAATGATGGTGAGAAGCTTAGAGGATATGTGGATGCAAATTTTGCAGGAGACTTGGACAAACGGGAGGTCTTTGACTGGATATATTTTCACATTATTTGGGTACACAGTGAGTTGGAAAGTACAACTTCAACCGGTGGTTGCGTTGTCTATAACATAGGTTGAATATGTAGCCACCAAGGAAGGTGTCAAAGAAGCTATGTGGTTGAAAGGCTTGGTCAGTGAGTTGGGAATTGTGCAAGATAAAGTGGAGGTTTTCTGCAACAATCAAAGTTCAATACATTTGACCAAAAATCAAATATTTCATGAGAGGACAAAGCACATAGATATCAAGCTTCATTTCATTCAGGATATTATCTCACGAGGGACTATAACATTGGAGAAGATTCATACGTATGAGAATCCAACGGATATAGTGACGAAGCTCATGGTGGGGAGTAAGTTCAAACATTGTTTGGATTTGATCAATGTTGTGGCAAAGGACAACTAGAGCAAATAGTTGGTGGAAGTCTACTATGTGATGTTTCTTGGTTTCCAATTCAACTTAGATCCAAGGTGGAGATTTGTGAGGGATGTCTCTAAGTTTACCTGTTCCCTTTTTATCCACGTGTGGCGTGGCGGTTATTCGAACATATCCCGATGGTCCGCACATCATGAGGTGGTAAATGTTGTAGTTGTCCTCATTTCCCACGTGAGGAAATTAGACTGGAGGTTGGACTTTATTTAACATACCCTACCTTAAGGTAACTAGCCCAAAAGTACCGAGTTCAAGGTATTATTGGGAATAGTGTCGTAAAAGCATGAGATGCGATAGGATATTTATTATTTATTTAATAAAAGAGTTTATGCATTATTTTATGTGCATATATTGATGAATATTTTATGAATATTAGTAAAAACTTCATGATTATTTATGTTACCTTAAATATTGTATATAATGTTATATGCAAGAGGATAATATTTAAGGATAATAATCTAAATGATGTTCATAATGAATTTAATTAAAGTTCAGCATCTTTAATTAAAACATTACTAATACATGTCATTCCCATTTAGAATGGAATGGTGTTATCCACACTATTAATAGGGCGAGATATTGAATTAGTGTACTACGCATAATAAGATTATGTGGAACAATGACAAAGACACAATATGAATTTCTGACAATTTTTGTTAAGTATAGAAATTCTAATTGAGTCTATTGATGGTCATATATAGAACGATATTAATCCCGAGTTATTAGCAAATTCCTATTTATGGATTTGTGTATTTTGATTTACTTAGTACGAAATCTGAGATCTTGAATCATATTCCTTGTATTTTGGAGACATAATGAAGTGAGTAGCCAGAAATGTTATTATACAAGATGGAATCCGTTCCTTCTTTAGAAAGTAGATAAATAATTCTCTCGAGGGTTCATTCGGTAGTTGAACCAGTAGGAGCTCCGATTCATGAATTTATTTTATGAATCATTGTCCGTTAGAGAATTGATAGTGCTTAGGGATAAAGATGTAATTAGAGAGGTTAACAGAGTCGCCTTGCTCTAATTATGAATTATTTTGGAGGATTGATCTATATGTAATGACTATATCAAATTGACACTTTAGAGTTTAGAAGTAATTTATGTCTATAATTACGAGAGTTCAATTCTAAGTTTATAGTAGAGTAACTTTTAGAATAAATAAAATTTATTAATTAATTAAAAGTTTTAATTATTTATTTATTTTATTAGAGTTTAAAATTATAGGTCCACGAGTTTAATTTATTATTTATTTTACTGGAGTTTGAAGACTTCAAACAGACCATGTCGAAAGAGTTTGAGATGACTGACATTGGATTAATGGCGTACTACCTCGGCATCGAAGTCAAGCAAAAGGAAGAAGGAATAAGAAAGCTACACAAAGGAGAAATGCCTTAGCTAAATGCCTCAGGGTTAATGCACTTGTTGCTACAAGTGATGAATCCCAGCAGCTTCTTATTAATGAACTTGGACTCTTGGGCTTAAATGGGCTGGTTTGGTTCTTCATCTAATAGGCTTTTAAAACAAGTTTATTTTCAACACTCCTCCTTAAACGTGTTTTATGATACCAAGCAAATTTTCGAGTCTTGCAAAATCCTCATACTTCAATGCTTTGGTAAAGATGTCAACAACTTATACATGAGACCTCACGTACTCCAGTTGTACGTCCTTTCTTGTGATGCTCTCTCTTATATAGTGATACTGGGTGTCGATGTGTTTGCTATTGTTGACTTGTTATCAACACAAATCTCTGTTGGCTCTTCATGTGGCATACTCAATTCCTTCAACAAACTTCTTAGCCATATTGCATGACTACCCAAGTTCATTTACCTAAGCTGCTAGGTATGAGATATTGAGCTTGAAGCATTTAGCTTGAGCCTGAGGCATTTAGTCAAGTGCATTAAGACTAAGGCATTTAGCGAAGGCATTAAGACTGAGACATTTAGTCTGAGGTATCATTTCTCACTTACCTACCCAAGGTACTTCTTCTCACTTATTTATTTGGGGTCGCCCATCTCACTTAAGTACTTAGAGTTACCCATCTCATTTACCTACTTGGGGTCGCCCTTCTCACTTGCGTACCTGGCATACCCCTTCTCACTTACCTACCATGAGGTAACCAAAGTCATTTACCTCACTTAACATACTATGCTTAACTTACTTAGCTCAACATACTTAGTTCAAGGTACCAAGACTAAAATACTAAGCTCAAGGTACTAAGTTCAATGTATCAAGCTTAGGGTACTGAGGTCAAAGTATCGAGCTCAACTTACCAAGTTCAATTTAGGCTTCGAGTTTTGAAGTTGCCTACGTGGAATGCCATGTTAAATTGGTAAAAATTATGGTATAACACGTTCATAAATGGGCAAATCTGTGACTAGGTTCAAACCATTTGTTCTTAGTCCTTACAGAAAATATTGTTGCAAATTGTAAAAAGAAAAAATGTTTTTTTTTTTTTTTTCTTGAAGGGAATGGGAATTTATAGATTCAGAATCATTCTCAATTTACGTGTATTTTTTGTGAGAGAAAACACTATAGCGAATCACAAATTATAATTTAAATGATGACACGAATCCTCATACCAAACACCTTTAAGTCTAAAAACAGTATATTTAACACAAAAAACATAACTTTTTAAAGAATCTAGGAACATATTATTTGAGAGTTGAAAATAATCATTATAATTGAGTTTTTTTTTTTTTTTTTTTCGGTTCAAGTTTCCTAAATTGGTTTAGGTGCAGAAAACAGTACTACCTTTACCAAAAAAAAAAAAAAAACCTTTTTTAAAAAGGGTGGAAATATTATTTGAGAGTTAAAAATAATCAATATGATAGATTTTTTTTTTATATATAAGTTGGAATTAAACCAATAATTTCCTACTCATACCCCACAGTCATTAGACCAATATATCTTAGGCTTAATATAGGTCCCGTTTATTTCGCTTATTCGAATTTAGAATTTGATTTTTACTACAGTAAAAAGTTCTCACAAATAATCACATCTAACTTTTTTACTACAGTAAAAAATTTTCACATAAAATCACATTTTAACTCAAATTAAAAACTCAAATTAGCGAACTAAACGGGTCCATAATAAATTTGCATTAAGTAATAATTACAAATATGACTATGCATTTAAGGTAAAATATATTATTAGGAAAGAGAAAGGAAAAATACCCATGGCAGAGGCATATATTTCCTCCGCTCAGACTAATAATTTCAAAAAACTGAATTTTCTTTTATTAAAGTCTTGTCCGTGGGACCCACCGCTAACTCTTCTCTCCTCTTCTCTTTCTTCAACCTCTTCTCTTCGTGTTTTCGCTTCTTTGCAGTATGCTACTCCTATTTTGAAAAACGTTTAGGTAATAAATTTAGAATTATAATTTAAAATTATTTTTAATTTATAAATAATTTTATAAAAAAATATTATAACAAATTATGAATTATGATATGAATTATAATATAGATTTTTACTCTAAACACATCCTAAAAATGAATTACAATTGTTGGCTTAAAAAAATTTAAAAAAAAAGTAAAGATTTTTTATTTTTAAAAAAAGAGTGGGATGCTAGACCCCGTTTATTTCACCGATTAGAGTTTAAAATTTGAATTTTACTACAGTAAAAAGCTCTCAGAAATAATCACATTTAATTTTTTTATTAAGTAAAAAACTCTCACATAAAGTCGCATCTCAACTCAAATTAAAAACTCAAATCAACAAGCTAAACGGGCTCCTAGTTTTTCAAATTGATTTGTAGCAAAACAATTCATATTTTCTGGAACACTACCTAAAAAAATGGATTTTGATTTTGATTTTAATTTCTATTCAATAATGGTTTTTTTCTTTTTTAAATTGATGACGACAGATAACAGATCTGAGGTTCTTTTATAGTCATTGGTTGTACAATTTTGAATATGGATTGAGTTTTAAAATGAAAAAAAAAAAATCTCATTTGATCTCTTTGAATAAAAGAAAAAAAGCTAAGAGTACCTGTTAATAACAAATGAACATGAAATTTTGAGAAAATTTTGTTCTTGTGTTGGATTTTTTTAAAAAAATTTTTTGCTTGAATGTTCTTGTGTTGGATTTTGCATAGAGAGATGGCGTTATGACGTGACGCCGGTAAAATAGAAAAAAGCAATTTTATTTTTTAAATTTTTTATTATTTTATGAGTCCTGCTCCCACATAAAATATAATAGTCTTGTTCATTTCACTAATTTGAGTTTTTAATTTCAATTTTATTATAATTAAAAGTTATTACAAAAAGTCAAATCTAATTTTTTCTGTTGAAGTGAAAAGTTCTCACATAAAATTACATTTCAACTCGAATCAGTGAACTAAACAAGCTCAATATGTTTCCTAACTCAAATACTTAAATTTGAGTTGTATACTTGAGAAAAAATAATATAATAAAAGAATATTAAATTTATTTTTTTTTTTAAACAGAAGAGATAAAGATAAAAGATGAGGATAAAAAATTATTAGTTTGGTATTTTTTTCTTAGAGATCCAAGAACGGGCCAGCCCGACTCGGCCCGTTCTTCTTAGGCCCACGCGGGCCATGGTTCGAGCAGGGCCGGCCCATATACGAATTACCTCGGCCCAACCCACACAATAGGCCAACTTTACATGGACCAGGCTAGGCTATGCTGTGGGCCAGGATGGGTTGTGCTGTGGGTCTTAAATGGGCTAACCCATATTAGCCCATCATGGGTTTAGATGGACTGGCCCATTCAATGCCCATCTTAGCCCATCATAGGTTTAGATGAGTCAGCCCATCTAAGCATGTAATTTTTAATTTTTTAATATATTTAATTTTAAAATTTTTAAACAAATTAACAAATATAAAAGTTTGAATAGTCAATGGGAATATGAAAAGAGATATTTTATTTATGATTGCCTCATTAAAAACCTTTTCAAGGAAAACGTAGTGGGACAAAACTTTAGTAAAGAAAAAAGAGTACAATCAAGATAAATATACATAAGATGTTTACAACATTACTAAAACAAAGGAAAAAAACGTAAAAAAAATAGATATTATTCATAATTACATCTTGAAGTTGTTGGCTTCCTCTACGAGCGTCCTCCCAATCTTTGACGCACATTACTACCTCCAGAATATCGTCACTCAAGCGTGCACGTCGTTCATCAAGTACTTTACCACTGCAACTAAATACTTGTTCACTTGCAACTATGGACACTGGTATGGTTAGTATATCACATGTCATTCTAGATAGCACAGGAAAAGTTATAGACTGTGATCTCTAAAATGACAAAATATCAAACTTATTGAAATCATGACCACCACGTTGCTCATTGAAACTGAATACCAAAAATTTATTTCCAATTCAATACGTGCTAAAGATGTGGATGACATACCGAAATCAAATCCGGTGTAGCTAATCATACTTTTCTGTGAAGAACCATGTGGTACAGATGTAGTACTCACTAAAGGTGTAGGGGACATTGTTTTGGCATCCTCCATATTTTTCATTATATGCAGTAAATAAAGTGTTAACTTTTACTTGCACATTTTGAATGGTTATGATGTCAGAATGCATCTTCAGTTTTACCCCTATACCCTTAAGCAAATATTCAACACTAGCTAATTTAACTCTTAGATCTAATACAGCGGCTAGACATTACAAAGGTGGAACACACTCCAAATATTTTTTGAATTTTTGTTCCATGAAATCAACAGATTCCCTAAACATGTCAAAATCTCTATACATATCGAAGGTTGCAGCAATGATGTACAATTTATGTAATGCATGAGGAGAGGTAGGATAGTACACACCTGAGAGTTGGAGAGTGGCTTCATAAAAATCCTTCAAGAAATTGTAGAAGCATGAAGCAATTTGCCAATCAAATTCTTAAAGCGACTCAGTTGAATTCTTCAAGTTGTAATACACGGTTATGACCTCTTTGTATGGTAGGCATGCGTTCAACATCAAATATGTTGAATTCAATCAGTGTCCCATGTTAGTAGGAAGTTTTCTAGGTTTCATGCTTGCTCTCTTGCAAAGTTTAGCAAATTCTTCAGTTTGAGAGCCATAATTTGCTATGTAACCTAAGGTCATTCGAATATTTTCCAAATAACCTTGAAAAAATTTCATGCCATCTTGAACACACAAGTTCATAATATGACAAGCATGTCTTTGGTTAAAAAGTGTTCCACCATGTTATGGTTTCAAAGTTATCTTGAAAAGGTTAATCGGAACAGTATTAGTAGATGCATTGTCAAATGTGATGCTCAAAACCTTTTCTTTAATGCCATAAAAATAAAAAACTTCCATGATAACATCATGAATGACCTTGGCATCATGTGGATAAGACATTGATCGAAAAGTAATTAACCTGTTTTGAAAAGACCAATCTTTATCCACATAATGTGTTGTTACACAAATATAACTAGTTTTGGTGCAACCTTCCTACAAATCATATGTGCATGCAACAGATGCAATGAATGAACTAAATTCATTAACTAAATTTTCCCTCATTGAATGAAAAAATTTCATAGTGTCAGTTCTTGTGGTAGTTCTTGAAACACACTTATATTGTGGATTATAAGCATTTTGAATGTACTCCTCAAATGCCATCAGCAAGACTAATTGGTTGTTGAGCACTAGCCAAATATTTAGCGTGTCATTCTTTAGCTCTTTGCTGGTCATATGACCAATTGGTAACACTACCACCAGAGCTAAATTGAAGTGTTTATTGACAACAATCAACAACACCTACACCATTCTTAGCTTCGCACTTTTTCTGATGCTTCTCTAAGTGACCAATACTAGAAGAGGATTTACCTGTGTAGTCTTGTTTGCATACTTTGCAAATTGCACGCTATTCTATTACACCATTCTCATTTTTACGAATTACTAAATTAAAATAATTCCAAACTGTGAAGTTCGTTGCACTTTTCTTTTGCCTTTACGAGTCACATAAGAAGAGCCACCAACTTGAGATAGCTAGTCAGCTCTAATTTCTTCAAGTGGATCATTAAATTGTTCTTCTTCATTGAACTCCAAATTTGAAACATTGGTGCTCCTTCTATGTGATGATGCCATTACTTCAATAAAAAATAATAATAAATTAACATAACACTATCAATAAAAATTAAATAAGATAATTACACAATAAAATTAACTTATAACAATATAAAATTAATGAACAACAAATAAAATAAATTATACCTTCAAGTTTTTTTTCCTTTCGGAAGAACTATAAACTAATAAAAATAAAAAATACGTAAAATTTGATAAGTTAATTGAATGAAAATGCTCAAATGTGAAGTTTCCATAACTATATATAGGTATAAACTAGGATGGAAGCACGTCCGCAACATCCAAAAGCCAAAAATGAGAAATGAATTGAACAAAAAATGACAGTACATTGATCAGACGTAAGGTTAAAGAACTTAAGTTTTACTGCATGTAACCCATCACTTCATGAAGTGTCATATCAGTCTGCCAAAGGCAAACATATATATACACATATTTTAAAAAAAAAAAAAAAAAACAAAAGCGTACAATTCTTTTTTTCCTAAGCAAACACTTTAAATAAGTGTACAACTCTCTCTTTCTCTCTTTCCCACGCAACACTCTCTCTCTTTCTCACTTTTCCGCGTACGCAACACCCTTTCTCTTTCTCTTTTCCCATGCAACACCCTCTATTTCTCTCTTTTTCTCTCTTTCCCAGGCAACACTCCCTCTCTCTTTCTCACACAAAATAATTATTACATAAATATATATATTAAATATATAGTATTTTGATGTGATAATACATGACTTACAATATCAACTTTGCTTCTTAGAAACAAAACATGCCTATCAGCCAAAAAAAATTGTTATCATGTGATGTGTGAGGCCTTTTACTACAGAAGGCTATATACTCAGTAATGTTCATCCATGAATGAATTCTCAAATAAGATTTTAGCCCATTCATTTCACCGATTCGAAGTTTAGAATTCGAGTTTTTTTACAGAAAAAAACTCTGAGAAATAGTCACATCTAACTTTTTTGCTACAGTAAAAAGCACTCACATAAAGTCACATCTCAACTCAAATTAAAAAACTTGAATCAGCGAACTAAATGGACCCTTTAACATTTCAACTTGTCATCACTTATTATGGGCCTAAACGATCTCTGCTGGCCGGCCCATTATGGGCCTAGATGGGCCCGTCTAGGCCGGCCCATTGTGGGCCTAGACAGGCCCGACTGGGCCTGCCCATTATGGGCCTAGACAGGCCAACCCAGCTTGGCCTATGTTTTTTCATGAGCCATGCTGGGCCAGCCTATGAATCAATATATATTGGTCTAGCCCAACCCACTAATATTTATGAACTAAGTCGTGCTTTAAACAGTAACGAACCGTGCCAACTCGATCCGTCACTATGTCAGGATGGGCCTGGATGGCCCACAGGCCCCCGCCCATTGTTGCATCTCTATTTATTTTATTCCCACTTCACTAGTCTTCCACCGTACCTATATGCTTATGCTTGCTTTTAGTTTGTCTTAACTAGGGCTAGCAATCCGGGTAGTGACACGACGCACGACTTGAAGCCCGCACTAAATTAGTGGGTTTGGGTTTATCATAAATAGGTTCGGGTCAAAATTAGGTCAAACCCGTGAAAGACGATTAAATAACATGTTATTTTTAGGTTGACCCGTCAACCCGCAATTGACCCGCCATAACCCATTTAGTAAACGTGTCATATTTAGGTAACACGATTATACAACACATTTATTACCTGTTTATTACCTAGGTTAAACAAAAGGTTTCACTATTTATTATTCTCTTTCTCTAATCTCCCTCCCACTCCCAATTGCGGCTGCCCTCTCTCTCTACTCTCTCTCAACTCTCTCGGTCTCTCGGTCTCTCGATCTCAGGCCACTGGACAACCGCCTGATCTCAGTCCATCGGACCACCACCGCTTCTCATTTCTTCTTCTTTCTCTTCTTCTTCTTTCCTCTCCACTCGCCACTGGTGTTTCTCCGCTACAAGAAAACACGGTCATGGTAAACCCATCCCCGTTCATTCATTTGTTCCTTTTGGATTTCAATTTACTTACTTGTTTTTTTTCTTTTCTCGTCTTGGATTTCAGTTTTCGCATACTTCGGATTCAGAATAGTTATTTTTGCTTGTTCTTCTTCAGAAACCAAAACAAGTATTTTGCCTCTATTTTTATTTCTTGTTTCTTTACATACTTTGATTCAACCTTGGGGAGGCAGGAGAAAGGGGAATAGATTCAATTTTCGTGTTTCTGTACATGCTTGTTTCTGTTCTTGCTTAATTCTGTACATTTCTTGTTTCTATACATGCTTTGCCGTGTGTGTGTGTATGGTACAGATTAATGTTATATTGCTTTTGTTTGTTTTACTTTTTTTTTTTTTTGTTTTGGTTTTACTTGCTAGATAGCAAATTTGGTTGTCCTAATTTGTTATTATTATTATTATTATTATTATTATTATTATTATTATTATTATTTATGAAATAGAAATGAATGATATATGGTCATTTTGGAATTCGGCTCTTATGTCCCCATTTTAGTTATTGTTACTAAAATCAAGATCTCATTGTGACCGTAACTTCCTTGTTTTGGAGATGATTGTTTCCATTTTAATTAATACAAGTGGTATATGTGCCCTTACCCGTTATTTCAGTGATAAGATCATTAGCAACAAACATAAGGCTTTAGAATTTTAAAAGGGTTGTTAATTTTAATTATATGTCAATATTATTGTCCATTGCCTATGTTAGTTTATGAAAAATATCTAGCAATAGTGATAACTTGTGGGGATTTTTTTTGGCCTCGTTAGAACTGGACTTCTAGTTAAATCAACTTTGAAAACACACACATAGTGTAGGTTATATGCTATTCGGATAGAATGTATATGTATATATACACGCACATAGTGTAGGTTTGAAGTTATTCCATCGTAGATTGTATCTGCTTTTTAATATAACATATAGGTTCATTTCCGTAAAGAAAGAATAATAAATAAAATTATATATAAGTTATTGTGGAACTTTGTTTCAGGTGTTTCTTCTCTGCCTACTGGCTGGTTGTAGCATATATTGGTATTGTTTGTGGTTTTTGTTTATATTGGTAATGTTGTATGCTTTGAGTAGATTAATTTAACACAATAAAAATTGATCTTGAGTCAATTGAGTCTCAAAGTGTGGATGTTGAGGTTGCAGAGATTGATGGATCGAGTTTGAATACCGAAACTCACGGCGCTAAACTCCAGAATAGAAAAGGAAGCTGACCTCAAGAGTTTGGAGTCACTTTGTTCATCTTCCTTTGGGTCCGGACAAGAAATTGAAGGCCCAGTGCAAATATTGTAACTCTGTGTACCTCACGAACAGCAAGTACGAAACTGATAATCTGAAACGTCATCTTGTGAATTATCTGAAAACCTCTTACCGTGATATAGGACAGATGCTCATTGCCCAAGAAGCTGGTGCAATGACACTTTATCCCGAAAAATTTCGTGAGTTGGTTGTAGCAGCTATAATCATGCATGATCTACCTTTTAGTTTTGTTGAATATGCAAGAATAAGGTCTCTATTTTAGTACTTGCACCCTCAAATTCAATTGGTCTCTAGAAATACTATAAAGGCTAACGCTTTAAAGTTTTACAAGAAGGAAAAGCTTCGAATTAAATGCATGTTAGAGGCTACTCTAGGTAGATTTAGCTTTACTTCTGATGCATGAAGTTCTTTGACTAGTGATGGATATGTTTGTCTCACTGCGTATTTCATAGATAAGAATTGGAACTTGCAGAAAAGAGTGTTAAACTTTAGTTTTATGCCACCCCACATAATGGCGTTGCTTTGTCTAAAAAACTTTATGGTTTTTTGAGTGATTGGGGAATTGAGAACAAGGTGTTTAGTGTGACATTAGATAATGCTTCTGCGAATGGTGTTTCTGTTGACATGTTAAGAGAGTAACTAGGTGTGAAAGGGGTTCTTGTACACAATGGCGATTTATTTCACATGCGATGTTATGCACACATACTAAATTTAGTTGTACAAGAAGGTTTGAAGCATATTGATGATTCTATTGTTAAGATCCGTGATAGTGTCAAGATGTACCAACTAGGTGGAACTCGACATATCTTATGCTTGAAAGTGTTCTTTACTATCGCCGTGTATTTCAACATTTAGAGTTGAGTGATTCAAACTACAAGCATTGTCCTTCTAGTGCCAAATGGGACAAAGTTGAAAAGATTAAAACTTTTTTGAAGTTTTTCTATGATGCAACTCTTAAATTTTCTAGAATAAAGTATCTCACTGCCAACTTGCACTTCCCTTCCATTTGGCATTGTTGCTTCATGTTGAAACAATATTCAGAAGGTGGTGAAGAGTATTTAAAGTACATGGCAACAACAATGTGGGGCAAGTTTCAAAAGTATTGGTCTCAATTCCATCTTACCTTGGCTATAGCATGTGTTCTAGATCCTCGTTTTAAGCTTGAGCTTATTGAGTTCAGTTACAAAAAGCTTTATGGAGATGATTGTCTTGAATGCATATCAATGAGGAGTACGTTGTACTCTATTTTTGAAGAGTACAAAAAAAAGGATTCAACTAGCCAAAAGACTCGATGCTTTTGAATATTTTATGATGAAAAAAAGGAAATGATGATGTGGATGCTATATTCAAGGTAATTCCTATATTTATTAGTAATGTGTATGCTCTATGCTTATGTCTGCTTGTATATTCTTATATTATCTCCTTCTCATTTTGTAGGAATTTGATGAGATGTCTTCAGTTGAGTCTACTACCGCATCACAGAAATCAGAGCTTAACCTTTATTTGGATGAGCCAAGATTGGCTAGGACCGCGGAGCTTGATATCATTTCCTTTTGAAAATCAAACTAATTTCGATATCCAGCACTAACATCTATGGCTTGTGATATATTGGTTGTCCCTGTTTCAACAGTTGCTTCTGAAGCTACATTTAGTGTTGGTGGTAGAGTTCTTGATTCATTTTGTAGCTCACTTAAACTGAAGACAGTTGAAGCACTTGTTTATACTAGAGATTGGTTATATGAAAACAAATGTGGTATCAAACTTATTTAAATTATGTATATTTCCTATATTGATTTTGAACTAACTTGTATCTATATATATTTGTTTTCGTGTAGATTTTAATGAAGAGGTGGAGGATCTTACACAAGATATCTTTAACTTTTCATTGAAAGAAGAGGAACATTTCTCATAGGGATCAACTTCTCCTGAACGTAATGATGCACTTGGAGTCCCTCCATTGTAACAAATTATTTAAATGTTTAATTATTAATCATGTATGTTTGTTTTCTAATTTGTGAGACTTTTATGTGTTTATTTTTTAATTTGTGAGAGACTTTTATGTGGTTGTTTTTTAATTTATGAGATACTTTCATGTGTTTGTTTTAATTTTGAACTTAGATTATGTAATGTCTCTATATCATATTAATAGGTTGAGAAACATGTTCAGAAATAGGTTAAAACGACCTATTAATCACTTGTTATATAAATGTGTTGACAGATAATTAACCGGTTGACACGACACGTTTACGACCTGTTTCATAAACATGTTGGCAGATAATCAACAAGTTGACATGACACGTTTACGACATGTTTAATAAACAAATTAATTGTGTTGTATCGTGTCAACCCATTAATAAACATATTGTGCTTAAGTTTTAAATTTTGACACGATTAATAAACGAATCTTATTTGTATTAAATCTATTCATATTAATTAAAAAATTCAACACTATATAAATACGACCCTCAAATCAGTAAACTAAATATGCTCTATAAATTTCAAAACATATTAAGAGCAGTTTTTCGCTTTCTTGTACAAGTGGAAGGAAGGTAGTTTTTAGCTTGTTAGCAAACCTATCGGAGCTTCTAAACAAGAAAAAAGAATCATATGTATCTCAAATACAGTAAAAGTATATTGCCTATTAATTCACGAAAAAAAAAAAGGATTTTTAATTCATGATCTTTAGACAAATAATGCCGAGTCTTCTTGCTTTCATAGAGTTACCATCATCACATATGCATCATCGTAGAAGAGCATCACTGAAGCGAAGCTTAGTAATGTCTCCAGAATCTTTAAACCATTCTCTCCATCATACATTATAGACTCTGTTCATAGCAATATTTAACCAAGTTGTTGACTACATAATATACATTCTACCACGAAAACATGCGCTACTACAGTTGGTATATGTTGAATACAGGGACCGTAGAACGAAAGCATAAAGCTCTTGATTATACATAGTTCATAGCAAGACTCGTGAAGAACTTTGTTCCAGCATCTAATGCCCTTTTGACGTTCTTGACACTAACCAGTCTGTTCCTGTACAATAAAAACTTTTTCTAAAACGTCGACGGAAAATCTGTGAAAAAAACACAAATAAGATAACACATTTAAAAACAGAAAATGACATGCCCTACAATGATGATCAACACACAGATACCTAACATTAACTTATGTCAACATCTGCTTCTTATTTATCTTTTCTAACTTATGTCAACATATGACGACATTTCTATCAAGAGCACAATATGATGATATGGTGAAACATCAATTAAATATTAGAAGCAAAGATTGGATTGAGGAATCAAATGACAATATGGAATAAAACTAAACTAAATATGCAATAAACAGATATCCATAACATGAATAGGCAATTCAACAAACATCAAACATGCGCTAACGGTATGTAGTCAATCTCTCCTTAGTTTATGACATCTCTCTCGTCATAAAAGCAAGTGCCAGATGTACATAAAAGACAAGAGGGAGAGTGCTTTTAACAATTATAATTTCTTCCTTTATTTTTTTAATTTTGCCTAAAATTGTCCATAAATATGTCCAGACTCCAGAATACTTTTTTAAAATGTACTTTAGGCTCCTGCTTAATAGAAGAGAAAGAATTACAAATTATTTAGTGCGTTTAAAATTCATTTTAAAATAATTTTATTTTTTATATAAAAATAAAAATAAAAATATTTTCAATATCAAATATAAATTATTAAAAAAATATATTTGGTAATTTTATGAAGAAATTATTTTCAGTATAAAAAAATCTATTAATATCTCTCTTTTTTTTTTGCTCGAGAGAGGAAAAAATGAAAACAAAATAAGAAAAATGACTAAAAGTCATTTTTTATTTATCTATCATTTTACACTAAATTAAAAAATAATTTTCATTTTTTTTTTTTATCTTTATTGTGATAAACGCCGTTTTGAAAATGTTTTCATTTTTCTTTCTTAAAAAGTGTGAAAAATAAAAACATGATTAATTTTAAACATGACCAATATATGAACACGAAATATTTAAAAAATCTCTTTTTTTAAAAGAAAAAAGAAATTAAAGCACCAGAGAAGTAAAAAAGAAGAATAAGAATTAGCACTTCTCATCGATTATTAAAAAAAAAAAAAAAAAAAAAAAAAAAAAAAAAAAAAAGAGCAGAACTCAAAACCGTCAGAATCATCTATATTAGAAAAAATAAATGAAAATTTAATCGAAAAAATCCTTTAGATATCAATTTCAGTCTCTTCCCTCCTTTTCTCTTGCTTCTCTTGCTCTGAGTGTGTGGTATGAGAAACTGCCTTCTTTCTGGTATGGTTCTGGCCGAACGGGCATGCCTTTTTCCCAGAGGCTCTGGGCTATGGGCCATGGCTTAAGGCGGAGACAGTTGGAGAAACCTGCTTCTCCCATCCTTCTATTGCGTGGAGAGGGAGAGACTGCGACAGCTCGCGGTAGAGTGCTGATATTGCCCGAGTCAAGTTTTGAGGTATGTTCTAGTAACCGATGAGAGTGAGCTCCAGTCTATTGTCATGCTTGTCATGCCGCGCCCCCAATCGTCGTGAAGGTCCTAAGTGTCACCGGCAAACACATACTCAAATATATGATACTCTGGTGGGGATTTGATTTTTATTAGATATACTGATTCTGATTATTCAGTCGAGTTTTGAGGTATGTTCTAGTAACGGAGTCGATGAGAGTGAGCTCCAGCCCCCCCCACAATCGTCGTGAAGGTCCTAAGTGTCACCGGCAAACACATACTCAAATATATGATACTCTGGTGGGGATTTGATTTTTATTAGATATACTGATTCTGATTATTCAGTCGAAGAGGGACTCTCGCAAGTCCACCTTGCGGCAGTGTTTACTTTGGGAAATGGACCCATTATATGAAGGAGTATCAAGCAATCTTACATTATTGATTCAATCATGGAGGTTGAGTATGTAACAAGTTGTGAAGCAACTGAGGAAGCAGTTTGGCTTCGCGCATTTCTGAAGGAGTTGTAAGTTATTCTAAACATGCATGAGCCCATCAGACTCTATTGTGACAACAGTAGAGCAGTGGCCAATGCCAAGAAACTTGAGAACCACTGCAAAGGAAATTATATAGAGTGAAAATTCTATCTGGTCAGAGAGATTGTTTATAGAGGAGACGTTTTAGTTAAAAAGATCTAATTCGCGAATAACATAGCTGATCCATTTACTAAAACATTACCAGCTGAGAGTTTTGAGAGACATCTTGAAAGTATTGGACTTAGAGACATGTCTTATTTGCTTTAGGGCAAGTGGGAGATTGTTAGGGTATATGCCCATAAATCAAATAAGATGAAAATATTTTACTGATTATTAATGAAATGAAGAATTTTTTCAAATATTATTTCACTTACATTTGATGTTTTATAAATATCAAAAATCCTTAAATTATTTTATATTTAACTTTAAACGTTGTATATAAGTGTTATATGCAGATGATAATGTTTGAAGTAAAATAATCTAAACTTGTCCGTAATTATAAATTAAAGTTGGGATGTGTAATTTAAAATTACTAGTGCAGTTTATTACATTCTGAATGAAACAATCTTATCCTAAATTGTTAATAATGAGATTATTAGAATGAAAACACTTTATTTAATATGACTACATAGAATCGGAACGCGATTAATTATGAATCTATAATAAATTTCGTTATTAAATAGAGTATTCAATATTAATCAATGATAATCATATATGAAATAATTATAAGTCTGAGTAATTAATAGACTCATATTTATGATATTATGTTCTTTAACATATAGAATAATGACACATATGAATAGTGTTAAAGTCTTAATACATTGGGAGCATAGTAAAATAAATAGCCAGGAATATTAATTTACAACAAAATCAATTCTTTCATAAAGAAGTAGATAGACAGTTCCTATAAGTGTTGATTCGAGACTTGAATAATAAGAGCACTCAATTTTATAATTGGATCATAAAATATATTATTTATTAGAGTATCAATTATGAACTGTTTATGGAGGATTAATTCGTATGTAGTAAACATAATTATTTTATAATTTTAAGAGTGCAATTCCCAAAGTGTAGTAATTTAGAATTAATAGTTTTAATATATTAATTAAGGTATTAATTAATTGTCAAAATTATTGAAACATAAAATTATAATGTTTATAGTTCATCTCAACAACTTCATAAGATTATTGTGAACTATATATCATATTGAGTTATGATTATTAATTTAAAATTAAAAATTCTAAATACACATATTATTTAATTCAATTAATTGATATTTAAATAAATTTAAAATTATTTTAAATTAATATAAATGAATCTAAGAAAATTTTCTTACACTCCTATAACTCTCCATGTTTCTCATTAAGAGAAAAGTTTTTTTTATTTTATTTTTATTTTTGGCCAATGAAGTTTCGCCATAATACAAAAAAAAAAAAAAAAAAAAAAAGGAGAGAATGACCTAGGAGAGAGGGGAGGAAACGTGTTGCACGTTTCCTCAAAACAATAAAAAAAAAGGGAGTGGGAGGAAACGTACTGCATGTTTCCTCATAATGAGGAAAAGAAAAGTAAATGTGCGGGTGCATATTTATGTGATGAAGGATTAATTTTGTAATTATTAGTTAGAGGAAAAGAAAAGTAAATGTGCGGGTGCATATTTATGTGATGAAGGATTAATTTTGTAATTGTTAGTTAGAGGAAAAGAAAAGTAAATGTGCGGGTGCATATTTATGTGATGAAGGATCAATTTTGTAATTATTAATTTTCGGGAACAAGAGAAAAAAAGTGAGAAAAAAAGGTTATTGAGAGATATCACATGTTTTTAAGAAAAATGAGTGATACCAGTAAGTAAACTTCTCATTTATTCTTTTCATATATTGAGAAACTCATTAAAACGGTCACACATTTAAATTCAAGTTGATCTAAAGATATGTTGAAAAATAACCGTAGTGTTCTTAGAATTTAAAGCTCAAGATGACGTTAGAAGAGTTCAAGATTAATGTCCTAATCGAGCGACGGTAAAATTTTTCTTCTCTTTAATATCTTTGTATTTAAATTAACATGAAATAATGATTGCATTAAATTTTGATTTTGTGATTCGATCGATACCATACTTCCGCACAATTTTATTTTAAAATTCGGTTTGAGAAACTAATAATTGTATTAAAACGGTATTTATTTTATACTAATTTAACGTTTGATTATGTGATGATTCATGTATGTTTAATGAATGCATATGATGTATGATTTTTATGTGATGATTATGTATTATGCGAATAGATTAAACGTAAAATTTTCTAATTTTATGGAATTAATTTTTACTATTTTATTTTAATTAAATCAATTATAAAATAAAAATTAATATGTAATTTTATTTTTTTATTTGGTCGATGAATCATCATCATGTGTGAATTTATGGAAGAGTTTCAACTATTTTTTTAAAAGTTCCAAATTATTAAAAAAAAAGAGTTGACCTGTAACCGTACGAGGGGTCGGCCATGGCAGAACTGCACCAGCCATGGCTGCTGCAGGTGACTGCACTTTCAGGTGCAGTCACGGGCACAAAGCCCAGGCCCAAATGGGCCTCCTCTGCCTCGTTGATTGAGGCAGAGGTAAGATGATCTGGGCTGGCTTTTCCAGCCGGCCCAGATCCAACAAGGGGCTGCCTAAAGGCAGCCCAATTACCTTCTTTATTTTTTAATTTTTTAATTTTTTATTGTTTTTTGTTTTGTTTTGTTTTTTTTTTTTTTTTTTTGGAGATCCACCAAAAGGAAGACATAAAGATGGAGAAGACTTGAAGATGAAAAATTGCAAAAAGATCCATTATGATGTAATTTATTATTATTATTTATTTTGAGATTGTAATTCTTAAGTCTATGGAATCCAATTAAATTTATCCATTTCTTTTGCATGCTTTTATTTATTTGTTATGATTAATAATAATTGTATTGTCATGCATCTAACATGTCATTAGAAGATAAAAAGTGCCTAACTAAATTATATGTATGACATGCACCATGTGCATTAATTATTTATTTTAATTTTAAAATTATTTTAGTAGATTAAATTAATTAAATACATCAAGTTGATGAGTTTAATGAGATTAAATTTAAAGTTATCAAATTTAATAAGATTAAATTTAAAGTTGTTAAATTTAATGAGATTAAATTTAAAAATAAATTACAATATGGTTTTGCAAAATTTAAATAAGTCAAAGGTGAAATTTATAAATTTAAAAGTTAAATTTCAAAATTATCACAAATGACTTAAATATAATTTTAAAGTTGTGTAAAATTATATGGGACTTAATGACTTAAATTGTTTAAATTCACTAAGAATTATAAAGCAAAATTGTTTTATAAAATAAATACACCATTTACAAATAATGAGTAGGAGCGAGTAATATGACAATATAACTCATAAGTCTCTACCGTTAGTACAAGACCGTGAATAATTAGTGAGGCCTCAAGACGCTTTGCCTTTGTCCTCCTTACGGTGGTCATTAATTATTATAACAATATTCTCTTCCAAAGAGATAAGATCTTAAAGATGTATTTTAAAATTGACCAACCCTATAATGACAACTTCTAAGTCTAAAAGATTTAAAACGGTGGGTTACACCCATGAAGAGATAATTAAATTAGTTAATTATTTTCTTAACCTAAATAAAAGAAAATCATAAATATTAAAAAATGAGATATTTTAGATAGTATTTATTAATTTTTATGAAAATTATTGTAGGCTCTTCAGGAGAACAATATGAGAAAGAGTATCATATCATTAATGTTATAGATATTCTATGTTCCGATTCAGAGATTCATTATAAATATTAATGACTATCATATCATAATTCCTTCAATTCTATATTTTCCGATAAGAGAGTGACGATAAAAATCATATGAACCAAAGTTGGACGTGCAAAAATGTTCCAAATTTAATGCTAATAAAAACTAATAAATGAAAAAGACGAACCAATATAACGAAGGCCCTCGGCAGTGTTTTGTTTTGTTGTTAATAGACTTGACTTAATTTATATACAAGATATGAAATTAAATAAAATGAAGTTTGTATACCTTATAAAATGTATACCACTGTGTTTGTGCGTGAATATGCACCTGGTATACTATGTGCCTATGAAGGAACTTTATTAAATTTCGTTGGACAAGACATTAAGACATTCACCTTTTAACTTATCCATCCCAAATTCTGATAGGACTTCTATTAACAAGTCAAAGACTTCAAGATAAAGTCATGCTTACAGTGTGAACAAATTAAAATAAAAGAAACCTGAAATTTTATAGACTACAAATTGACATTTGTTTTATTCGAACGCTTTTATTTAGGACCCCAAAAATTTTTTGATAAGCTTCCAAAACGTTTTACATATGTGAGGGAGGACCCAGAACAAGCAAGAGGTAGAAAGGGTAATTTGTCCTTGGGCAGCACTCGTCACATGGCGAGGCGGTTTTGGTTCGCGCTCATTTTTTGGGAATTAGTTTGCCGTCGACAGGAGAGGAGAGCTTCTCTAGGAAGTTTGTTAGTAATACGACTGGTAGTATTATAAAAGGAAAAAGAATAAAGGGTCATGGGGTAGCTGGATTTTCTTCTGAGTAATAGGAGCTTTGCTCTTAGGGAGAGTTTGCAGATCTCTCGAATATGTGCTAGCTATCCTTTTCGTTACTGTACTCGTTTCTTTTGGGTTGAAGTCAAAATAATCCAGCTCAATTTCACTCTTAATTACAGCATGCTTGGCTTGTTCTTCTACTTTTCCATTCTATGTTGCTTTGGTTCTTATCAAATTTGTATCAGAGCAACAATCCCAACAGTACCACCAAAGAAGACGGAGGAGGCTGGCAAGGGCATCCGTGCAGAAATCCAAAAGGAGATGGAAGCGTTCAAGGAGGAAATGCATAAGATACCCGATCTAGAAAAGAATATGAGTCGATCATGGGAGAGTTGGACCAATTGATGGTTTATCAAGAGGAACTGCGGAAGAAGAAAATGGGAGAACTCAAGGGACCGTCGGCGAGTAGAGTGGAGTCGCCATCAATCCGGTAAGCACTAACATGAGACGTTCGTGATCGGGGTAGTGCTAGCTGTGACGTTGAGGCGAGGTCGGAGTATCGGGTGCAAAGGTTGGAAATGCCTATGTTTGACGGAACAAACCCAAATGGATGGTCTTTCAAGGCTGAACGTTACTTCTCCATGAATAAGATGGTGGATTCGGAGAAAATGGAGGCTTCGGTTGTGAGCTTTGATGGCTAGCCCCTCACATGGTTCCAGTGGAAGGATGGACGACGCCAGATTGGAGTTGGCCGGAGTTGAAAGTGCTCATTCTGGACCAATTTCGACCATCGAAGGAGGTCATTGTGTGCAAGAAGTTCTTGGCTCTCAGATAGGAAGGAACTGTTCGGGAGTACCGACGCCAGTTTAGAGTCTTAGCTGTCGTTTGGTTTATGGATTAGAATCATGAGATTAAAACTATTTTCAATTTACGTGTATTTCTTGTGAGAGAAAATATTGTAGAGAACTATGAACCATGATTCAAATTATAGTATGAATCCCCTTACCAAACGTCTCCTTAATGGCACCGCTGACGGACATGCTGCAACACATTCTTGAAGGAAACTTCGTGAATGGACTGTGGCCAGACATTCGGGCCGATGATTGTAGTATGCAACCTAATGGACTGGGCTGGATTATAGAGGCACACTAAAAGTGGGACGAGATCATTTTGGGGCTGTAGCCCCAACCCTAATCCTACATCCATTCTCGCTTTGAAGAGCTCTCCAAACCAGCTAGGTTGTTTGTCAGCGGGGCTAAAAAACCACCACGAGAGGTGAGCCTTTATTTAAATGCCTTACTGATTCGAAATTGCAATCAAAGCGTGAGAAGGGGCTATGCTTTTGTTGTGATGAGAAGTATACAATAGGCCATCCGTGTAGAAGGGAGTTGCAGGTGTTGATTATAAGTGATGATGGGGAACCGGCAAGCGTGGAGGAGAAGGACAAGGCGCCACCAGAGGTCGGAGAGGTGGTGGAATTATCCCTTAACTCAATCGTGGGTTTGACCACATCCAAAACAAAGAAGTTGAAGGGGCAAATAGGTCAACAGGAGTTGGTAGTGTCAATCAATTGCAAAGCAACTCATAATTTCATTTCCAATGAGTTGGCTAGGAAATTGGAATTGCCCTTGGCAACCACAGATGGGTATGGAGTCTTAATGGGAATAGGGTTCTCGGTAAGAGGGGAGGGCAGGTGTAAGGAGGTGGTCCTTTTGTTGCAGGAAGTGGAGATAGTCAAGGATTTCCTTCCTCTAGAATTAGGGAGCTCAGATGTCATATTGGGTATGCAGTGGTTGAGTTCTCTAGGCGGCATGCATGTCAATTGGCAAAAGCTCACCATGAGGTTTAAATTAGGAGGTGCTTAAGTTACCTTGCAAGGGGATCCGGCTCTAAGCAAATCTTGGTGTCTATCAAGGCGATGACAAAGGCACTCAAGCTGAAGGGAGAAGGGTTAGTGCTAGAACTTGGGAATTTAGTGGTCGAGTTGGCTACCGAGGGTAGCACGATTCCCGCTACCTTGCAAGCCATTTCGCAGCAATTTGATTCAGTGTTTCACATGTTGGAATGACTGCCTTTGAACAGAAGCTGTGACCATGCCATTAACCTCAAGCCGGGCACCACACCAATTACTGCACGACCGTATTGCTACCCAAAGGTGCAGAAGGACGAGATCGAACGATTGGTTGGTGAGATGTTGACCGCTGGCATAATCCAACCAAGTACTAGCCCATTTTCAAGTCATGCTCTCCTTGTCAAGTAGAAGGATGGGAGTTGTAGGTTTTGTGTGGACTATTACGCTCTCAACTATATGAGGTCCCCAATAAGTTCCCAACACTGTAATTGATGATCTATTTGACGAGCTCCATGGAGCGAGCGTGATTTCAAAGCTTGATCTCAAGTCAAGCTAACACCAAATTCGCGTTCGTGCTAATGATGTTTTGAAAACTGCTTTCCAAACACATGAGGGGTACTATGAAGTTTTGGTCATACCCTTTGGCTTGACCAACGCTCCGGCGACATTTCAAGAATTAATGAACGAGATTTTTCGTCCTCATTTGCAAAAATTTGCACTCGTCTTCTTCGATGACATATTGGTTTATAGTGCCAATTTGGAAGACCATTGGCACCATTTAGCCATCGTTTTGGGCCTATTGCAACAACACCATGTGTTTGCAATGTTGTTGGCCAAACTTGGATACTCTCCTGGGCACATTATCTTGCCTGAGGGGCTGTCTATGCTGCTATGTTGAGTTGGCTCACTCTAACCTGCTTGTGTGAACTACGAGGGTTTCTCGGCCTTAAGAGCTACTACTGAAAGTTTGTGGAAAGGTATGGAAAACTTGCATGGCCGCTGACTGAGCAACTCAAGGACAATTTTGGTTGGACCGCAGAGGCTGAGGAAGCTTCTAGACGGCTCAAAAATGTGCCGGTGTTGGCACTTCCGAACTTATCCAAACCTTTCATTTTGGAGACCGATGCATCAGGGCATGGTTTGGGAGCTGTCTTGATGCAAGATCAGTGACTCATTGCCTATTATAGCCATGTGTTATCCTCTTGCGCTCGCCTCAAGTCTAGTTATGAACTGGAACTCGTGGCCAACGTGTTTTCCATACAAAAGTGGAGGTCATACCTCATAGGAAGGAAGTTTATTGTGTGGACTGATCAGAAAAGTCAAAGTTTTTATTGGAGCAGAGGTTGATGAGCACAGAACATTAGTGGTGGCTGTCCAAGTTGTTGGGATTTGACTTTGAAATACGATAAGTGCATGAAAATGCACTCTAAATGTGGAAATTCAAACCAGCCGGCCATATAGGGAAATTAGTAGTTTCCTATTTTTGTGGATCTAGAGTATCTTGAGATCTTATTTGATGTATATAGCTGTATATTTCTTTCCTTAAAAGTAGGAGTAGTTCCTAGAAATCAGGATCAATTCAAAGAGATCCTTGTGTATAAATATACCCGGTTTTCATCATAATAAACAAGAGAGATAATTCCATTCGATCTCCTTCATGGTATCGAGCCACCGTGTATTACAAACCCTAATTCTCATCTCCCGGTCCGGCCCTAACCTATTTCCTATTCCCGGTTGTTTCCCATCTTGAGCCCCTCCTCTCTTTCTCTCGGAAATGGGTCAAAAATGGCGAATCCCGAAGCGGAAGGACTCATCCTCACCCACCACTCCATCTTCCAAAGAATCCTATCACTCCTCGTCTCTCCCGAAACCAGTATCAATCCCATCATCAACCACAAACTAAATGGCCACAACTATCTCCAATGGTCTCATTCCATGATGATGTTTATCAGTGGACGAGGCCGTGATGATTATCTCACCGGTATGGCTGTCCAACCAAATTCCAGTGACCCTAAGTTTAGAACTTGGAGGGCCGAAAACAATCTAGTTATGTCCTGGTTGATTAGTTCGATGACTACTGAGATAGGTGAGAATTTCCTCCTTTTTACGTCGGCCCAAAGAAATATGGGACGCAACCCATGACACCTTCTCCAAAGTTTGAGAAGAACTCTTCCATGTGGAGAGTATTCTACATGATGGAAAACACGGGTACCACCTTTTTCACCATGTGTATTGGCGGAAGTGGACCTCTTTGAATCACACGAATGGAAACTTGATCCAAAATCTACTTCAAACGGATAGTAGAGACCAAACGCATCTTCAAGTTTCTAATGGGACTCGATAAGTCTCTTGATATGGACGAATACTGGAACCAAACCATTGCCAAGCCTCCGCGAGGCCTTTTTCGAGGTCTGCCGAGAGGAAAGCCGCAAAAAGAGTCATTTTGGATGGATCTGCCCTTGCGATCGCCAAGGATCACACACCACTGCGAGAGTATCTTTTTCCATGGATGTTCCGACCTCGGGAGATAACCCGCCAGTTTAAAAGGACGCCCTTGGTGCGATCATTGTCGGCCATGTCAAAGAAACTGCTGGAAACTACATGGTAAACCAAATAGATTGAAGCGAACAGGCCACATCGACCGTGAGAGCCGAGTAAACGCTGCTTCCATGGAGGCAACAAAATCCCGTAACCAAGTCTCCTTCACAAAGGTCTTTAGCATCTACTCAAACAAAAAGCCTATCAATCACCCCACGGGAAAAGGGAGCGATCCGCACAAAGAACGGAAACCCAGCCCTTCATGTAACAAACCACCATCTACGCCTTGGATAGTAGATTCCATCGAGACCACATCGGTGATAGAACATTGTTCTCAACTTAACTCCGTGTCAAAAGTATCAAACAAGACGGATTGCCAATGGTTCACGCTCGAGAGTTCTTTGGGATAGGAACCATACACCTCTCGAGAAATCTTACTCTAAAGTTATTTGTAGAACTTGATTGTAACCTACTCTCTGTTAGCAAAATAAACCGGGATCTTCATTGTGAGACTAAATTTTTGCCAAATCTTGTGTTTTTCAAGGGACTTGGGTTCGGAGAAGGTAATTGGCAATCTTTGAATCGTATGTTGGGCTTGTATCTCCTCAACAGAGACTCCTCTTTGTCCCCGCTCAAAGCCACAATAAAGATAGTGTCAAACCTCGGTGTTGGTCCATTCGTAGTCATGAGTCAATAAACCGGTCCAATAAGACCGATGCCATAATGTTATGGCATTATCGTAAGGCCATCCAAATTTCTTGTATTTGAAACATCTATTTCCATCATTATTCATTAATAAAGATGCCAAGTTATTTCAATGTGATGTTTATCAATTATCAAAGCACACTAGAAGTACATATTACACACCGACTCATCCTTTTCACTTATCCATGGTGACATAATAATTCCTAATTGCGGGGCTAGATGGTTTTATTACTAGTTGATGACCACACCCGGTTGAATTGGACATTTCTCATGAAAGACAAAACCGAAACTAGCCAAATCTTCAAACACTTTCATGCCATGATCCGCACCCAATTTCAGGCCACCATCCAAGTGCTCAAAACCGATAATGCACGGGACTTCTTTAACTCAATTCTCAGCCCTTATCTCCAAACTTCGGGCATTGTTCACATAAGCTCATGCGTAGACACACCTCAACAAAATGGTGTGGCCGAACGCAAGAATCGCCATATCCTTGAGGTCGCTCGTTCACTACTCTTCCAATCCAATGTGCCTAAAAAATTCTGGGGTGAGGCAGTCCTCACCGCCACATACCTCATCAATCGGATGCCCTCACGTGTTCTTAAATTCAAAACTCCGGTCAACACATTCCTTTAATTATCCTAACTCACATTTGCTATCCCAAATTCCTCTCAAAATATTATTCATTCATTCACATTTACCCTCACGGAGGAAAACTTGATGAAAGAGCACTCAAATGCATCTTCCTCGGCTACTCACCAAACAAGAAAGGATATAAATGTTTTTCCCCTCTTACCAAAAGATTCTATCACACCATGGATCTCACCTTCTTGAAAATAAACCATTCTATCCCAATTCCGAATTCGGGGGAGACAACCAGAGACATGAATCACAAAATTGGGATTGACTTTCTCATTGATTCGGCCCAAAGTCCAAATTTCTATAACCCGTGGAACCCCCAACCAGCCAAATTCCCAGATTCAGCCCCTAACCAATCCACAACTTCCAAAGCACCCTCAACTCCATATGCTACCTCTCCAACATCACATGAGTCTCAAGAAAACTCCCAAATCATCCTCCCATGAGCATATATACCCTTGATGAGGAAGTAAGAGTCTACACTAGGAGACAAAGTCTCACCGTTTTTAATCAAGAAACCAAGAAATTGAATCCGAACTCTAAACAACACAGATGAAGCGGAAATTGAAGCAAAGGATGTGGGGATCCAGAGTCGACTTACCAATTGGGGAGGAAAGGAGTCCGCCATGTACTCAACATCCCATCCGCAACTACATGACCTACTCCAAACTGTCGCAGAGATTCAGGGCATGTGTAACTGCTCTAGACGATGTCCTGATTCCCAGAACAGTCCATGATGCATTAAGGGTTCCCAAATGGAGAGATGCTACTCTAGAAGAATTCCATGCCCTAGAGAAGAATGGTACATGGGTCCTAACAACTCTACCACCTGGAAAGAAGACAGTGGGGTGCAAATGGATTTTCTCGGTAAAACAGAAAGCAGATGGAGGTATTGAACGATTCAAAGCTCGTCTAGTAGCCAAGGGCTACACACAATCATATGGAATTGACTATCAGGAAACATTTGCTCCCGTAGCCTTGCAGTCCTGTTGTCCATTGCCGTGAACCAAGATTGGCCCTTATTTCAACTAGACGTGAAAAAATGCCTTCCTAAATGGAGACTTAGTAGAAGAAGTGTATATGGACATCCCACCGGGCTCAAACCGATCAAACGCGAGGCAAAGTATGTAGACTACGCAAGTCGCTATATGGACTCAAGCAATCACCTCGGGCATGGTTCGACAGATTCACAAGGGTACTAAAACAAGACGGCTACCTACAGTCCCAAGCCGATCATACTCTATTCTTCAAACACTTCACCAATGGTAAGATCACTATACTAATAGTATATGTTGATGATATAGTCCTCTTTGGGAATTATGACGAAGAAATAAGGAGACTCAAGCTTCTATTGTCAAAAGAGTTTGAAATCAAAGACTTGGGACATCTAAGGTACTTCTTGGGAATGGAAGTAGCGAGATCAAAGGTTGGAATTCGAAAGATCCCAACGGAAGTATGTCTTGGATCTCTTAAAGGACACCGCATGATTGGATGGATGTAGGGTGGACACTCCTATGGACCCTAACACAAAGTTAATGCCTAGAACAGAAGAGATGGCTGTGGACAAAGAACAATATCAACGTTTAGTTGGGAAGCTAATTTACTTAACTCACACACGTCCTGATATCAGCTTTGCAGTCAGCCGTGTGAGTCAATTCTTAAGCAACCCGTCGGTCTCCCACATGGAAGCTGTGTATCGAGTTCTCAGATACCTCAAGAGGGATCCGGGAAAGGGTCTAATGTTCAAGAAAACTCACAATCACTCCCTAGAGGTCTACACAGATGCGGATTGGGCTGGTTCCCCTAGTGACCGAAAATCAACTTCAGGGTATTGCTCCTATGTGTGGGGAAATCTAGTGACATGGAGAAGTAAAAAGCAACAGGTGGTATGCAAAGCTTGGCACTGGGCAGTAATTCGAGCCTTAGCTCAAGGCATTTGTGAAGGAATATGGTTAAAACGACTACTAGATGAACTCAAAGTGAGCATTTACGGACCTATAGACATGATGTGTGATAACCAATCAGCCATAGCCATTGCAAAAACCCTATCCATCATGACAACGAAGCATGTTGAAATTGATGACACTTCATCGGCGAGAAGATAGAGAGCAATGTCATCGCACTAAAACATGTTCCATCTAGACATCAAATCAGACATTCTCACAAAGGTTTCTTTCGACCGAACTTCAAAGTGAACTAAGTTCAAAACTTGGTTTAATGAGTATATACCGGTGGTTTGAGGGGAGTGTGGAAATTCAAACCACCGGCCATATAGGGAAATTAGTAGTTTCCTATTTTTGTGGATCTAGAGTATCTTGAGATCTTATTTGATGTATATAGCTGTATATTTCTTTCCTTAAAAGTAGGAGTAGTTCCTAGAAATCAGGATCAATTCAAAGAGATCCTTGTGTATAAATATACCCGGTTTTCATCATAATAAACAAGAGAGATAATTCCAATTTTGATCTCCTTCACTAAATACTATTTTTGATTTATATAATGTTAAAATATTTAAGCTTTAATTAAACAATTCCATTATTTTTATTTAGAATATTTTAAATTGGAATTTGTCTAGTTTTTGCTTAATTATTTGCAGATGAAAAGCAGTGTGAAGAGCTACACAAAAAGATACCATTTTCAGCCAATTTAGGCCACTAAGCCAAGCCACACAAGTCTTCTCTTTTTAATTTGAAACAAAGTCTACAATTCTTCTTTTTCTTCTATTCACTTGTTATTTAGTTTTCTCTAACGTTCTTATTCCGCTAATCTTTGAAGAATAAAGCGGACGGATGCACTCCTAGCACTTCTTGCTGTCCCACAAGTATTGGACTTGGCAGAAATTCAGCATGAGTGTGAGATTGAGCAGGAGCTAGCTCTCCAGCAGGCTAAGGTTGCACCACCTGGTTTTGCCTTGTCACAGGGACGTTTGATGTATATGGGAAGACCTTAGCATGGACTTCATTGAGGGTTTGCCGAAATCGAACGAATTCAACTCCATTTTCGGTTGTGGCCAATCATCTAAGGCAAGTATGCTCATTTCCTCGCTCTTTGGCACCCTTTTATAGCCCAAATGGTAGTAGGTGTTTTCACGAAGTTGCGCACCTCCATGGCATATAGATAGGAACCCAGCAATTTCTTAAGAATTGAAGCTTTATTGAATGAAATTAAATTGAAGAAAATACTGATATAGCAGCATTCGAGCGGCTACAACTCTCCCTAAACTCTCACAAATCATACATCCCCCTCATAAGCTCCTAACCCCTTCATTTATACTAATTCCCACTAACTCTACCAGGCCACTAATCAAACTAGTTCCCTCTAACACATAATTGTTTAGCGTCATTGGCCATGTTGAGGAGCTGGACCGAGTTGTTTTCGACTTTAAAGCGTGTGGGCGTACCACTTAAGCTTAGTCAACCATTGCATCGTGACATACCTTCTTACGATTCCTGGGCCATCCGTCGTGGTCGGAATACTAGTACAATACCTCCTTCCACACGACTGCACAAACCACTCCTTTCCGCATTATGTACGGACGCGATCCACCCCCTTTCATCCGCTTTGGTTGGTACTACCGTGGGTTTAGGCATCTTGCGATGGTGTCTTTGGATGAGTTGAAGCAACACTTGCTCCGTGCACAGCAAAGGATGAAAGCTATAGTTGATGGGAAAAGAAGAGAGCTTAGCTTTGAGGAGGGCGATTTTATCTATCTTAAGCTAGCTCCACAATTGTTTGGCCCATATGCAGTTGTGGAACGAATTAGACCTGTGGCTTAGCTATTGGATTTGCCCATCTCTTCCTCCATCCAGTTTTTCATGTGTCCCAGCTCCGCCGCGCTATTGGTACTTAGGCATCTTCATTGATTCCTCCACAGCTGACCACTAAGTTGGAGATGGTGGTCACCCCAGCCACCGTCTTGGGGATCTGGCCACCTTCCACTAATCAACAGCTAGCCATGAGGTTTTGATCCAGTGGCAGGGCCTACCAACTAGTGACGCCACTTGGGTACTTTTTTCTACCATTTAGTGGCAGGTGAAATTGTGGACATGGGATATTGACAAGCCTCCAACACGTTTTAATTATGTGAGGCGCCAAAAGAAGCAAGGGGTAGAACGGTAATTGTCCTTGTGCAGCACTTGTCACTTGGCAAGAGGCGGTTTTTCCGGTTTGGTTAAAAAATTGTTACCCCTAGAAGACTGTAAAGTGTCTTGCTTTATGATTAACATGTAAAGAGTAAAGTTTCTAATTAAATACATATATTGGAGTGGGGTATAAAGTGCGAGTTGCTTAGTGGATGCTACGCTAGTTGGGATGTTAAAAGGAAATGCATAAATTACCTATCACATCAAGACAATGATAGAGTAGTATAAAAACAGCTCTTAATTCTCACCTGTGCAATCCTTAGCTTGCTGCACAGGTGCATTGGGTTAAATATGTTGCAGCAAATTAGTAGCAGTATTTGATTGTGCATGAGAAGATAAAAACTTAGAAGCTTCTTGTCCTTGAAATGAGGAGGGCATAACGAGAGGAAACTGACTTCATCTACCTGAGCAAGACAACATAATAATCATTAAGCACCATAATGGACCAGAAAGGAGAGAATTGAGTTCATTTTTCCAGGACATCAGCCTTTGTTTATAAAATTGGTATGTAAGAGCTTAATACTTTAAGTTTAATACTTTGGGTCAGAGGTGAATGTGGAATTTTCTAGTTCGTACTCAAAAAAAAAAAAAAAAAAGGAAGAAGAAAAAGAAAAAAAGAAAAAAAACAAAACAAAACAAAAAAAAAGACGATCTGCGAGAAGAATTACTAGTCTAGAAAACTGTACACACTTACGCTCTTTCAAAGCATTGTACGCAACCTTCGCTACATTCATCTCAGCCTGTTTCTTGGTTTTTGCTTCTTCTCCAATGAAATGCTCTCCTTCTATCTCCACACTAGAAACAAAAACTGGAGAATGAGCTTCACCAGATCGGTTCGTGTAATAAGCCGGTAACTGCAAACCTTCTTTATGAACCAGTTGCTGCAAAAGATTCTTGTAGAAAGCAGAATCGTCCTATAGAATTGGTTCTTATATGAAACAGATACTTTCATTCACCAAATAAGAATTTACAGAAAAGGACGACAGGCAGTCAACCCGAGAAATAATGAAGTTTACAACAAAGTAAACTAAGTAGGAATGAAGTTTACACCAAAGTAACTAAGGTTTATACATCTACGAGCACACATGTATGGCCACTGGTAATGGGAATCTAACCTTTTGAACACAATCAGAAGATAACGAAATCAAAGCAACTTTTGCAGCCGCATGTTCAGCCTCCTTCAACGTGTGAAAATATTCCGGACTCTCGTATGTCTTTCCATCAATTGTCACCCTACATTTGAAGCGACTTGCATGTGGAGGACCTTCCCGCTCACAAGAGTACACAGGAAAAACAAGATTTCGTTTTTGAGCATAAACTTGCAGTTCGCTCTTGTATAAGTGTTGGATATCTATTCATAAGAAAACAAATTATAGATCGTATGGTTCATTAGTAAAAAGTAGTTCGTCCAACTAGGAACATGCAAGAGCACAATTTTATATATGTACACGCATATATAAGAAATAGAGAAGATTTATTAATAACTAAACAGGTGCAGCCAATGACAACAAGTGCCTACCCGTTACCCAAACCATTACAAAAACAACTCTCGATCCCTCAACAAATCTGAAAAGGAAAGACCAGCAATTTTTTTTTTTTTTTTTTTTTAAAGAGACTGAAAACTTCATTCACTGATAAAAATATAAAACGTACAACGATGGATGAGGAATCCTCCAAAGATATTAAAAAAAAAAAAAAAAAAAAAAAAGAAAACAATAACAAACGAAACAAAACTTCCTCTAGCCCAAAGCATCCACCCAATTTAGCATAATTATAGAGGGGGAAATTCTATAACGATTAGTCTGTCGAAGCCCGTAAATAAGCCAAAAATATCACCTTATCAAACCGATCTTAAAACATTTATTTCTCCACAAAGATTCTCTGATTTCTTTCTAACCAGAGAACCCACAAAATAGCAATCTTGGCTGCCTTCCACATGACATGAGCCTTCTTAACTTTTCCAAAACCATATTCCTTTTCCTCCCAGAATTCATTACAGCAGGCAAAACCAAAGAAAGAGCCATATCAAAATGTAAAAACAAGTAATCAACGATTTATTACTCCTTTTGCACAAGACACACGAATCCGGGGGAACGGAATATAGAGATTTCCGGAGCCTATCAATTCCATATAAAAATATATACTATATAATATTTGGTCTCATGCACATAAGCCTATTGCCAACGTTACAACAACGAATATCTTAGATATATATATGTATCTATATATACACACATATACATAAACATGAGCAACTAAAGCAGCTGATTAGGTCCACCACCAAGGTATACTTTTGGAGTATCCTCTAGATCAATAGCTTTGGTGGGGACTTTCTCACGTTGGACATCTACCTCATTAGTCATTTCTTCCTCGATGTTTGTATAAAATGTCGAGGTTGAGATCAGGGAGTTCGCTCTTGATCTTAGCAACGCATGCCTCTCCCCACTTTCATAAAGCTTGTCTTTGAAGACCTCATATTCCTCAAAACTCTTAAAACGCTTCTAAAGCCCCAACTCAGGCCTCCTCAACACGGAAATGGAAGCTCCGCCATTAGGTAAGCAACCTTTTTCTTCTCGATCTCGATGTCAAGTTGATTCTTCCTTGACCTATACTCCTCTAAGGTGTCCTTCTTGACCTCGAGATTTGCCTTTAGCTTCTAGATCACACTAGAGGAGCATTGGTGTTGATCATACATACTAGCAATCTACGAGTTATAATATACGAGATGAGACCCTAAGAAAGAGAAGATCTAATCCGTTAGAGAAATCTACGAGGTATAAGGAGTGCTTGCAACAGCTAAAGATTAATCTCTTAACCGTAGCTAGTGGTCGATGGCTTGACGACACGTTTCCAAAAGACCTCGAGCCTTCATCTCTTCCCAATCCTTGTCAAAATATTTTTTGTGAAAAGACTCAAAACACACATTTAAAGTGTGGAGGCATCTGGGAGAGAAAGTCACATTCTTCCTTGGTCATGTCAATGTCCACAAGATCTGCACTCCTAACCTTGGAACAGGATTGATGGATTCTCCAACTCGGCATAGAGCTGCCAGCAAACTATTTGACAATTTGACCATCAAAGTTGGCATCTTAAGTGATCTTCCCCTCCTCATCCCCAGATGATTTAAGTGGCAAAGTTACAAGGGGAGTCTTTTTCATCCCTAAAGATCCAGTCTTTGCTTTCTTCAGATCCCTCTCCTTCAGATCCCGAGGCCTCTTAATATTCATCTTTGGGATCATGTCTACACAAAAGAGATAAATGTTAGCTCGACAAGAGGACACTGCAAAATTTTGGTAAAATTACAAGACAAAGAAGGTCGACCTTTATAATCCACATGCTGGGCCACTAAGTAAAAACCACCAAGGTTTTAAAAGGAATCGGGCCTCGAGGCGTTTTGCCTTTACGAGGCGACGTGTAAGCCTCAAGACACTTTGAGGTGTAAACCTCAAAAAATGCTTGTAAAATTTAAAAAAAATAATAATAATAGTAACAAAAATTAAATCCATACTTAATAATCATTAAAAACAAGAAATTTAACCAAACATCTACATAAAGACTAAATAATTATCAAATCCTAATATCATAAGGTTCATAATGCAGTTCTAAAAGCCTAATCGCCCAACTCATCAATCATCATCACTACTAAGAGAAGCATCAACCAATTTAAATCTCTCAGTGTCCACAAACTCTTGACTATCAGTGTCAAAATCAGAGTCTATAAACTTTTCTTCATCCTCTTGCATGGTTTCCTTGCCTCTATCATCTAATAATCAAAATTAAACTTAAGCTACTATCTCTTGTATGTTAATTAGAGTAAATAACAGAGAAGATAACTAATAATCCATAAGGCATATCAAGCCACTAATTTGTCATCTTCTTTTTAAAGCTTTTTCGAGCTCTAGTACTAGTACTAGTACCTTCTCCATCCTCAAAAAGATCAATGTCAAGATTGTCAATTGCTTCCTCCATTTGAATTTCGCCTTCATTTTCATTTTCAGCCATCCATTCATCATCAAATGGAACTCATTAATGATTAAGGGATCCTCATCTTGCTGAAGTGCTTTTTTTTTTTTTTTTCAAATGTCAATCTTTTAGTTTCTTGTTAAACATCATGTAGATCAAGGAATTTATTTTTTGTGTAGTCAAGCGATTTCTTCTCTTTGTATGAACTTGGTTGTGGGTACTCCAATTGCATTCACATCCCGAAAATGAACAAGTGAGACTTAAAACTCTAACTACAAAACTAGCCAAACAATCTAAACTGACTTATTAGTCAAAATTAATAAGATAGTTTCTTTCTACTTGGATTGTGTTTCATGTATGATGCTTGAACTTGATAAAGGCCAAAAAACCTTTTTTTTGTCAAAATTCATCTACTTAGAGGTCGGTCTTCTCTAGATCATTTAGGTCCTTAAACATCTTATTCATGAAATGGTACAAACCAAGCTTGATCTCAGGATGGTTGGAAGGATTATCAGAGTATTGAATCCTTAGATTCAAGTAGTATGCCGCGGCATCTACGAGAGATGTTTAGTTCATGGATTAGAATCATGAGATTAAAACCATTTTCAATTTACGTGATATTTTTTGTGAGAGAAAACACTATAGTGAACCATGAGTCATGATTCAAATCATAATTTGAATCCTCCAATCAAACGTCCCCTAAATGTTGATGTAACTGAAAATCCCACATTTCACCAATGATCTCCCAAATCTCCTTGTAGTCTTTCTCTTCACCTCCCAAATTTTTAACAATTTTCTCTTTTGCCTTGTCCATAGCCTCATATATAAATCTCATGGCGGCATCTTTCAAAGTCAACTAATCTCAACACCTTCACTATGGGTTGTGTAGACTTACTAACATACCCAACAACCCAAAACTGATTGTCTTTCATAACTATCTTTTTCACTTCTTTCCCATCCGTTTCTTTGCATATGAACTATTGTTCTATTCCTCCGATACAAACATAGATTGTAGAGGTTGCATTAGTCCATAGATGCACTCCAAAGTCAGATAGGCAGTAGCAAATCTTGTTGCAGCAGGTCGAATAAGATCCCTTTTGGTAAACTTTCTCATCAATGACATCACTCAAGAGTGATTATAAACATAATTTTTTTTTTTTTTTTTTTTTTTTTTTTTTGCTTTCACCAAAGTCATTTTATGTTGCGACAATTCTCCTAGTTTCTCAATAATCAAATCAATGCAACGAGCAGCACAAGGAGTCCAAAATAAGTATTTTCTTTTCTCCATTAGTTTTGCTCTAGCAACCTAATAAGCATTTGCATTGTCAGTCACAACTTAAACAACAAAATCTTCCCTAACTTCTTCAACAATCTCGTCAAGCGGCTCAAACAATAAATTTACATCTTTCCTTTTATCAGAGGCATCAACAGATCACAAGAAAATAGTTCTATGAGGATTGTTGACTAAAAAGTTGATCAAACATCGATTTCTAACATCCGACCAACCATCAGATAAAATATAAACTCCTATTTGTTTCCAAGTCATTTTAACCTCATCCACAAATTTTTCAATGGCAAATACTTCCTCTTTTAAAATCCATGTTCTAAGTTTATGCATGCTTAGGGGTACAAGACATCTATCATAGTTGCCAATTGATCTACACATATTAAAATAGGAGGGGCTCCTAGCAATATTGAAAGTAAGTGCATTTTCAAAAAAGAACCTACCAATGTCAGGACATACTCGAGAACGGGCCTCTTTCTCACTTGATGTCATTCTAAGGAAAGGTCTTTCGTTTGCTTCCTTATCATCCACATTGTTTAAAAACCTATCCATGGGACCTCTAACTCCTCTATCACTAACCACTTGCGGCGGTTGACAAGAGTCGACAAATTCATCACCATAATAAGAGCCAACATCCACTATTTTTTCAAAATTCTAATGCGCTAATTGTTTTTCAGCAGCACACTTGTTCATATAGTCATTAATTTTTTTTTCACATCATCAAGAACCTTACGACAAGGCTTTACATCTTATGAGTGCAGACAAGGTGTTCTTTCATTCTCTTAACACCTCCTTTAATAATTTGATTACAAAACATACAATGGAGGTAAACATAAGTCTTTTTGTCATTTTCCGATGTAATTTCTTTTCTATATTTTCAAACTGGATCTTGTCTCCCCACTACCGCTAGCATTTTGTGGAGGTCTCATCTTATTTCCTAACTACAACAACAACAACAAACCTTAATCCCAACTTAATTAGGGTCGACTATACCGATTTCACTTTTTAACGTAGCTTTGTTCGAAATTAAACTTTCCTGAAGGCATAAATTTAGAATGTCTTCCCTAACTACTTCGGTTCACGTAATTGTTGGTCTACCCCCTCCCTCTCCTAATATTAGGTATAAGAATGCCATCCCAAGCACGAACTGGTGCTTCTAGCGGTCTATATTGGACATGCCCGTACCACCTCAAGCGGCCTTCGCGCATCTTATCTTCTATTGGTACTACACCTATTTTACTACGAATAATTGCAATCCTAATTCCTAACTAAAAAAAAAACCAAATTGAAACATTAAAGTTTAAACCCAAAAAGTCATTCACGGTCTTGCTATCTACTAGAATGCTACATTGCTACTACAAAATGAAAAAAAAAAAAAAAAAAAAAAAAAAAAAAAAAAAAAAACAAAACAAAAAAAAAAAAAAAACAAAAAAAAAAAAAAAAAACAAAAAAATGTCAAGAAGAGATTAGATACCTCTTGTGAAGTCCTTGTGCGGCCGCAGCTAGTTAGAGTAGAGGAACCGTGAAGGAACCTTGTGGAGAACAAGAAAGCGGCACGACACCAGGAAAGAAGAAGAAGAAAAGGCGCATGACGAAGAAAAAGGAGGCGGCGCATGGCGGTCAGTGAAGGAGGTCTGAAGAAGAAGAAGGCACGTCACCGAGAAAGAAGAAAGAGGCGCACGGCGAAGGAGAAGGAGGCGCATGGCGGTCAGCGAAGAAGGAGGCACAACGAGGAGGGAGAAGTGCGAAAGAATGAGAAGAGATGTTGCTGTAGTGGTCGGTTTTGGGGTCTCTAGTATTTGCGCTTTTGGGGCCGCTGGACCCAATTCAGTTAGCGTTAAAAACCCCACAAAAAACCCTATACATTAGAGGCGGACGTCTCACTACCGCCTGAGGCGCCGCTCAAAGGCGTGCGCCTCAAGTGGCTGAGGTGCACGCCTCAACTCCTACCTTGTGAGGCGTGGGAGTTGAGGCGCTTTTCAAGCAACTCGCCACGAGACGGTCGCCTCAGGCGCTTTTTAAAAGCTTGTCAACCATGTTCACATGTTTGAGACTGATGGGGTTGTCCATGCTCCTCCTCGACCAAGGTTTTAAAAAGCGCCTGAGGCGCACGCCTTGAGACCCGCCTCGTGGCGAGGCGCTAGAAAAGCGCCTCCATTCCTACGCCTCAGAGGGTAGGAGTTGAGGCGTGCGCCTTAGTCGCTTGAGGCGCACGCCTTTGAGCAGCGCCTCAGGCGGTAGTGAGGCGCACGCCTTAATCAGTGTAGGATTTCAGTGGGTTTTTTAACCCTAATTAAATTGTGCCCGTTGGCCCAAAAGCCCAAAAGCCCAAAACCAAAAACTCAACATAATTACATAACGTCTTCCTCCTTTGAGTACATTATTCCTTCGCGCCTCCTCCCAAAAACCAGAGCCTCTTCCCAAAAACTAGAGACTCCTTCACAAGCGCAACCACCTCCTTCTTCTTCTTCTTCTTCGTGCCGACCATCGACCACCGTGCGCCTCGCCGCCTCCTTCATCGCCGACCGCCGTGCGCCTCCGCCTCTTTCTTCTTCTTCTTCCCGGTGTCGTGCCACCTCCTTCTTCGTAAGGTTCCTTCCTTCTACTCAACTTTTTTTTTTTTTCATTTTGAAGGCTATCTCTGTATTTATGAGAGAAACGGCTCATATTTTTTTTTCCCGGTGCCGTGCCGCCTCTTTTGAAGGCTATATCTACTTCTTTCCTGGTGTTGTGCCGCCTCTTTCATTTTTTTTTTCCTTATCTGTGTTTATGAGAGAAATAGCTATATGCTATATTGTTTGTTTTTCTCTTGTAATTCTGGTTTTTTTTTCTGGTTTAAGGTAGGAAAAAAAAATTAGGATGAGACCTCCACAAAATGTTAACGATAGTCGTAGTAGGAGACGGGATCCGGCTTGAAAATATGAAAAAGCAATTACATCGGAAAATGACAAAAAGACTTATATTTACCTCCAATGTGTGTTTTGCAATCAAATTATTAAATGACATGTTAAGAAGATGAAAGAACACCTTGCTTGCACTCATAAGAATGTTAGGCCTTGTCCTAAGGTTCTTGATGATGTGAAGAAAGAAATTAATGACTATATGAACAAATGGGCTGTTGAAAAATAGGTAGCACATTAGAAATTTGAAGAAATGGTGGATGTTGGGTCGTATTATGGTGATAGATTTGTCGGCTCTTGTCAATCGCCACAAGTGGTTAGTGATAGAGGAGTTAGAGGTCCCATGGACAAGTTTTTGAACAATGTTGTGGATGATAAGGAAGCAAACGAAAGACCTTCCCTTAGAACGACATCAAGAGAAAAAGAGGCTCGTTTTCGAGTATGTCTCGACATTGGTAGGTTCTTTTATGAAAATGCACTTGCTTTCAATATTGCTAGAAGCCGCTCCTATTTTAATATGTGTAGATCAATTGGGTGACTATGGTAGAGGTCTTGTACCCCAAGTATGCATGAGCTTAGAACATGGATTTTGAAGGAAGAAGTACTTACCACTAAAAAAATTTGTGGAGGAGGTTAAAAGACTTAGAAACAAACAGGAGTTTCTATTTTATTCCGATGGTTGGTCGGATGCTAGAAATAGAGGTTTGATCAACTTTTTAGTCAACAATCCTCATGGAACTATTTTCTTGAGATCTGTTGATGCCTCTGATAAAAAGAAAGATGTAAATCTATTGTTTGAGATGCTTGACGAGATTGTTGAAGAAGTTAGGGAAGATCTTGTTGTTCAAGTTGTGACTGACAATGCAAGTGCTTATAAGACTGCTGGAGCAAAACTAATGGAGAAACGAAAACACTTATTTTGGACTCCTTGTGCTGCTCATTGCATTGATTTGATGCTTCAGAAACTAGAAGAATTGCCCCAACATAAAAGGGCTTTGTTGAAAGCAAAAAAAATTAGCAATTATGTGTACAATCACCCTTGGGTGTTGTCATTGATGAGAAAGTTTACCAAAAGGGATCTTGTTCGACCTGTTGCAACAAGATTTACTACTGCCTATTTGACTTTGGAGTGCATCTATAGACTAATGCAGCCTCTACAATCTATGTTTATATCGGAGGAATGGAACAGTAGTTCATATGCAAAGAAACCGGATGGGAAAGAAATGAAAAAAATAGTCATGAAGGATAATCAGTTTTGGGTCGTTGTTGGGTATGTTCTTAAGTCTACACAACCCATAGTGAAGGTGTTGAGAATTGTCGACTCTGAAAAGATGCCCGCCATGGGATTTATATATGGGGCTATGGACAAGGCAAAAGAGGAAATTGCTAAAAACTTGGGAGGTGAAGAGAAAGACTACAAGAAGATTTGGGAGATCATTGACGAAAAGTGAGATTTTCAGTTGCATCAACATTTACATGCTGCGGCATACTACTTGAATCTAAGAATTCGATACTCCGATAATCCTTCCAACCATCCTGAGATCAAGCTTGGTTTGTACCATTGCATGAATAGGATGTTTAAGGACCCAAATGATCTAGAGAAAGCCAACCTCCAACTAGATGAATTTCAACAGAAGAACGGGTTTTTTGGCCTTCGTCAAGCTCAAGGATCATACATGAAACGCAATCCTAGTAAGTAGAAACTATCTTATTAATTTTGACTAATAAAATAATGTAGATCGTTTGACTAATTATTTTCATCTCAATTTTAAATTCAGATGATTGGTGGTCCCAATTTGGAGATGGTACCCTAGATTTGGCTAGCTTTGCATTTAGAGTTTTGAGTCTTACTTGTTCATCTTCGGGATGTGAACGCAATTGGAGTACCCACAACCAAGTTTATACCAAGAGAAGAAATCGCTTTACTGCACAAAAGATAAATTCCTTGGTCTACATCATGTTCAACAAGAAGCTAAAAGATCGACATTTGAAAAAGAAGGCACTTCAACAAGATGAGGATCCCTTCATCATTGATGAGTTGCCATCTGATGATGAATGGATAGCCAGAAATGAAAATGAGGGCGAAATTCAAACAGAGAAAGTAATTGACAATCTTGACATTGATCTTTTTGAGGATGGAGAAGGTACTAGTAATACTAATAGAGCTCAAAAAATCTCTAAAAAGAAGAAGACAGGTTAGTGGCAAGATATGCCATATGAATTATTAGTTGTCTTCTCTATTATTTACTCTAATTATCATATAAGAGATAGTAACTTAAGTTTAATTTTTATTATTAGGTGATAGAGGCAAGGAGATCGTGCAAGAGGATGAAGAAGAAGACTGGATAGACTGATTCTGACACTAACAGTCAAGAATTCGTGAACAATGAGAGATTTGAATTGGCTGATGCTTCTCTTAGTAGTGATGAATCTGATTATGATTATTAATTGATGACTTGGGAGATTAGACTTTTAGAAGTGCATTATGATCCTTATGATATTAGGATTTGATAATTATTTAATCTTTATGTGGATATTTGGTTAAATTTCTTAATTTTAATGATTATTAAGTACGGATTTAGTTTTTGTTACTATTTTTTTTTTTTCTAAATTTTTTTATAGGCAGTTTTTGAGGCTTATGCCTCAAAGTGCCTTGAGGCTTACGCCTCGCCTCGTATAGGCAAAACGCCTCGAGGTCCGATTCCGCCTTTTAAAACCTTGTCCTCGACCATAACCATCGAGGTCACAATCAGCTTATGCTCTACCCATAGTAGATTCTCCGAGCTAGCAAGTCTATTGAATGTCCTGTCACTCTCAGGCGCAAGGAGGGCAATCTCAATGTTATGCTTCTTATGGTCAGTGAGCTCAAGCCGGACATGGAGTTGGACTACCAACAAGAAATTAACGAAGTTAAGAAGGCAATACGAGAGAATCTAACTAAGCCACTTGTCTGCCGGGTCAAAGCTTGTACATGGGTTCTCAACTTTTAAAAGTGTCTTGCATAGGGCACTTTTATGAAGACAGCCTCTCCTTCTGATCACGGGAAGAGATAAGGTTATTTATAACTAGCTTCTTCCCAAACCTCAAATTAGTTAAATAGTAGTAAGAAGCATTAGAGACCGAGTTCAAGGTGTAGAAAAGGAGAAACTCATCTAAATCAAGCTCAATTTACACATGAATCTTCCATAAGATATGTCCTCACCACTCTCCTACAATTGCAGCTGAGCATGCCTTAGATATTTGATAAACATTTAAAGTCGTGTTAAGGAAGCAATGAGGTAGAGACCACATTTCTGGTGTACACAACGATGCACCCTACAATTGGAGTTTGCTCGCTATGTCGGATGAGAAATAATGATTTTGTTCCACCACACCGTAAGGATGTTTGTGTGTTAAACTCAGAAAATATATGGATGCTTTAGACAGCTCTACCCTATTAGGTCGTCACCATATGTGACCAGCCTCCCTCCCTATGTGCTTGTCACGATTGTGGATTGAGGATGTCATCATCCATATCCTCACCATTTGTTACCCCCTCCGCACTTATCCACCACCGTAAGTAGTGGGGAATGTCTCAATCAACCTATTTCTCTACTTAATAATGCCTTGGTTACCTCATATGCTTGCATCACACAAGTTCAGCCTACGTGAGCAATGATAACTCTCCAACGATCTAACACCGACAACTCGGGGACGGATCTATCAACACAAGTTCAACCTACATGAGCAATGACAACTCTTTGTGACAAGCTAACCTCGTCAACTCGGGGACGGAATCTATCAACACAAGTTCAGCCTACATGAGCAATGACAACTCTTTGTGACAAGCCTACTAAAATCTACTAAAATGTTCCAACTACTGAGTTTTCCATCCAACAAAGCTCAAAGGATGTGTTTTACAATGAAAAACCTCAAAAGAGACAATCGATAGAGTCAATTCCAAGTTCCTTTGAAGAACCTAAGGGTCTATTTAGTATCAGGGTTCAAACCAGGTGGTTTGAACCATGCGGGTTTTGAATTGTGGAGTTTGAACTTAGGATTCTGATAGATTCCCACAGAAAACAGCACAAAAATGGAGGAATCGAAACTGGAATTGTATATTGATAGATGATAACGGAAATACAAAGAAATGCAAGAAAGAAGATAGGTAATGAGCTTTCGAGAGGCTCAAATCTCTCCCCGGTGGATCTTACTACTTCACTCACGAATTGCCTGACTATTCCCTCGCAATTCCCCATATTTATTCCCTTACAACCGAATTCCCGTAAGTTCTCACAAATCCCCAAGCTCTCCCACAAGCTAACCAAAATAGGCCTTGCCGTACCAACTAATTTCCCTCTTGCACGTGCTTGTCACGCCTGGCGTAAGTGAATCGGATAGGGGGTTTATCAGTACTCCCCTCCCAATGAGTCACCTTGTCCTCAAGGTGAAATGGGAAATTGTCCTTGATTAACCTGCAAAGGTTCCCACGGCCTCTGTGAGTTTGACTTTTCCACCGAATGAGTACCTCTAGGGAGGGTGTTTTGGGTTGTCAGGAGCGCAAAACCCAAGATTTCTCTCCGCCCGACGCAGCTCGTATTCTTCCGTGATGAGAGCAGCGCAGAGATCACCGATGCGGGGCCCACTGTGCCGACGGAGCTTGGGACACGGAACACAGGGTGAAGAGAGGAAGACTCGGCAATGAAGTTCTGTGTTACCGCGCCGACTGCGGCAAGGACTGTGAACGGTCCAAAACCGGGGCGAGTCATTAGGACGGCGAGCTATGACTGAGGAAGATAAGGCCGGATCTTCGGCAAACGTTCCCATCGAACTGCTTCACCCCGGCGTGCTTATCAGCCTGGTGTTTCATTTTTGTTGTGCCCGCAATTCTTTGGTGTAACTTTCTGGACCGTCGTGTCCCGCAGCTGCTGGTCCACCCCGAGAAAGGAGTGGTCCCTAACTCATATCGAACAAACGGGAGGGTCCTGACCATAACAGCTGGAAGGGTGTGGTCCGTGGCCGGTGGTAATGACGTGTTGTACCATTGCTACGCCCATGGCAGCCAACGGGCCCACCGCCGCGGCCGGGTGGAGGCAAAATAAGCGCAGTACGCTCCACAGAACGGTTTACTACCTCGGTCTGTCTGTCTGTTTGAGGATGGTAGGTCGGCCGTGCTTGAGCACCGCCCCAAGCCGGAACAGCTCAGTCCCAAAACTTGCTCATGAACACTTTGTCCCCGCCGGAGATAATGGAAGAAGGTATGCCATGGAGGCGACCACCTCCTTCACAAAGAGGCTTTGCGACCGGCGGGCCGTGAATGGGAGGTGGAGGCCCACAAAGTGGGCATACTCACCCACCCGGGTTCATTTACGACTAAGATAGCATCAACCCCCTCGGAGCGGGGAAGCCCTTCGATGAAATCCATTGAGACATCCTCCCAAATACGGACCGAAATAGGCAAGGGCTGCAGCAAACCCCCGGGAGCCAAGGTGGTGTTTTTGTTTTGTTGGCATACCGTGCATTGTGCCACATACTGCAGGATATCCCGTTTCATCCCTGGCCAATAGAAGCAGCCCTGCACCCTCTTAAGTGTCTTCAAATAGCCGGAGTGGCCCCCGACCACACTGTCATGTAGCTCCTTGAGGATAGTCCCCACCAGCGGTGAAGAGCGTGGCACCACGAGTCGGTGGTGATACAATAAGCGGCCCTGCACCAAACTATAGCCCGCAAGTCCAGCGCCGCCTTGTTTGAGGGTGGCTATCACGGCGTGCAGCTTCTCATCCTGTAGCACTTGCGCGTCGAGGTCCTCTAATATTGGGGAGTACGGAGCCGCCAGGACTGCTAAGGAGGGAATTGGTTCCCGACGGGACAAAGCGTCTGCCGCCTTGTTGTCCAAACCCGGCTTGTAGTGGATGTCGAAGTCATAGCCCATGAGTTTGGTGAGCCACTTCTGGTACTCTGCGGAGACTTCTTGCTGTTCAAGTAAATATTTAAGGCTCCGTTGATCAGTGCGGACCACAAAACGGCGGCCCAAGAGGTAATGGCGCCACTTGCAAATGGCCATCACGATCGCCATCAATTCGCCGCCATACGGATTCCTGCTTTAGCCCCGGTATATTGTCTGGCTGGAAAAGAGGCGAGGGGCGGCTGTTTTGCATCAACACTGCCCTAAGCTATGGCCGGACGCATCCGCTTCCACCACGAACAACTGAGTAAAATCAGGTAAGGCCAGAACAGGTAAATCGCTTGTCATGGCCTCGCTTTGAGGCGTGAGAAGGCTCGCATTGCTGCATCCCAATGGAAGCTTTCGTCACGCTTAAGAGCTGGAGGAGCGGCTGGTTGGTGCCATAACTCCCGGCCACGAACCGCAGCCTGTGAGTCCAGAAACCTCTTAGCTCGCTAACGCCGAGGCGCGGCCACTGGAGCATGGCTGATATTTTGACGTCGTCCGCTGCCACCCCGTCGGCCGAAATAATATGACCAAGGTACTCCAATTTGGACTGGCCAAATTCACACTTCTTCTCATTGGCACATAACCGGTGTTCCCCCAAAATGTCCAATACTTTCCGCAAATGGATGACGTGTTCGGCCATGGTCCGGCTGTAAACTAAGATGTCGTCAAAAAAGACGAGTACAAACTGCCGCAAGTGTTCTTTGAAGATCTCGTTCATGAGAGCCTGGAAGGTTGCCGGCGCGTTGGTAAGGCCAAAGGGCATCACCAAAAATTCGTAGTGGCCGTCCGGCGTACGGAAGGCGGTCTTGGGAATGTCCTCTTGCTTGACTCGGATTTGATGATAACCCGACTTAAGATCTAGCTTGGAGAAAACCGTGGCCCCCTGCAGCTCGTCCAACAGCTCATCGATCATCGGGATCGGAAATTTGTCTGGCACCGTTGCCTTGTTCAAGGCGTGGTAATCCACGCAAAACCTCCAGCTGCCGTCTTTCTTTTTTACTAACAAGACCGGGCTCGAGTAGGGGCTAATGCTGGGCTGAATGATTCCTGCCGCCAGCATATCCCTGACCAAACGTTCAATCTCGGTCTTTTGAATCTGCGGGTACCTATAGGGCGGGACGTTGATTGGAGCAGCGATTCCGGATGGAGTGTGATCGCATGATCACGCCCACGACTGGGGGGAGCCCCTTGTGGCCACTCAAAACACTCGGTGTTCTTTGCACCACTTCAATAGGGGCTGTGGTACTTCTTTGCGCCCCCCCACTGTCCCGTCGAGAGAGATGCTACCTAGTTCCAGCAGTACACCCTCCTCCTGCTCACGGAAGGCCTTAACCATGGCCTTAAGAGATGCCCGAGAGTGACATAGGCTGGGATCCCCCTGAAGAGTCACCGCGACCCCCCCTAATCGAAACTTCATCGTCAATGTCTTCCAGTTCACCTGCATACCACCCAGCGATTCAAGCCATTGCAGCCCAAGATGACATCGGCACTGCCTAGCTCCAACGGCAAGAAATCCTCCATAATCTCCATGTTTTGGAGGGTAAGTACAACTCCTTTGCACACTCCCTCGCCTTTTATGGTAACCCCCGTGCCCATCAATACTCCGTAACAATTAGTCCTCACCTTCGGAATGCCCAATTCCCCGACCAGGGTCGCCGAGATGAAGTTATGGGTAGCCCCACAGTCTACCATCACCACTACCTCCTGTAGACCAATCCGTCCCTTAACCTTCATGGTTTTTGGGGTGGTCAACCCAACTCTGAGAGTTAATGGACAGTTCCACGGTCTCTGCTTCCTCCGTTTCCCCCTTCATTCTTCCTTCTCACCCCTCATCCCATTCTCCTACTTCTATCCCGTCGTTAACCATGAGAATGTTAAGTTCCTTGTTCTTGCGGCGATGGCGAGCAGTATTTCTCATCTGCGAAAACAGAGTCCCTTATCTCTTAGCACGCCCTCCGCATCGGTCATGCGTTTAAAAGGAACGATGGTTGTGGATGGGTTACCTGGTGGTCGTGGCCCTTGGGCCTGAGCCTTTGGGATTGAAGGGGCGGCGGGTTGAATCGTCGAAGGACTCCCTGTCGACGTCCGTCCCATGGTCCCGCCACCACCGCCCGACTTGGTCGTGAATATTGTTACATCTTCGACTACCGGGCATACTCCATGATCCGGGTCAACCCATTTACAGGTTAGCCAACGGACCTCCGCCCGAACTTCCGGTTTGCTTTCCGTTGATAAAAGTGCTTTCCATCACTTTTTCTGGAACTTCAGTCAACGGAGAAGCCAAAAGTTCAAATTTCCGTCGGTACTCTCGTACCGATCCCTCCTGACGAAGAGCCAAAAATTTCTCGCAGATGGATCCTTCCTGAGTCAAACGGAATCGATCCAGCACGTGTACCTTCAGTTCCTGCCAGCTACGGATGGGTCTCCGACCATCAGCCCACTGAAACCAGGCTAGGGCCTCCCCGTCCATACAGATCGCCGCCGCCTGCAGTTTCTCCGGCTCCGTCAGCCGGTTGATCGTGAAATAACGTTCTGCACGAAACAGCTAGCCCTCCGGATTCTCTCAGGTCAAACATGGGCATCTCAGGCCGGTAGCCGCCGCGGTTCGCCCGTCTATCTGAGCGCTCGATTACGGTGGGTCAACGGATCGACTCTCCTCTCCGTAAACGCCGCCCTGGTCGAAGACTCGGATGGGGAAATTTTCCTTTATTTCCCCGTTTCCTCCCACTTTCAAGACGGATCCTCTAACCCAGCGCGCTGCTCCACTCGGATCGAGCACCGACATCCGCGTCACGATGGCATCCAAGTTCCTCTCCAACACCGCAAGGCGTTGCCGATCTCCTCGGAGCTCCCTTTGACCCCGCTGATACTCCCGGGATCTACTTCCTCCGCCGGTGCTGTTCCTCGACCGGTCCTCCGCCGCCTCTCCTCGGTGGTGCGATCCTTCTGTTCACCATCGTTCGATGACTTGCTCTGATACCAAATGATAGATTCCCACAGAAAACAGCACAAAAATGGAGGAATCGAAACTGGAATTGTATATTGATAGATGATAACGGAGATACAAAGAAATGCAAGAAAGAAGATAGGTAATGAGCTTTCGAGAGGCTCAAATCTCTCCCCGGTGGATCTTACTACTTCACTCACGAATTGCCTGACTATTCCCTCGCAATTCCCCATATTTATTCCCTTACAACCGAATTCCCGTAAGTTCTCACAAATCCCCAAGCTCTCCCACAAGCTAACCAAAATAGGCCTTGCCGTACCAACTAATTTCCCTCTTGCACGTGCTTGTCACGCCTGGCGTAAGTGAATCGGATAGGGGGTTTATTAGATTCAACCCATGAATCTTTGAGTTTGAACCATGTGAGGATTGAATCTGGGGTTCAAACCGGCCAAAACCAAGGGAGGGGTGGGTGGTTTTATTTTTTGGCATTTAATATGGTTAAAACATCAAATTAAGGTTCAAACCTTGAATCTTTTCTTTTTAAACCAAACACTGATTTTGTTAGACTGAGTTCAAACCACTTGTTGCTTTTTACAAACAAACACTGGTTTGAACCTAAATTATAGTTCAAACCTTATGAATCCTCAAACCAAACATACCATAAATATTCATTTGGAATGGAGAACAAGACAACACAGATTCCTAACACAAATGTAAATCTACTATGGTAACTTTTACTCCTAAATTCATGTTGGACCAGCCCACATTTAAGTAGTGGACCCCCTTTTGGAACATAACTTTTAACTGTTGTATTTATTAAAACAAAGATTACATCTAACAGTTGTGGGCGAGAATCGAGATAAACCTTCAAGGGTCGAAATCTAAGTAGGAAATACAAAATTCAAATCCACGGCATGGACATGTTCACAACTGAAGCAACATGACTTGCATTTCTCAAGAGTCAAGACAACGATTAATCTTCCCATTCATCATCACTAAGCATAGGAAAAACATTCCCATCTTAGCGATTAATTAGCTTTATGAAGATGGCGAAAAGATCAAAGCCTTTCGAGCCCATTTGGGAGTGTTTTCAAAATGGTTTTGTTTTGGGTATGACAATAAAAGTGAATTTTAAGGTGAAACTATGCTTTGTTATATTTCTGAAAATATGTTTTGAGTACATGAAACAATTAACAATCTAATAATTTATAATTTATAATCACTTAGCACTTAGCAAATAAAAATTAATTTATGTATTTAATAAAGCAATATATTAAATAATTAATTACCAGTAATCAATAATAAGTATATAATTAAGTACTGTGTCGGTAAAATACTAATAATTATTACTTTATTAGTAATTGAACAGAGCATTAGCAATTTTTAGTATGTTCAGTTATTTTTAAATTTAGTAATCAATTGGTTAATTAGTGAATTAAATACATTATTTATTTAATTGCTTTGGATTGATTATTTTAATTACTAATGTGTTACATTTAGGAATTTACCATCAACTAATTATTAATTATCAACAATCAATTATTATTTATTAATATCGAAACAAAAATAATTAATATTTCAATATTTTTTAATTAGTTAATAATTAATATGTTGTATAATTAGCGTCATACCAGGTGGTGCTGACGAGATGTTAAAAAACCCCGTTCCTGAGTTGCTCTTACGAGAAAATACACGGCCTTTGTTCAGATAATCAACCATTAGTATACTTTTGTTGTTTCATCCGCGTATGTGGAGATTTTTTCAAATAACAGTAACCAATAACCATAACTGGAACGAAAAGTAATTCTTTGGTTTCAATAATATAGTTAAAAAAAAAAAAAAAAAAACCATCCATCAGTTAGGATAAGAGTAGTTGTGGTAGTAGTAACAGCTGAATAAAATAATTCGTAGAGAAAGAAGAAGATGAAAGGAAGGGCAAAGAATGTTCTATATCATTTCATTATGTCTTAAAATCAATACCAAATGGTAAAGTAGCTCAGGCTTTATACAAAGAGGTAAGAAAGAAATATAACCAACTATATCGTGTCATAAAGGGAGCCTGTGGACCACTTATACAAAGCAAATTACTAATATAATAGGACAAAAGGAATGGAAATATTAATCACAAGGCCAAACACTAATGTGGCTTAACATTCCCCCTCAAACGAGCAGTCCAGGCGTAGCAGTGAGTTTGGACCGACATCGAATGAAGTCGGTAGTAGGAAGAGGTTTCGTTAAAGTGTTTGCAAGTCGATCCGAGGATGGAACAAATTTAACATCAAGTTGCCGACGCATGACTCGTTCCCAAACAAAGTGATAATCAACTTCAATGTGCTTAGTACGGGCATGAAAAACAGGATTGGCAGCCAAAAAGGTAGAACTGATGTTGTCACATAGCAAAAGTGGGATGGAACCAAGACTAATACCAAGCTCTGTCAAAATTGATTCAACCCAAATAATATCAGCAGTAGCATTAGCAAGACCCCTGTACTCAGATTCAGCACTGGACCGAGAAACAACTTTGTGCTTAGAGGAGGACCAAGAGATGAGATTAGAACCCAAAAATAAACAATGTCCACCAGTACTTCTTCTATCATCAGTAGAAGTGGCCCAATCAGCATCTGTGTAGGAGGTTAGAGTAAGATCAGAGTGAGTGGAGAAGGAGATACTAAAATTGATGGATCCTTTTAAATATCTAAGGATCCGCTTGGCAGCTTGCCAATGCTGATCTGTTGGCTGATGCATAAACTGGCATAATTTGTTCACGGAGAAGGCAATGTCGGGACGAGTAAGGGTGCAGTATTGTAAGGCGCCAACAACACTTCTATATGAAGAGGGGTCAGACAAGGGAGAACCATTATAGAGAGATAGAGACGCAGTAGGGGACAATGGAGTTGGAGATGGTTTGCAATCCAACATGTTGACTCGGGCAAGTAAATCAGAGATATATTTTGTCTGACTCAAATGCAAACTATCAGTTGTTCGACATACCTCAATGCCAAGAAAGTAGTGTATTGCACCCAAATCCTTTAAAGAAAAGGCAGAATTTAGAGCACCAATAAGTTTCTGAACAAGAGCAATGTTGTTACCCGTCACAATTATGTCATCAACGTGAGACAAGGACAATGAGAATATCATATTGAGTATGAAGAACAAACATGGATGTATCGGATTTTGAACCAAGAAAATCCCCAAGCAATTAGCCAAGAGCTCAACTTAGTAAACCAAGCCCGCATGGGACCTGTTTTAAGACCATATAAGGCTTTGTTGAGACGACAAACATAATTAGGAAATTGAGGGTGAACAAAGCACGGAGGTTGAGTCATGTAAACCTCTTCTTGAAGATCACCATGAAGAAATGCATTGTGCACATCAAGTTGTTGTATAGGCCAAGCAAATTGAGTTGCTAGGCTAAGGACAAGACGGATGGTTGTTGGCTTAACAACCGGGCTAAAAGTCTCAAAGTAGTCAATTCCTTGGTTTGGTGATAGCCTTTGGCTACCAAGCGGGCTTTTGTAACGCTCAAGAGAACCATCTGGTTTGAGTTTGACTTTGTAAACCCATTTGCGACCAAGCTGGTTGATGTGACAAAGGAGGTGGGACAAGGATCCAAGTGCCATTTTTGTGCAAGGCATCAATTTCGGTTGCATGGCTTGATTCCAATGGTCATGTGAAGCTGACTTGTTTGTATGTCGAAGGTTCATAGAGAGATTCAACATGAGTGGTGGAGAAATAAATTTTGGGCTTGACAATGCCATCTTTTAGACGTGTTTGCATGGGGTGTGTGTTGGTAGTAGTTTTTGATTGTTTAGATGGCTTTTGTGGGGGAGGAGGTGATGGAGAGGAGGGAGAAAGTGGTATTTGTGTCATGCATAGTACCTGTAGCATCATTAATCACAGAAATAGTGGTAGAGTCTTGTGGAGACACATGACTAGGTTGAGATTCTAAGGCAGAACTAGTGGAGGAAGGGGATGGAAAAGAATTAGAGGGTGTTGAGTTGGAGTTGGAGAGGATAAATTTAGAAGGTGAGGTAGGAGGTAATGACGTGGAATGAATTATAGAGACTGGTGTTGACATAGAATTGGAGAAAGAGGGAGCAGATTGAGAAAAAGGGAATGCAAACTCATTAAAGACAACATGACGTGAGATGTAGATACGGCCAGTGGCTTTGCTGAGGCAAATGTAGCCTTTGTGCTGAGAGCTATAGCCAAGGAAGATACATTCTTGAGATCTGTATTCAAGTTTATGCTTATTATAAGGGCGAAGGCAAGGGAAACAAGAGCAATCGAAGACTTTTAGGAGAGAGTATGAGGGAAGTTTGTTGTACAACAGTTCAAATGGAGATTTGTAGGAATGAATTACTGTTGGAAGTCTATTTATGAGGTACACAGCAGTATGAAAAGCATAAGTCCAGTATTTGAAGGGCACAGATGCTAGAGACATCATGGACAAACCAAGCTCAATAACATGCCTGTGTTTTCTCTCCACACGGCCATTTTGTTCAGATGTGATAGGACAAGATAATCGATGAAAAATGCCCAAGTTGGTAAGAAATGGAGTAAAAGGAGCATATTCACCACCACCATCAGTTTGAATGGCTTTTATTTTGGCATTAAACTGAGTTTCCACAAGAGCTTTGAATTTAAGAAAGGTAGGAAAAGCATCACTTTTGACTTTGAGAAAATAAATCCAAGAAAATCGTGAGTAATCACCCACAAAAAGGATAAAATATTTCATTCCGGTAACTGAAATTACAGGAGACGCACCCCATAAATCTGTATGAATAAGTTCAAAGGGCATTTGAGCTCTAGAAGTGGACTGAGTAAATGGTAACCTATGACTTTTGCCAAATTGACAAGAATTACAAAATTCAAAACTAGACAATGGAAAACTCTTTTGATTACAATGTTGTAACACTTTGTTGACAATAAGAGAAGCTGGATGTCCTAAGCGGTTGTGCCATAAGCTGGTGAGCTTGGAAGTATTGGTGGAATGAGAGAGAACTGACTGGAGGGGCAGCCATTGCATCAGTGAGGGTGGAATTTGCAATGGCTTTATAGAGACCTTTGTCAAGATTGCCCCAGAGCAGAATTTGCTTGGAATGGAGGTCCTTAACAACAAAACAAGTAGGAAAGAATTCAATAGAGGCATTATTATCCACACAGAGACGTCTAACACTAATTAGATTATGTGATATTGCAGGTGTATGCAAAACATTATGTAAATGCAAAGAGGAAGTGGGTGTGTGAAGTGATGTGGAGCCAGTGTGAGAGATAGAGATTTGGTTACCATTGCCAACAGTGACATTGTCAGATCCAGAGTAAGGAGCATGGTTGGACAGATTTTGAATATGTGGAGTAAAGTGATGGGTTGCACCAGAATCCATAAACCAAGACCTTACTGGTGGAGAAATTGCAGGTAAGGTGGAAGATTGGGTAGGGTATTGATTTGGATAAGTTGGGTTTGGATAGAAGGTAGTATTGTGAGCTTGAGGTCTTGGCTGTGGTTTATAGTTCAGATCCATCCTGTGGTAACACATGTCTGCAGTATGGCCAAATTTGCGACATATCTGACATTTTGGTTTGTTTCCAGCCTGATAAGTGTTTCTGGGTCTCCATTGCTGGGTATTGTTTTGGTTTGGTGGTTTGCCAAGGATGCTATGATGAGATGGATTGAAGGGAGTTTGAGAGGTATTGGTTGAGTATTGGTGGTTCTGTTTTGGGAAATTAGTATGTGGGTAGGGAGGTTTTGAGAAGTTGGTTTGGTTTGTCGCAACATTAGCTAAAATTGGATCAAAGTCGAGCATCCGAATTTTCTTTGCTCAAGACGATACTCGTAGTTGAAGAGTAAATTATGGACCTCTTCAATACTTGGAAAGTCGGATCTAGCACTAATATAAGACACAAATCCATTATAATTACGATCCGGTCCTTGAAATAAGTAAATTAAGTGATCTTTCTTAGAGACAGGGTTCTCCGATTGAGGCAAGGCGATTAGAAAGACCCTTAAGTTTTTGAATATATTGCATTGCGAGTCATACCTCCTTTCTTTAGAGTTTGAATCGAGTTCTATATGTGGATAGTTGGGAAATGCAAGAGGAAGCATAGACCGATTCAATGCTTCCCAAATCTCATAGGTCGTGTTATAGCCAACAACGAGCAAGAGAATTTTCGGTGAGAGAAGCATAGAACCACTCATGAGGAGACGATTATACCGCCAAACTGTGTAATCTGGGTTCACTTCACAAAGTTGATTCGCAAGAAATCTTGGAGGACAAGGTCGAGATCCGTCAATGAAATCATCGAAGCCATGAGCGATGATAATGTTGAGCATTTGATTCTTCCACAATAGAAAATTGTCATCATCTAGTTTGATAGATAGTGAGGGTTTCTGGTGAGGAATGGCGGTGATTGAACTGGGTAATTGGGATGGATTTGCGGAAGAAGTAGAATTAGAAATTTGGGTAGCTTGAGAAGATGAAATCTCGGATGGGGATGTTTTAGAGGCCATAGGATCGAGAAAGAGAAATGGCTCGATACCAAGTTGAATAAAATAATTCGTAGAGAAAGAAGAAGATGAAAGGAAGGGCAAAGAATGTTCTATATCATTTCATTATGTCTTAAAATCAATACCAAATGGTAAAGTAGCTCAGGCTTTATACAAAGAGGTAAGAAAGAAATATAACCAACTATATACGTGTCATAAAGGGAGCCTGTGGACCACTTATACAAAGCAAATTACTAATATAATAGGACAAAAGGAATGGAAATATTAATCACAAGGCCAAACACTAATGTGGCTTAACAGTAACATGTGACAGAAGAGAAGACGCAAAAGAGTTTCTGACCTTTAATTTTATTATCTCCTTGGATAATTGATGTGCCATCACCAGCTGGAGGAGTTTGCTGTGTTTCTTGTATCTGTTGTTGCAACGTTTCTCCAGTGCCATGTACCCCATCCATCTGATTGATTGCAACTGATCCGGAAGAAGAACCTGTTGGAATAATGAAAATGCATTGACACAAACAAAGTAAACTTCATTAAAAACAAAATGGAAATGAGTAATCACCATTTTTCTATCATTGGAAGAGCAATTTATTGAACACTGACGGGAAACAAAAGCCCATAAAGTGATTGTTAAACAACATACACAATTACTTTTAGGGCATCTCCTCCACAGAAATTTTCATGGCTAAAATGCATAAGACTGAGTTGCAACGAGATTTATTACATTGAGAAGTAGCTGTATTGGACAGTCATGGACATGGAACTCTTAATCCAACTCTTGCAGTTAGAATCTAGGAGTTCAAATCCGAAACTTACAAGTCTGATCAACTTGCAATATTTGTTTCACGTCAAAAAAATCCTTTTGCAAACCAGAAAACACCCCAAATAAATTAGGGTAATAGTAAATATAGAACGGCAATAGCAATAGCAATAGCAATAGCATCCGCATTGCACATTTGCTATTCTCGAACTTCATAACAAAGGAAATCGGCAAGTTTAATTCAAATCCAAACACAAAGCTGCAACGTTAAAAATGGTAAAGTTCTAACTCATTATGTCCTGTCCTGAATATATATATATATATATATATATATTAAAAAAACATAAAATAACATATTACAAATTTACAATAACTCGATCGTCTTGGCTATACCCTTGTTTTGTTTCCTTTCAGAAGGAAAACTAGTATTAAGTAATCCTAACAGAGTATATAACAAAGTCTTATTTAATCAATTATATGCACTTCTTTTACACACATAATACAAAAATCTTGGTTTGCCTAATAAATAGGTACACTATTTTTCAAATAAATCTAATCTAACTTCTCCTTCATTCCAGAAACCGATTCCATGAAAAATAAAGCCATATCTCCACAAGCTTGAGGGGTTGTTCTTTTGTCTAAAAAAAACTAAAAAAAAAAAAAGACAATTCGAGTTTCAATTTTATTCAAGTTCATATTCTTTTAAATTTTAACTTTATTTAATTTTACTTAACTTTATTTAAGTTACAACTTCAATTTAAGTTATAACTCAAATTTAACTTAAAAATTACTCTCAAATTACACTATATAAGAACAGATACTGAGTTTTGCAAAAATACCTTGCGGTGATAAAAGGTAAAAGTGCATTCAAATTTGATATACAAGTTTCTAACCATTATCCATACACCGAGGGCTTTAATGTGTACCAAGGTTTTAAAATTTTAAAAAAAAAAAAAAAAAAATCATTGTAAAAGAAACTATTTTTAAGAAAAAAACCTAAAAAAAAAAAAAATTTCCTAAAATCGTTTCAAATACAGATTGAATCTCGCACTATTTCTCATAAGCCAAACAGTAATAATGGAGAGGAAATGATGAAATGGGAAAGAGGTATTACCAGAAGGCGAGAGGAGAGAAGGTTGAGGGAAAGACGAAGGGGAGGGAATGAGAGGTCTGGAATTAGGGTTAGGGTTGGGATTGAGATTGGGATTGGGGAGAGAGAAGTGTTCGAAGGCGAGCCTAGCGGCGTCGTTTTGGGCTTCCTTAGAGGATTTGTAAAGAGAAAGTGTTTGAAAGGATTGGTCGTTGACGAAGATAGTGACGGAGAAGGAAGGATTGTGGTCGAGGCCTTGCTTGGTGGTGGAGTACTCTGGCAAACTCCATGATCGCTTCTGACACAGCTCCTGAAGCTTCGTTTTGAACATTTTTTTTTATATATATTTTTGTTCTTTTCCTTCTTGTTTCTCTTTACCGGAAGGATTGTGTATCTGTCTGCTTTCGTTTGCTGCTTGCTGTACAGGTCTTTCGCTGTTTTGCGGATGTCGAGGAAGAACGTCTTGAGTTACGAATATGAAAAATTTTTATTATAATAAAAAAAATTAAATGTGATTATTTTTAAAAAATTTTTATTATAATAAAATTTAAATTGATAAAATAAACAGAATCATAATTTATTACGTGCTCTGTGTTTATTTGATATCTTAGTGGCAGTTAAGATTTAGAGCTTTGTACATGAAAGAGGAAAAAAAATACCTTCAAATTATTTCATTGGCACTTTTTGCAAGAAAAAAAAGTACTCTCATCTTATACAATTTGTATAGGGTATGTAATTTTGAAAACAAAAACTTATATAGGGTATGAAATTTTGAAAACAAAAGCACGTGCCCACTTACTATAGTATAGATATAAGCAGCAGGCAATGGTTAACCTGCTACTTTTTTTTTTTTTTTCTCTCTCTTCTTTTTCTTCTCTTGGCAGCTTCTGCCATATGTCGGCCAATTCTGCAAGTTTTGTATGCGGTGATAGAGTATGTGGCATCATGTGGATGACTTATATGATCATATTTATTTTACTAATTCAAGTTTTATTATAATAAATAATTTTTAAAAATAATTATATTTAATTTTTTTATTATAGTAAAAAATTCTCACATAAAATTACATTTAATTTAAATTAAAAATTTTAATTAACAAATTAAACGGGTCATAAATCTATAACACCAGATATTGCATTGCTCTTGAGCCTTCTTCTTTTCATTTCTTTATTAATTAGAATATGAGCTCAAATTGCACTTTGAAGAATTTTTTATATTTTTCATAAAAGGTGAAGTATTATAAAATTACAAAAAAATATTATTTTTTATTAATTAGTGATCAATCAATGATTGATTTAATTGACTATAACTATCGATTTAGCCATTAATCACTTAACGGTCTATTAATAATTAACGGTCTATCAATGATTAACTTTAATTTATCATTTATTAACTCACTGATTTTTCATTATTAATTAATATTTTTTAAAAATTAACATTAATTAATTAATAATTAATCAATTTCAATCAACAAATTATAAGTTTATTAATGATGAACCATGGATGAATTAATAATAAATTAGTTAGTTAGTAATTGACTGTGGATCAATTATTAATTAATTGTTATCGATAACTAATTAACAGTAGGCTAGTCATGATTGACTCCGGTAAACAAAATGATTATTTTTGTAAAATAAAAAAATTTGGCCATAATAAAAAAAGCTTGTAAAAAGGCCATTTAACTAATTTTTCCTCCTTAATTCTTCCCTTTATCTCTTTTTTTGTCGTTCTCTTCTTTTTTACTTTGGCTTAGTTTAGTAGTGCTGCATATTTTTAAAAAAATTACTTTTAACTATGTTGAAAAAGAAAAAGTAGTTATTATAAAAAGCAATTGAGTGTTTGATAAACTATAATTATTATTGTTGTGATAGTTTTTATAAAATCAGCGTAATGGCGTTTGGTAACTTATGAGGTTAAATTGTTGTGGATAGTTAAAAATTATGACTATATTATATTAGAATATAATATATATAATTACAAGATAATATATATTTATTATTATATTTAATATAATAAAAAACTATTATTATATAATATATTATATAATTATGATATAGAATATAATAATATTATTAAAAAAATAATAAAAAATAATTAAAATAACGATTAGATTATATTATACTATAATATAATATAATATATATATATATTACAATATAATGTATATTTATTATTATATTTAATATAATACAATAAAACTATTATTAAATAACATATTATAAAAATGATATAGAATATAATAATATTATTAAAATGATTAATACAATTACAATATTATAAAATATATTATAATAATACATAAGAAATATTAATATTTCAATTATAATATAATATAATATATTATATAATCATTATAATATTACATTAAATAAATATAGTATAATTAATATATTATATAATCATAACGTGTGTAATACACTATAATATATAATAATATTATAATTATAAAATTATATTAATACTTAATTATATTAATTATTAAATTTATTAATATAATAAATATAATTATATCAATACAATATAATATATAATATATTATAAAATAATAATTACAATATCATATTATAATTATATTATAATTATAATATCATATTATTAAAATAATTATAATATTATTATAAGATAAAATAATAATATTAGAGTTATTAATATAATTATGATATTATTTTTTACAATATTACTATTATATTATATTTTATTTTATTATATTATATTATGAGTTTGAATTTTAAATTAGGAAGATTGTCAATTTTAAATTTTATTAAGGGTATTATGGGTATTATAAAAGTTTCATTAATTGTGCTTTGTTGATTCATGCACAATCTAAAAGTTAAAATTGTCTTTAGGTTGTTTTTGATTTTGGCTGTAAATTCTTAAAAAATTCTTCAAAAAACACTTAAGGAAATTTATCACACACTAAAATCAGCTTATGCTACAAGCAAAAGTTGATTTTAAGATGGAAATGCAATACCAAACTAAGCCTTTGTGTTTTCTCACCTTTCTCAAATTTTTGCATTGCAAACCGGCGTGTGACGAAAATCAAACTCCTCAAGTCAAATCTTGGCTAACTAATTCGGATTTTCAAAGAATTTCTCAAAAATTGGCAACTACCGAATTAAGGGTGATTTAAAAAAAAAAGCACTGATTTAAAAAATATCTTACAACTAACACAACTTTTCATATTTTTATTTTTGACAAGACCACATCAGCAATTGAGGAACTTACGAAGTTAAATTGTCAAAATTATTCTTAATAAAATCTAATACCAATTTTCAACTTTCCTTTTTAATTTCTCTCTCTTTATTTAAACTCCTACATTTTTCTCTCCCTCTGTTTTTCTATTTTCATTTGAACTCCCACATTTTCTCTCCCTTTCTTTCTTTCTCCTTTCTCTCTTCATTTGAAAAAGTTACAAATATCTCCTCAATTTCTCTTCTCATTTGAACTCACACCTTTTTTCTCTCTTTGTTTCTCTTCATTTGAGCTCCCCCTTTTTTTTTCTCTCCCTCTCTTTCTTTTTCCTCTGTATCTCTCTCTCCCATTCTCCTCATATAAACAAGTTGCAAATATTTTCTAGAGGCGTTTAATCCCAATTTGCATTTAATGCATGACACAACCTCATTAATGAGTGTTAATAAATAGCACTGCAACTCTTTTTTTTTTCCAAATCTAAGGTAAGAAATTTAAAAAAACAAAAACAAAAACAAAAAATAAAACCGATTGGGTTATGGTTTTAGGGAACCAATTGGTCAAATTTATATCCAATTTGAATAATAAGTGGAATATTAGTTTGATTTACTTTGTGAGCATCATAATGTTCGTAAAATGATGACTATGTTTGGTGTTATTTTCATTTTTTATTTTTCACGTTTTTTAAGAAAGAAAAAAAAACGGAAGAGAAACAGTGTTTGACACAATTAAAGACAAAAAACGGAAATGAAAACGATTTTTTAGTTTAGTGTAAAATGAGAGAGAAATGAAAAATGACTTTTAGTCATTTTTCATTTTTTATTTCCGTTTTATCCTCTCTCGAGAGAGAGAGAGAGAGAGAGAGAGAGAGAGAGAGAGAGAGAGAGAGATTAATGGATTCTTTTATATTGAAAATAATTTTTTTAAAAAAACTACTAAACACAATTTCAAAAATAATTTTTGTCTTAGATTGAAAACGTTTTCATTTCCATTTTCATACAAAAAATAAAATTATTTTAAAATGAGTTTCAAACACATCCGATAATTTTCATTTTTCAGGTAGTCATTATGATAAATACTAATGGTAATTATCATTGTGACTTATATAATAATTATCATATTTAATAGTGGTCATAGTGATTACCGGCATCATATAGTAAACTTCTTATTTTATGAGTGGGATTTTGATGCTAAATTTACTTTTAAATTAGTTAGATTTGCTCTGTGAGAATCATAATGTTCACAAAATGTTTTGCTCTGGACTCGACCCTGGGGAAGTGGTCTCGGAGCATGCCTAACTGCTCCGAGGCTAGCTGCTGACATCTCTTGGAAGCAAAATGCACTGCTCCGAAGTCGACGTTAGACGAATGCTCTCAGAGTAAATTTTAACTTCAACAACGTATTTAAACACAAAATGCAATGAGATTCGCTTCAACAATGACGAGTTCTAATCTCCAATGCAGAATAAACAATATCTCCAAAGAATGTGTGATCTCCAACGCGGAAAATCATCATTCTCATACAAAAGCAAGCAACACAATGTATACATTATGAAGAAAACTCACACAAGCTTGAAAACTCAAGAACACAAGTGCAAGGAAGGAATTTTTCCAAACGAAGTCAAGCAATCATTGATTATGGTTCTACTATGAGAGGGATTCAAGCACACAATCCAAGAATAAAACACAAAGAAACCACCACGGGAGTTCAGCCATGCCCTAAAACAACAACCAGGAAAAAAAAAAAAAAAAAAAAAAAAAAAAAAAAAACATTTTTCCACTCTCTCAATGTGCATAATCTCGGCCATGAAAGAACAAGTTGCAAAAATCACAGATTTTCCTAGCCATTATCATCATTATCAACAAAATTAGAAAGAAAAAGACAAAGACAGCTTACTTTGAACAAAAATGGAGGAAAGTGAGTTTCTCTCTCCAAGCACAAAACCGGCCGTTCTCTTTCCTCGAAAATTGACGAGTTTCACCCAAAATCCGGCGAAGGAAAGTGGTTTTCCTGCGAAATTGGAAAAAACTGGTATGAGTCTTCATTTTTCACGCAAATTCCTCACTTTTTTCCGACTTTCCTTGATTTGTCTTTCTTGTTCTTTGTTTTACTCTCAATTGTGTGAAGAAATAACTTGTTGGGGTAGGTTTCTTTTAGGATGCGTTTAGTAACGTTTTCAAAATGATTTTATTTTTAGTATAAAAATAAAAATAAAAATTACTTTGAGAATTATTTTAGAGCCGATTTAGAAATTGTGTTTAGTTGGTTTTTAAATGATTATTTTGAGTATATTATAACATTGTTGATAAGTACTAGAAAATAAAAACGGAAAAGGGAAAATAACTTCGAATTGTTTTCTAATTCCTTGACAAAAATTATCTCACTGTTTTTTGTTTTCGTTTTTGTTTTTAAAATATTTACTAAACAAACACAATTTGCATACCATTTTTATTTTTTAACCTTAAAAGACGTACAAAAGCGTTTTTAAAAACAAGGAAAAATCAACTCTAAACGCACCCTTAATTTTATTGATCTTCCCTCTTTTTCCTAATCACATCGTTTCACTTCCCTTTAGACAGGGTGTTGACATCATCATTTTAAAAAGGATTTGATATTCAATTTTACAAGTGTTATTATTATACTTTTTAGGAAAATAGGTAACCCTTTCCATGATTTTTGAGGAGAGATTTGTTTAAATTATCATTTCTCCAAATTATCAACTTCTCTCATTTAAATATAAATTAATAATATTATATATTTTAAATGGGTTATTTCTTCCCTAAAAGGTCGTTATTTTGGGGGAGTTATTTGTTTAACAAATATAACTTTTGGAAACCTCTCCTATTTTAAGAGAAGAACATATGTATATTTTTTTACATGAGAAGGATAAGAAGTGTTGATGGTGATTTGGTATCTATCAGGCCCTTTAAAGAAATTACAAGATAAAACCAATCACAAAATAAGTGGAGAGATATGGTTTAATTGATTTATATTTGATCGGCATCTGAACCTGATATGTCCTTGACCGAATCACGAAAGGAGATTTGGACTTGATTATGTGCTTGGGGGGATCTTGGGCTTTATGGGAATGAACTAGCCCGTGTGAAACTCTCCTTTGATTGGTCTTGGCTTAGCTATTTGGCATGATTTGTGCAGGGGAGAAAGATACGCATTGGAGCAGCAAGTCATATGCCAGATTGGCAAGCGCAAAACGCGGTGTCGCACGCAGAGACTTGCCTGGCTGCGTGTTGGGTTTGGAAAACTTGCTGAGTTTAGGCCTATTTCGTTTAGTTCGCTGATTTAAATTTTTAATTTAAATTAAAATGTGACTTTTTAAGACCTATTACTTACTTTTTGTACTTTTATATATATTTTACTAATACACCTAGTATGTCTCTGTTGAAAATAAACTTGTTTTAAAAGCCCATTAGATGAAGAACCAAACAGCCTATTCAAGTCCAAGAGCCCAAGTTCAAAAAAAAAAAAAAAAAAAAAAGCTGCTAAGATTCATTACTTGCAGCAACAATGGAACGTGGATGATAAGTTGCATGCAAAAGAAGCTATGATTATGTTTGCCACATAAAGGAAGGTAGCTAAGTTGTCAATATGGTGGATGCTAGGTTGACCAGCTTTAAGATGTATGGTTAGGATTTATTTGTGTTTGTTTATTGAGTGGTGTAGATTAGTTGATCTCAACTATAAATAGACCCTCTTCCATAGTGTTGGAAGATAGGAGAAGAAGCAAAGCTTCTAGTGAGTGTCTGAAAAACAAAGCATAGCTTTGTCTTCTGAGCATAGAGTTTAGAAAAATGTTGTATTTGAAGTTGTGAGTTTTATAAAACTTATTTTTGAGTGTTCAATTTCCAACAGTCTCTGCAACGCTTGATATCTGTTGTTGTGAACTGAACTGTAATATTGGTGTTTGTCCGTTTTGTTTTCCCAGTATATCATTGAGCATATAAAGAAGAAAAGCAATCCAACATACTAATGCACTACTTTGATGAGTCTCAAGACCATCCACTATCGTATTGAAACAAAAAACAATTAATAAAAAAAATAAAAAGGTTAATCAATCAACTTTCTCCGTGTCTCTAGTTTCATCAAGCTGGAATCGTGGCTTTTAATATATACTTGACTAAACCCCACATATTGAGTCCATATTTGATCCCAATATTATCTACGAAAAAAATGTCAGTGACTCAGTGTAGGTAATATACTAGTGTTGATAATGAAATTAGATTTTACAAGCTGCATAAAATACTTTTTTTAAGCCAAAAAAAAAAAAAAAAAAAAAACAGATAAATGTACAATAGCACTGCTAAATATATTCAAAGATATATGTGCCTCTGCCCACAACAAGCATGAAGCACCATTCAAGAAGAGTTCTCGAATAAGAAATGCATGGCAACCGTCGTTTAACATGACCAAGTAAATTTAAAAGCCATAAAATAATACTTTTAATTAAAATAAAATTATTCAAAGTTAAGCAATTAATTTAAGGGATTAAAGTAGAGTAATTATGGCAATACACATTAAAAAGAGAGAAATAATTATAAAATGACACAAACAAACTTCTAAATGTTAAATTTTCATTAAACAAGTGTAACACGTAACCCTAATAACATGATATACCCATTTTACTGAATAATTTTTTCCACATAATTTTCAAATGGTTAACCCCCTTTTATTAGTACTTCGGAGAGAGGCTAGCTCCAAATTTCTTGTTATATATACTAGTTATGTGTGGATTTGTAATAAGACTAGACTTCGGTCGAGAACGTTAAATCTGTGTTAAAGTGTGATAAATATTGTGTGGTGTAAATAAGTAATGCGTGATGGACACTTGTATTTTATATTTATATTTGTCATGTGGACACATTTCGGTACGTCTTATGAGTCAAATTAAAATTAAGATTTTGATTCAAAAATTTCTTATATTCCAGAAACTTTTCAAAATTGTCACTAACCTCGATTTTGGGTTGTGAAACCACCGGTGGTCCACCATGGTCAATTTGTTACGAAGAAATCGAAAAGAACATATTTATTGGTAACGACTAGTGAAATCCCAAAGTAAAGTGTTTGGATTGAGATACATTAGAAAAAGAAATAGCTAGTTAGAGTACGAATAACAGAACCATCATCTTCTCTAGTTATTTATTTATATGTTAATTTAAATATACTAGACAAACTTTTTTCAGGCCATACATGCAAATTTCTTCTCAAACATTTACGGTTTTTTTTTTTCTTTCCAAATAAACTAGGGAGAATATACTACTAGTGTTACACTAGAAATTTTACTTAGTAGATATAACTAACGTTTAAGTTAACGATTTGTTATGTTAAGTTATGTATTACTAAGGATTTATCAAGTGGTGTGACAAGTGACAACGACGAGGAACCGATGTGCTCAAGGAGGTTCATGTAATTAATGATAAGTTTATCTTTCCAACGATAATGTGCGAATTATTTTTCCAACTTATATTTCACACAACATTGTAATCTTTTGTTATCTTTCCAACGACACTTTACTCACTCAATTCTGATATTAGAGTAAAACGTTATGGCCAAAATACTAATCAGTCTGAAATGTGTGGACGGTACTGAGTTCATACGCAAAAACTTGTGAAAAATAAAAGAAAATTGGGCAAAACTTAAAATAAAAAAAAAAAAAAAAAAACTTTTTGCGGTCCCACAACGTTTAGGAACGAATTTTAGTCCTAATAGGGCTTAAACCTACCTAACCAAGCCTATAAATATATGTTTTAACCCTCATGTAAGTGATTCTCATTTTAGCCACCATAAAACACTCTCTCTCTTGCTTTCTCTCCAAGCTGTATCTCTTGTTGATGAATTGATTGATTCTCATGTTATATAATCATTGGTGATGATATGTTTATGATAATTAGATTTATTTGGATTAAATTGCATAAATTGAATTATATGATTATGTAAATTATGATTCTTATGCAACATTACATGATCAACTAATTAAACTTTTCATGACAGTATAATTTGTAGGGATTGCTTTTTATATATTTAATTCCATGTTTGTGTTTAATGCTTCTTCAAAATCCTAAGCTTTATAATATGAGTGTGTAAATTATATAGTATGAGTATATTTTAGTCTGATTGTTAATCATGTTAATCATTAATCTACGTTTTAATTGAGATTTTATTGAGTTTGGGATTAATTATTAAACATTTGAGCTTTATGTCATGTTTTCATGCAAACACCCTGAGAGATTTTAACAACTGATAGATTTATACTCTCTGTTATTATCTTTTTTATATTATTTTTCCTAAATAGTATGCATCTTAAGCTTCGTTTTGATATATAGAACTACTGGAAACGAGGATCTATAACCTAAAATAGAAATTAATAAGACAATGGTAATAAATTAGATAGTTGATAAAAAAAATTATGATAATTGATAAGATTTGATTATTATTACATTACACGATCATATTTTTATATTTTATAAGTAACTACCAATAAAAATATATATAAATATTAAAAATTCTAACCACACCATCAAATTTCAATATTTATTAGTTTTTAAGAGAGTACTATTATAATGTGAATCAAGTAAACAATATGTGATATTATAGAAAGCGAAAAGAAGACAAATTAAAAAGACGATTATGTTTATATATGTTGATTTAGCGAAAGCCTAACAAAAGCACTAAATTCGTGTAGACTATAGGGAATATAAAAAATGTTAAGATTAGGTGTTCATAAAGCATGCCTATATTATCTTTTACAGCACATATATAAGAAATGAATTATTAACTCTCAAATCAATAATTACACCAGCCATAGGAACAAGCAATACATCAACTGCCTTTATTTATGTCCACCATTATTATGCGTCAAAAGTACCAAATGTCACACTGAAAGAGGAACAAACATGCCCCAAGCTTCTTTAACAAAAGCGGTGGCCCTTTTTTAGCAAAAGCGGAAGAGAGAAGAGAGAGAGAGAGAGAGAGAGAGAGAGAGAGAGAGAGAGAGAGAGAGAGAGAGAGAGAGAACAATGGTAATGTATACAGTTGTACTAACCAAGCATCTTTCTCGTGGTGATTGCTCTATTTCTTGCCTCTTTTGGTAAAAGTACGCTATTTCATTCTGAGTTTAGTAAAGCATATCTATTAATACACTAATTCTAGTATCTTATTAGTTTTTTTTTTTTTTTTCTTTCAAGAATAGTTGTAATTTTATATATATTACTCATGTTGATCAAGCCCTAAGCTCCAAACAAAAGGTAATTAAATTCAGGAAATAGATAGAGATCATAGAATTAATACGAAGAATGAGCATGTTAATACAAACATTTAATGTACGTAATCCCCATGCATATCCTCTGGGCAGAATTATTTTTCTACCCCTGAAAAACACGAACTCTCCGATATCTCTGTAAAATCTAAATCTGACAGCGCAGAGTCAGACAATTTAAATTTAAATCTGTGTGTTTAAATCATCGTCGGCTTGTCCGATAGAAACTCAGATGAGACATTCAGTTTTTCGGGGCAACGGAAAATATCAGTGACCAAGTTATTGAACATTCCGGTATTCAAACAAGGAGGGTGCAAGTACAATGTCATCGAATTCTAAATAGACAAAATTGTTGCTTCGGACTCTTGGGAAAAGTTGGTAGATCTTGATATTTTGAGGAAAAAAATTAAACAATCTGAAAGAAAAAAAGTCCACCCACAAACTTTAAGCTTGCAGGAGTAAAGGGTCTTAAAGGTTGCGTTTTTGTTCTTTTATTTTTATTTTTGCTAATTTAGTTTTTTGTGTTTCGTTATCATTCTTATATTTCTTTTTATATTTTAGTTCTGTAAGATTTGTTTCCTTTTTAATAAAGCTTTATTTTATTGAAGAAAAAGTATTATTACTTTTATATATATTCTCAGTTAGATAAAGATCTAATTACTACTAGATACTAACTGAAATATATTTGTTTTCTTTGCTATTAAACGTATATCTGAATCCATGCAAGAAATCCCTTATTATTAGTAGTACTTGAATAAAACATTATTATTGGCAAAAAAAAAAAAAAAATCTCAGCACACATTCAATATACCATGATACACATTCCTTTATTAGTATAACTGACAAGGCATGCTAAATTGCAAATCCTTCTATATCTCCGAATAGCTACAGGGCGGCAGCGGAGACCCGCACAAGCATCGGTTATGGAAGTAGGCGGTGTAGTCAAACCTCTGCAAGTTCCCGCCGACCGGAATCTTCCCGCAAAGCCTGTTGTAACTCACATTGAAGAGGTTCAATTTCAGCTCCGTCAGCTCTGCCGGAAGACTTCCAGTTATTTTGTTGTGGTTGAGATCCAAAGAAACCAACGTCCTGGAAAATTTCACGGACGTCAAATCGAAGCTGAACGAGTTCCTTGAAAGGTCTATGAGGAGCGACCTCTTGTTCTCCCCGAACAGCGGCGACGGGTCGCCCGTGAGCTTGTTCCTCGAGAGATCTATGTAACTGAAATCCTTCTTCGCCATCGAGGTGGGAATTGGCCCGGAGAGCTTGTTGTGCGACATGTAGAGGTAAAAATCACTCATCTAGGAGCGGAGGTAGAAAAATAAGTGAGAAGTAACAGAAATATAATTTTAAATTTTAAAAAGTCTAGAGGGGACAAACTATAAATTTTAATAAAATACGCATACAAAATTAAAAGAAAAAAAATTAGGTGGGGCGGCCGCATAGCTAGGGCAAGGTAATCTACCCTCTATCTACCTGAAAATCTCCGAATGAGTCTGGGATTGGCCCGACAAGTTCGTTCCGGTCTAGGCGCAAACCGCCTAGGCTCGGAAGCCAACCGATAGAGCTCGGGATTGTACCGGTAATTTTATTGTAAGAAAAGTCGATGAACTCAAGGCTCTTGATGTTACCGATGCCGGCGGGGATGGGGCCGGAGATGCCCGTCCAGGTTATCTGGAGGAACCGGAGCATGGTGAGTTTTTCGATGGAGGTCGGGATCGATCCTATGAGGTTGCCGTACTTGTGGAAGAGAATGTTTTGGAGGTATGGGAGGTCACCGATCTCGTCGGGGATCGTTCCGGCGAGGTCGCCGTAGCTGAAGCTGATGGAGATGATCCGATTGTAAACATTGTCGCACACGACATTGGTCCAGTCGCAGCAGTCGGTGTTTGGGTCCCACGAGACAAGGATGTAGGGATAGTTGAATGCTTTCTTGATTTTGAGAAGGGCTTCCTTGTCAAGCGGGTGGCAGCGCTCGGAGAGGGAAGCGGGAAGAATGGTGGAAAATAGCAGGGCGAGGTAGATAATACTAATTCTGGTCACCATATTTAATTTCTAGTGTTTTCTGATGGATGTGTGTAAAATATTTGCATGAATGATTGGATTTTTAGCCAGGGTTCCTGAATCCTGCTCATGTCAACTTTAAAAATGAAGAGTCGATATTTATAACACAAAAGAAAAAAATTATTATTATTATTATTATTTTGCTTGATACTACTAATCATTATGTTTACGTGGAAGAAAAAAAAAAAAAAAAAAGATGTGCCTTAAATATATAACATACTACTATTATTGGTGTTTCTGCTTTGATTTTATTGTCATGTGATCCATGAGCTGCTAGAGTAGTACAAAATAATGGAAAAGGAGATGACTATATAGGGTCCATGTTATTATTTTGAGTCGAAGGAAAGATGCTTCAAAATCAGTTCATGTATATGTTAAAAAAATAAAACAGAAATATCAATAGCTTAGAACTTGTTTTAAGGAACTTTTTTTTTTAAAAAAAAAATAAGCTTCTTATATTCTTTATATTTTATAGAAAAAAGCGTTTGATAATCTTTTTTGTTTTATTTTCATAATTATTCTAACATTTTGTTTAAACTGAGGAAAATCTATAATTTTTTTTTTTTTTTTAAAAAAAAGATTAAAACAATTTTTTCTCATCATGAAATTTTTATTGCTTCTAAAACCATGACCAAAATTGAGGTTGGGGTTAGAGCAAGACTCGACATCATAATTATAGTTGAGGTCTGGATCAGAATTAAGGACATCTTGTGGCGGTATTAGGATTGATACGCGGTCTGTGTCAACCATGGTCCTATCTCAATTCCAACCTCTGTGGTCCTGACGTTGACGACAACAATATTATGTTCTCCAATCTTCACCATTTTGATCTCTATCTTGACCGTGAATCTAAGACTTTGTTTGGTAGGAAGAATGGAGAGGAGAATGATAGAGAGAATTAAAGGGTCGGAATATAAGAGGGGTGGAGAGGATTATGCTAATTTTTTATATTATTTAGTAGGAGGGAGAGATAATTTACTAAATGAATGAATGAACATTTATTTAATTATTATATTGTCCTTTTATTCCATACTAAACTTTTTGAAGGATAAATGGTATTTTTAATCTTTAATTAGATGAAGCCTTGCAGTAGTGGAGGGATGTAAAATGATGAACCGAGGTGGAGAGTTTCTCTCATTCTCTCTCTCCAATCAAACAAGAGATCGATGCTCTTCTTCTATCTCTCTCCCACCACCATTCTCTCTCTCTCTCCATCTCTTTGTCCTACCAAACAATATACTCTAAGCCTCATCCTTATATCCATCTCCACAGAAGAAATCCTTCTTCTTTTTATTTTTTTAAAGTTTAAAAAAGAAATGTGCTTAAACAAAAAGCCGATAGAAAAGACTGAAACTTCCCATATTTATGCTTTCTAATTATTTTTTTCGCACATGAACAAATCTTGGCACATGTTTAGTTCAAGAACAAAACTTGTTACAATTTCCTTCATCAACTAACGTTATTCGTCCGTTCATTTAACGGAGGGAGAACTAAATTTGGTATATTTGTTCAGTTTAGGCTAAATGTGAGACAACTTTGAACATAGTGACTACTCGTATAAAAGGAAAAAAGTTCATTGACTTTTCGCGAACTTAACTCTACTATTTTTCAAGGCGCCGTTATTTATTTATTTTTTTTTCCGATTATTCGGTCATTTAATCCAGTTAGACACATTGTTTTGGCTTTTGTGCAATTATGATTAGGTAAATTGCAGTGGAGCGCCGCATGCACTAACTTCCAGAAGATAAATGGTCAATTTTTTAAAAATAAATTAAGGAAAATGATTGATAATCATTATTAACTATATAAATAATTGGTTTTAAATAAAAATAATCGAATTTTTGGTATAAAAAATTAATTTATGAGTTATTATTCTATTCGACAAATTCACTACTAATAAATAAGTAAATCAATATGGAAGGTCCGTACAAAATTTTTTTAACAAATCAATATGAAAACGGCCATGTTTTTAATCCTGAATATATTCCAGTATATTGTTTGGCTCATTCTTCCAAATTTACCTTATGAATATCCGTCATTTTTTTTTTTTTTTGGAAAAAAAAGACTGTTTCTGATCGTTCGTTAATTAATGTTAGTAATATAGATGTGGCTGGGATAAGATCAAGGTGTAAGAGACAAAATATATAATTCATTTAAGACGATTGCGTTACCTCAGGTTTGCTTATGGTCAAGTTTGGCATTGTTGAGTAATTATTGAAATATTTCTTGCATCATTTTATAATTTATCATTAAGGATATATATAGTAAATGTAACCAGTGACAACTAAAGCGATTTTAAAATCTACTAAGTAAAAACATGGTTTCGAAAACACTATAATCTGTTGTAGACTAACAATGTAAGCAGCTTCTTGTACAAAAATGCCAAACTGAACTTAGGTCCAACAAAGAAATCTATTAGGTTTTTTTTTTTTCGGTAGAGTATCTGTAACCCACAATCAATAAAAATACATTTATTCTCTTCGCCGATTTAAATTGTGTGAATTTAAATTTTTATATTTAAACCTTTAAATTTGAACCTATATGTAGATTTTCTGTAGTTCAAAGTACTTTGGTTTTAAAAAAAAAAATATTAGCAAAAATGATTTGTGGGAATATTTGAGATGAGTTTTGAATAGTGGGATAGCAACTTAAGAACCTTACGGGGGAGTGGGTAAGTTTTCAACCTTTAATTTTGTTTTGTGTTCAAATAAACCTTAAACTCAAATTTAAGTTCAAAATATTATATAAGCAAAAAGGGTTTGAGTTGATTTTTGGGTTCAAACCCACCTCAAACCTCTAACCAAGCTCATGCATATCATGTACGTGCTGCAAAAAAATCACTAAGTAGACACATTTGGGCCTCCAACAACACATTTTTCGAGTTTATTCTTTTTTAAAAAAATTGATGAACTTTATTTTAAGATTTGAATTTTTATTTTTTACTCTTTGATTAATATTCTTTTAATTAATATAGTTGAAAATTAATGAGCCAATACTTGCGTGCCAAGATATCAAATGAGCATTTGTCTTATTATCTCTTTTTCTTTGTTAAAAAAGAAAAGTTTGGGTGGGGCATTATGAACTTCTTTTCCTACTTAAAAAAAATAAAAAATAAAAAAAATAAAAATAAAATTCAGGTGGGGCAATATGAACTTTTATTTTTCTAACTTACGAAATATATTTTCTCGATCAAGCAAAAAAAGGACACAAAATATCATTGTAGCGGAAGAAAGAAAGAAAGAAATCATATTCAGTTTCCCCTTTCAAGGCAATTATTATTATTATTATTATTATTATTATTATTATTATTATTATTATTATTATTATTATTATTATTATTATTATTATTTTTGATTCATCCTTTCAAGGCAATTATAGGAAGAAAGAAATCATCATTGCTTCATTTTTTGTTTTTTTTTTTTTTTAATAATTAACGTGTTGGGACATATCATTTACAATAATGCGAAATTTATATACTAGTGATAAGGATGATAAATCAATGTCGATAAATGTAAAAGAGCGCATGTAAAAGAGTACTAATATTATGGAGTGTTATACAAGTATTTATTTATACAAACTAGAGGAACAAAAGTCGACATTTCCGAGACTCCGAGGAATCAAAAGAAGATTTCTAAACTACGGTACCGTAATATATATATATATATATATTAACAAAAAAAAAAAAAGAAGGAGAGGAAGATCAGAATTAGGTCCTGAGATATCCATTATTTAAGTGTGTACTTGGTTGCAGAGAGCGGGGAGGGAGAGAGGTGAAAGTGAAAAGCGAAGACCTCAGTAATCATAATACAGACCTCCGTAATCAGTTAATTTGGGATCAAATCGTAGAATCCCTTTAAAGAGTTTTTGTTTGCTCTCTACACTACCCACAAAATTAAATTTTCTTATGAACCCCTCTCATAAATTGACTAAAAAGGGACAATTATAATAGATTTTATTACATTATTAAATTTTATTATAAAAACAAACTAATGACATGGGGGTTTTTTTTTTCTCTTTCCGCGCACCTCACATGTTACACCTCCAAATTATAAACTATTGTTCATTTGAAATCTACAATAAAACCCTAATTTTCACGATATATCACATTGACATAATCAACTACAATATATATAATATTTTCCTCTCAAACATGCATTAACTTCAACACACTTAAATCCCGATTATAATTACTTCAGAAACGCTCATATCTAGACAAAATACATTCGATCAGACACAAACCAAAGGTAAGGATTTTCGAAAGCGACAAGCAGCTTTCCAGAGGTGACCCGCACAAGCAACAATTGTGGAAGTATGCCGACTCTCCGAACTTCTGCAAGTTCCCGCCGACCGGAATCTTCCCGCAGAGTTTGTTGTAACTCACATTGAAGCTCTTCAAACCGGTCAGCTCAGTCAGTTGCTCCGGTAGAATCCCGAACACCTTGTTCTCGCTAAGATCTAAGGAGACCAAAGAGGAAGGAAACTCCACCTTCGACAAATCGAACCGCAGCAAGTTCCCCGACAGGTCGACGAGCTTCATCTTTTTTTTCGACTGGAACAACGGCACCACATCGCCCTCGAGCCTATTCTCCGAAAGGTCTATGTAGGTGAAGTCCTTTTTCTCCATTGAGAGAGGAATTTTCCCGGACAACTTGTTGTGTGACATGTAGAGATAAAAGTCGTCTTTCTTAAAATCTCCGAAGGAGTCGGGGATTGGTCCCGTGAGTGTGTTATAATCGAGGCGGAGCCCGCCTAGTTTCGGCAGGTAACCGATGGATTTCGGGATCTGCCCGGTGAGACGGTTGTAGGAAAGGTTGATGAACTCGATTCTCTTGAGGCTGCCGATGAATTCTGGTATAGGACCCGAGACGTTTGTCCGTGTTATGATAAGATAGCGGAGTTTCGTGAGATTGGCGATGCAGGGGGCGATTGGTCCCAGGAGACCGGGGATGTTGTCGAAGTTGATCGTTTCAAGGAACGGAAGGTCGCCGATTTGGGGCGGGATTTGTCCGGAGAGGTTGAGGCCGACGAATCTGAGGGAGCTGATACGGTTGGTGTCTCCGCAGTCGACATGGTTCCAGTTGCAGCAGTCGGTTGTTGGGTCCCAGGATAAAAGGATGTATTGACTGTTGGTGAAGGATTTCTTGAACCTGAGGAGAGTTTTCTTGTCCTCAGGATTGCAGAACGGATCATCCGAGAGAGAAGGGTGAAGAAAGGTGGAGAAGTTGAGGAGGGTGAGGAAGAGGATACTCATGTAGGGCTGCACTGTTGTCTCCATTGTTTAATTTTCTAGTGTTTGTTGTTGGATATATGACAATGTTATTTATGCATGAATGTTAATTGGATTTATCATTTTATATATAGGGTTTGTGGTCATGTGCACAAAGCAGAAAAGTAAAATATAAATTATATAAGAAAAAGGGGATACGTGGCCAAATGATGTTTCATATTTGATTGTCACGTGACGAATGAGCTGCTAAAGTAGTGGTAGAAATAATGGGAAAAAAATGTAGACCGATCGACCATGTTATTTTTATATATCTTTTTTATGATGTTATTTTAGCTAGGGATAAGTACGTAAGTAACTCTCATATTCTATCGAAACATCATGTTTTCTCCTGTGGTTTCAGGCCAATACTATGATTATCTGTTGCGTTTTCAAATATCTCATATTAAAACCTTTCTTTTAACAAGATTTGATCAAAAAAGTTTCTATGGAAAAGCTGCTTAAAGCATGTAGCTTTTACATATGCTTATGAGGATTGAAAGTAAGTTGATATATATATATATATATATATATATATTATGAGCATGCTTTATGATGCCTTTTACGCGTTTTTGATTGCATGATTTTTTTTTTCAAAGAAATACCGTTGCATGTTCCACGAGAAATAGTTTATTAGAGTATGATGTTAAGTCAAAAGAACTTTTAATAAATTCCTTGAGGACAAGATAAGGTTTTCAAGATATGGTAAGTCACAAGTCCCTTTCAAAAAAAAAAAAAAAAAGGCAAGCAAGAACAATAAAGTAAGATTTAGCAATGCCATGGGGCTAAAATCATACTTACGAAGGGGCTCAAATGGAAGTTTGCAGAATAAAAAGGGTATAATGGTAAAACACTTAAATTGTTAAGCTTCAAAGTTTCTACTTGTTGAGTTTTGGCACATATAGTGTGCTTGTGATAACTAACAACTATTGTGATTGACTGAATAGGAAGTTCCAACGTCCCGTGATGAGTTGAGTTTTCCATGTTTTCATTTTTAGTTCGTAAGCCTATACAAATGACATTTTCCCTAAGCTAGTGGTAGGTGATTTTAGTGTGCAGCTAATCTGCTAGATTGGAAGGGATGTTATATAGCACCGTCTAACAACTCGTCCATACTGAATCTCCACTCAAATGTATTAAAAAAATATCCAAAACACCCAGTGTTTTGCCTAAATATACTATTACTCATGTTATTAAAAATGAAATGGTGTTATTTGTGTTGAATTAAAACATTAATAATACATGTCAGTCCCATTAAAAATAAAATGATCTTATCTGTGTTGAGAATGATGTCTTGAAAGCATAAGATGTAATTAAGAATTTTATTATTTAATTAATAAAGTAGAAATTTCATTATTTACGTGCATCTATTATTGAATACTTTATGAATATCATTAAAAATTTCACAATTATTTGTGTAAGCTTAAATATGGTATATAAATGTTATATACTAGAGGATAATGTTTAAGGATAATAATCGAAACATAAAGTCCACAATGATTATCGATTAAAGTTCAGAATCTTTAATTGATCACATTATTGTCATTCTGAATGGAACAATTTTATCCGTTTGTTGATATATCGAGATATTAAAGTGAGTGTATTTTACATAATGAGATTATGTAGGACTGAGACACAGACACAATATGAATTTCTGATAATTTCCATTAAGTATAAATATTCTAATTGAGTCTACTAATGGTCATATACAGAATTATCTTAATCTTGAGTTATTAGCAAACTCCTATTTATGCATATGTGTCTTTTGACTTACTCGGTAAAGATCTCGACACATTTAGAACTTATCCTTGTATGTTGGAGACATGGAGAAATAGGTAGCCGAGAATGCTAATATTACAATATGGAATCCATTCCTTCTTCAGCAAGAAGCAAATAAATAATTCCACTGAGGGTTGATTTAGTACTTGGATTAGTAGGAGCTCAGATTCATAAATGTGTTTTATGAATCACTATCCATTAAAGAATCAATGATACTTAAGGATAAAGATGTAATTAAAGAGTTTAACGGATTTTACCTAGCTCTAATTATGAATTATTTATGGATGATCGATCTATATGTAGTGACTATATCAAATGAACACTTCAAGTTCTTAGAAGTAAATTATGTTTAATTTTGAGAGTGCAATTCCAAGTTTTTAGGGGAGTAACTTTTAGAATTAATAGATTTAATTAATTAATTAAAGAGTTTAATTAATTATTAATTTTATTGGAGCTCAGAATTATAGGTTTATGATTCTCCTCATCATCCTTGTAATATTTACAAGACAAGATGAATTATTAAAATTTTATTTCACTCGTTAATAATTAATTGAGAATTAATTATATGTTAAACAATATGATTATTTAATTATTTTGTCACACGTGACAATGGAAAAAATTCCAATGGGATTTAGTTGCTTGATCACTAAGTAATCCGGTTTGCATGTTCAGCAAGTTTTCCAATTAAATTCAAAAGGGAAAGTAAGATGTTACTTTATTTGGAATTGAATTTAAGCTAAAATTGGAAACTGGATTAAGAAGAAATTTTCTCCTTCCTTTCTTAATGTTGGTTGGCCACCCTATAGTAAAAGGGAAGGAAATTTTGTTTCCAAAATTGAAAGGATAACTGTATTTTTAATGAGATTAAAAATATGGTAACTACCAGTTTCTATTTACTTTGTCTACAAGCAAAAGGGTTCTCATAATTCTCAACAAATAGGAGACAATTAAAATTGGAGAAGAAGATTTTGATCTTCTAATTCCCAGTGTTGGCCGAATTTATAGAGTGACAAAAAGAGAAGAAAAGTTCTTCCAATTCTCAGTTTCTTCACATACGTGCATTGATAGTGAAGAAAGAAAAATTAGTGAGCGATCATAAATGATAGTTCTACCCTAGAGTCCACACTCTACGCTCGACAAGTTTTCCAATTAAATTCAAAAGGGAAAGTAAGATGTTACTTTATTTGGAATTGAATTTAAGCTAAAATTTGAAACTAGATTAAGGAGAAATTTTCTCCTTCCTTTCTTAATGTTGGTTGGCCACCCTATAGTAAAAGGGAAGGAAATTTTGTTTCCAAAATTGAAAGGGAAACTGTATTTTTAATGAGATTAAAATTATGGTAACTACCAATTTCTATTTGCTTTGTTTACAAGCAAAAGGGTTCTCCTAATTCTCGATAAATAGGAGACAATTAAAATTGGAGAAGAAGATTTTGATCTTCTAATTCCCTAGTGTTGGCCAAATTTATATAGTGAGAAAAAGAGAAGAAAAGTTCTTCCAATTTTCAAGTTTCTTCACATACATGCATTGATAGTGAAGAAAGACAAATTAGCAAGTGATCATAAACGATAGTTCTACCCTAGAGTCCACACTCTACATGCGACAAGTTTTCCAATTAAATTTAAAAGGGAAAGTAAGATGTTACTTTATTTGGAATTGAATTTAAGCTAAAATTGGAAACTAAATTAACGAGAAAATTTCTCCTTCCTTTCTTAATGTTGGTTGGCCACCCTATAGTAAAAAGGAAGGAAATTTTGTTTTCAAAATTGAAAGAGAAATTGTATTTTTAATGAGATTAAAAATATGGTAACTACCAATTTCTATTTGCTTTGTCTACAAGCAAAAGGGTTCTCCTAATTCTCGATAAATAGGAGACAATTAAAATGGGAGAAGAAGATTTTGATCTTCTAATTTCCTAGTGTTGGCCGAATTTATAGAGTGAGAAAAAAAGAAGAAAATTTCTTCTAATTCCCAGTTTCTTCACATACATGCATTGATAGTGAAGAAAGACAAATTAGTGAGTGATCATAAATGATAGTTCTACCCTAGAGCCCACACTCTACATCTTCCAAGTTTCATGCAGTAGATGTGGAAGATTCGGTTATTCTAAGAAAGCTTGGAGCTTGGATCGTTCGTTGGTTAAAGAATTCAAGTTATCTTCCTAATCGTTAGCAAGGTATAATTCTTGAACTAAATTAATTAGATTAATTTATTCATCGTGAATTAAAATATTCTATAGCGTTCGCAAAAATTTTATGAAAATTTTTGTTTTGATCTGATTCACATTTTCACGCTTCTGTACCCGAGTTTGACTCGAAAACTAACAAGTGGTATCAGGGCGGTCTATAAACGATTAATTTATGCCGAGCTTATAGGATAATTAACTTAATATTGAATATGTGATATTTGATATGTATGCATGTGTTGAGTAGGCACTTTGCATTTATGGATGTTTATATTTTGATTCATGTGATGAATGTATGGATGATGGATTTGATCGTTAATTATATGGTTCCATTGATAGGTTTTATTCATTTACAATTTTTCTAATTTGATTAAAAATTTGTAAACCTTCGGGTATAGGATTTTTTGTTGTTTATTTTTATTTGAAAATTTCAAAATCTCCTAATCTCGCCGGAGCACCACCACCCATTGCGCCCTACCTACGCCCCCGCCAGCGTGTCCATTTCACCCTGCCTACGCATCGCTTGTGCGGCCCAACAAAATAGTGTAGCAGAAAAGAGAAATCGAACCTTACTTGACATGATGAGATTAATGTTAAGTTATTCCTCACTACCGATATCATTCTGGGGATATGCCCTAAGAACAAATGCTTATATTTTGAATAGAGTTTCATCTAAGTCAGTTCCTAAAACACCCTTAGAATGGTAGTGTGGTCAAAAACCTAGTTTGAGATATATCTGCATATAAGGGTGCCCAACACACGTGCTGAAAGGAAAGACTGGGAAATTAGAACCCAGATTATAGTCCATAATGGTTATCGATTAAAGTTTGGAATCTTTAATTGATCACATTATTAATACATGTCATTCTCATTCTGAATGGAATGATATTATCTTATCGTTGATATGTAAGTTAGTGTATTTTACATAATGAGAATATGTAGGACTGGGACATAGGCACAATATGTATTTCTCATCATTTTTGTTAAGTATAGAAATTCTAATTGAGTTTAATTATGGTCATATATAAAATTATCTTAATCCTGAGTTAATAGCAGACTCATATTTATGGATACGTGTCTTTTGACTTGCTCGGTAAAGATCTCGACACACTTAAATCTTATCCTTGTATCTTGGAGACATAGAGAAATAGGTAGCCGGAATTGCTAATATTACAATATGGAATCCATTCATTCTTAAGAAAGAAGCAGATAAATAATTCTCTTGAGGGTTGATTCGGTACTTAAATTAGTAGGAGCTCTGATTCATGAATGTGTTTATGAATCACTATCCATTAGAGAATCAATGGTACTCAAGGATAAATATGTAATTAGAGATGTTAACATATTTTATCTAGCTCTAATTATGAATTATTTATGAATGATTGATCTATATGTAGTAATTATATCAAATAGACACTTCAAGTGTTGGAAATGTGTCCATAAAGTGGGATGTAATTTGTTATTTATGAAATGACAAATGTAAGACATTATTATTTTGCTGATTTTATAAAATAAGATAAAGTTATGTTTTGACACATACTCAAGAGTGTTAGTAATATTGCTTAGTCCATAAACTGTTACTAACGAAAGAAGAGTCGGGAACCCCTGCGGACAAACTCTTTCCGATACGGTTTAAAATAGATATTCGCAGATCTTAGGATTGATTGGGCAATCGAATCCGATTATGACCGTTAGATCGAACCATGTGATCTTTGGTCTCGGGGCATGGGAGTTGGACTCTGTGGTTGATCTAGACATGCTCGCAACATGTTGAATAGACCATGTGACCTGATTAGGTTAGAGTAAAAAAACCGTTTACACAACTCTAAACCTAATCATCACAACTTAAGTATATTTGTATAATTATCTTAATCCGAAGTGAATGCATAGCTCAACTTAGTATCTCATGATCTTTGATTCGCCAATGAGATTAGTTCACGATTATTGAATGACATCTCGGTCATTGGGATCATGACAATATTAAGTTGGAGTTATGTGATTCACGTGATATGGAATTAGAAGAAATAATATCACCTCATGCTTTATTGACGGGTGTGTGAATAAAAAACCAGGCCTGGTATTCAATGATGATATTCATTGATTAAGACATCGTAACATGTGCGAGACATCTTACGAACGTTTGTCTTTCTTATTCACGGTCATATAAAGGAGTTGAGGAAATAATGGTTAGAATGGTAAAACGGTAATATTATATACCATTCGACGATCACCGATATTTTCTGAAGGATAATAATGCATTTACTTTGTGGACCGTGTGATAAATTGTATCAACACCAAAAGAAAAATTAGCACACATGAATCGAGAGATTATTCGGCATCGAACTTTTAGTGGAGTTATGCGATGTCGGAATTAAATATGTCGATAACTTATAGAGATGAGTTAGTCGAATATTGTAATTCCATAGCTTTGTTCATGTGGGTCCATTCGGTCTCAAGGCTAGCTCTAATAAATGGGGGAAAGACAGAAACTGATAATTATGTTTAAATTCCTTGTGTTATTTTTCATTTATTTGATAATTGAAAAATAAAAGGAATGAGTTTTGAATTTCGAAATTAATAGAGATTAATTTAAATTCAAAATAAAATTTAAACATGATTTTATTTGGCAACTAAAGGAAAGAGAAAAGTGATATATTATTTTGGGAAAATTTAGAAATCCCTTGCCATAAGGGGATTTCGAATTTTGCTCCAAAAGGGGAAGGAAATTCAGAAATCCCTAATCCATGTAGGGATTTTCGGATTTCAATCCAAGGGTTAAGGAGAAATTCGAAAATCCCATCTAGGGTTTGAGTTTTTGAATTTCCTCCTATATAAGGATATTATTGAAAACCCTAGAAAAGAGTTCTTTTGAGAAAAGAAAAAGAGATCGCATTTTTCCTTAGGGTGGCCGGATTTTGTAGAGACAAAATAGAAGGAAATAGTTTCCTTAGGTTTTTGAAAAAGAGCCCACTCTCTCATCCTAAATATCGTAGAGTCATAGCCTTGAATCAATGAGTGGTTTTGGTGTGATCGTGGCAATAAACAGCGATCTTGTTTCACGGCAATTCTCCATCTTGGAACGTGAGATAGTGAGACAAGATCCTTGCGGTCAATTAATTCAATCGTCACAAAGGTATGTGAGATATTCTAATCCTTTGTCTATAAACATATATCATGCATGCATCTCTCGTTGTGGTTTACGTTTAATATTGAATTAAATGGATATGATAAAATTTTTGAAATTCCGCCTACAATATTGTTGTTGTTCAAAAGATTTTTCATATATAAATCACAATAAGATCCTACATCAAGTTCTTAGAAGTAAATTATGTTTATAATTTTGAGAGTGCAATTCCAAGTTTTTACTGGGGTAACTTTTAGAATTAATAGAATTAATTAATTAGTTAATTAATTTAACTAATTATTTATTTTATTGAAGCTCAGAATTATATGTCCATGAGTCCCCCCGTCATTCTTGTAATATTTACAAGATAAGATGAAATATTGAGACTTTATTTCACTCGTGAATAATTAATTGAGAATTAATTTTATATTAACAAATGTGATTATTTAATTATTTTATCAAACACTGTGGTGGGACCACAGGGGGCGTGTGACACTTGAAAAAATTCCACTGGAATTTAGTTGCTTGCTCACCAAGTAATCTGGTTTGCATGCTCAACAAGTTGTCCAATTAAATTTCAAAGGGGAATTAAGATGTTACTTTATTTGGAGTTGAATTTAAGCAAAAATTGGAAACTAGATTAAGGAGGAATTTTCTCCTTCCTTTCTTAATGTTGGCATGCCACCCCATAGTAAAAGGGAAGGAAATTTTGTTTCCAAAATTAAAAAGAAAACTGTATTTTAATGAGATTAAAAATATAGTAACTACCAATTTTTATTTGCTTTGTCTACAAACAAAAGGGTTCTCCTAATTCTCTATAAATAGCATACAATAGAAATTGGAGAAAAAGATTTTGATCTTCTAATTCCCTAGTGTTGGCCGAGTTTATAGAGAGAGAAAAAGATAAGAAAAGTTCTTTCAATTCCCAGTTTCTTCACATACATGCGTTGATAGTGAAGAAAGACAAATTACCAAGTGATCATAAATGATAATTCTACCCTACAGCTCACACTCTAAGTCTTACAAGTTTCAAGTAGTAGACGTGGAGGATATGGGTATTCTGAGAAAGTTTAGAGCTTGGATCATTTGTCGGTCAAAGAATTTAAGTTATCTTTCTAATCGTTAGCAAGGTATAATTCTTGAACTAAATATATAGATTAATTTATTCGTCATAAATTAATATATTCTAGAGCATTCACAAAAGTTTTATGAAAATTTTTGTTTGAACACGATCCGCATTTTCACACTTCCGCACCCGAATTCAATTAGGAAACCAACAATTTGCATCATTAATGTGGAGGGATATTGAATGAGTGTGTTATGTATAATGAGATTATGTAGAACTGGGACACTAACACAATTTGTTTTTCTGATAATTTTTGTTAAATATAGAAAATTTAATTTAATTTTATTGATGGTCATATATAGATTGATCTTAATCCTGAGTTTTTAGTAGACTCCTATTTATGGATTTGTGTTCTTTCACTTACTCGATACGGATTTTGAGATCGTAAATCCTATTCTTGTATCTTGTGAACATGATGAAATGGATAGCTAAAAATGCTAATATTTAAGATGGAATCCATTCCTTTTTCTTTGAAGAAGTAGATAAATAATTACCTTAAGGGTTGATTCAGTACTTGAATAAGTAACGAGCTCGTATTCATGAATGTATTTTATAAATATACTATTCATTAGAGAATTAATGATACTCAAAGATAAAGATGTAATTAGAGAGGTTAACGGATTTTACCTAGCTCTAATGATGAATTATTTATAGAGGATTGATATATATATGTAGTGACTATATCAAATGGATACTTCAAGTTCTTACAAGTAAATTATGTTTATAATTTTGAGAGTGCAATTCCAAGTTTTTAGTGGAGTAACTTTTAGAATTATTATAATTAATAAATTAATTAAATAGTTTAATTAATTTTTAATTTTATTAGAGCTCAAAATTATAGGTCCATAAGTTTGTCATCCTTGTATTATTTGCAACACAAGATGAATTATCGAGATTTTATTTCACTCGCGAATAATTAATTAAGAATTAATTATATATTAAATAATGTGATTATTTAATTATTTTTTCACACACTATGGTGGGACCACAAGGAGTGTGTGACACTGGGAAAATTCCACTAGAATTTAGTTGCTTGCTCTCCAAGTAATCCGGTTAGCTTGTTCAACAAGTTTTTCAAATTAAATTCAAAAAGGAAAGTAAGGTGTTACTTTATTTGGAATTGAATTTAAGCTAAAATTAGAAACTGGAGAAATGACAAATTTTTCTCTCTCTTTCCTTGAAATGGCCGGCCCCTATAAGCAAAGATCGAAGGAAATTTTGTTTCCTAAATTAAAAGTGAAATGAAAGATTGTTTCCAAAAGAAAAAGGAAAACAGTATTTTGATGAGGTTAAAATATAGTAGTTACTAATTTCCTATTTTCTTTGTCTACAAGTAAAGACTTCTCCTAATATTCTATAAATAGGAGACAATAGGAATTGGGGAGGTTGGTTTTTTCTTCCTAAATTTCTTTGTCTTGGCCGAATTCCCTAAGAGAGAAAAATAGAAGAATAGTTCTTCCAATTTTTTCAATTCTTTCACATACATGTGTTGATTGTGAAAGAATACAAAATTAACGATTGATCATTTTGATAGTTTTTACTTGGAGCCCACTCTCATTGTCTTGTGATATCAAAGAGTAGATGAGAAAGACTTATGTGTTCTAAGAAAGCTTTGAAGTGAGGATCGTTCGTTGGCCAAAGAATTTTAAGTTATCGTCCTAATCGTCGATAAGTTATTTATTATCTATACTTATAAATTAATAAGATTAATTTTCATTTGTATAAATTAATATAATCTATAGCGTATACAAAAGTTTTTGTGAAAATTGTTTGTTATACACGATCTACACTACTACGCTTTCGCACTCGAAAACGTTTCAAAAACCAACAAAAACAATTAAGTTTTTGAAAATATGAAGATTACCCTTCCTAATTTATAATAAATGTTATTTTATATTCGACTTAACTAAAAAGTTAAATAAAAAATTAATGATGTTAAAAAAAAAGGCTTCAATCAAACATATATTTCAATTGTTTTTGAAATTTTCTCTTAATAATGTCTTGTATTGTATTTAATAAATATTGAAAAGGTTAATTTTAGTATTTTCAAAAAAAAAAATAATAATTACTTCAGAAGGTATTTTAAGTGTGATTTTATAAATGTAAGGGATGTTTTGGGAATTTGCATAACAAAAAGAATAAAACTGGTATTTAAGGAATACAGTGAATGTCTTAAGTATTTATTATACAAATAAAGTGCAAAACGCAAACTTGTAAAAACTAGCAAACTATCTCTAACCCGCAATCCAAAATAAAAGAGACGTCCCTTGGGAAAAAAGCAAACTAAAAACAATGCTTAAATGAGATGGAAAAAATGAAAAATGAATACAAAAAACAATGGGCTGAAATCTTAAGATCTCTAAATTTAAGCTAGATTCTAACTAAAATGACTTAAAAGTATTTGAATATATGTATATGTCTTTTTTTTTTTTTTTTTTTTGAGAAATGTTTATGTCTTTTAAAATAAACAATTTTTAGAAATTTTCTAAAATCTGAATATAATTATATGTTCGTCTTACAAATTTTTTTCTTTTGAATAAATAATAAGATGGAGAATTTGCATAAAAAAAAAAATTAGGACATTGTAATTATATTGGCACCCTTAAAACCTCCATCCCGCATCAAATTTATCACTCAATAATAATATAAGATGAATTAAGTCATAACATAAACCGTAAAAAGAATCCTCAATATGTCTCATTCAAATCCTCAATATCGTTTCATTTTTTTAGGAAGCGCGCCACATTAAATGAATCACATTCAAAACATATATAATTGCAACTGAATTATTTTGTGTAGTACTAATTTGTCGTTAAACGCCCATTAATTCAGACTTAAAAAGAGAGAGGAAAAAAAAGGCCTCGCAAAACATCTTTTACTAAAAATTTGTTAGTGTTGAAAACACCCGTACAACCTGCTAGGCCCAGAGAAATATGATTTTCAACCCAAAAAAAAAAAACAAAACAAAACAAAAAAAGAGGTTGGGCAATCCATTTGGACTTAAGTTCTATGCTGAATCTAATGAAATTAAGTTCTGCAGCTAGGACATTTTCACTAATATTGTCTGATACTGAACTTTTTATATAATAATATTTTCATGCGGTTATATAATAATGTTTTAACTATATATGAACATAATTACAATATTCGTTGTCGTCATTGGTGTGTTACACTAGTAAAAAATTCTTTCCTAATTACTTCAAGTGTATGAACTCATAATTCTGATCTCATAAAATGATTTGATCAGGCAATTGGATATGTAGAATAACCTCTTCACCACAACTAAAATAAGCGGAATATGCCCGGTTAAAATGTGAACGTAGCATATTATGAGAAAATTATGTGTATGTACTAAAATCTAACTAACTTTGCATTTATATAATTAAAACTCCTAACCATTTAGTGGCTTTTCAATGAATATGTTTCATTACCTTTCAAAAAATATATATATTATACTAGAATACTCTTCAAAAATGTCAAGTTATCTTTAGATTAGATCCTCGTAACCAATGACATGTTCTTTATTGTAGCCAATCTTATATTTTGTTATTCATTTTTAAATCCTACTTATTTCAATTACGCGTAAATAAATATGCCACGAGTGTTTTTCATCCTATATTACCCCATTTTCTATCATGAGTCACCACGGGGTGCACTGGTTAGGAACAAGTAAACGGATCTTTGTTTCATTTTCTTCATAATCCGAAAGGTTGTTGACTGTGTTTAGAGTAGAGTTTGCTTATATATATATATATATATATATATATATATATATATATATAAAATTATTATTCACACATCTTTTTATAGTATAAGTTTTTGAGAAATCTATTATGTAAACAAACATGTTATCGAAACATGAGGTGGTCCTCATTCTTAATATTGGTTTAGTCTCCGGTTCGGCACTTGATTGTGTATTTTTTTTTATAAATTATGTATATTTTTTCTTTAAAATGTATATTTTCTTTTAAAACATGTATATATTATATATTTTACTATAAACGAAATGCACATATTTTAAAAAATATATATATATATTTTATAGCTCCAGTCTGGGTAGGGACTGGAGACAATTCCCTTAATATTTGTTTTAGCAATTTAAGGAAGGATGACAACACAAAGCAAGAGATCTAGAACCATAGCTGATACTAATGAAGAAAAAAAATTTTTTTTTTTTTAAAAAAGGAGAAAAAGAAGCAGCTCATGGACTATTAGCAAGGTCATGACCTTCACACAAAAATTTAAGATGAAATTAAAAGAAGAGGAGAAAAAAAGGTTATGGAAAAAAAAGAAAAAAAAAAGGTAAAGAAGAAAAAAAAAAGAAAAGAAAAAAAAAAAAAAAAAAAAAAAAAAAAAGAGCTAGTACTAAAAGAAAAAATAATGCTCATGGACTAGTAACAGGGAAAGAAAAAATGATTATGGGCTAGCTAGATAATTTAAGAAGCTTTCATGATATTCACACTAAGATGATTATGGGTTATAGGCACGTGCTATTCACGTGTGAATTCGATTTTTTAAATTCTTGTGTGAAGATCTAAAAATTTCTTAAAAGTCTAGTTTTTTTCCCTTAATTTATCACTCTCTGAAAATTTTAATTTAACAAAACAAATATTTAATCAAATTTAAAAGAAAAAAGTTCTTAATGAGGCAAATTATAGGGAGTCAATTATTTAGCAGTTACACGTGAGAAAATAGTATTTGAAAAGTTTATATGATTAACGATTGTTTAAACATAGAAACATTTGAGGGGAAAACTTATTTTAGAACGGTAATCAAGAAAAAATATATATATTTATTAAGATGACATTTGAAAAGTAATATTATTTTAAGATACCCATTTGAGAAATTTTAGTTTTAAAATAATTTATTCAATGTTTTTGTTAGTTAAAGTTAAAATAGCAATACATATAGATTAATAAGGGTGGTTTTGATATTTTGAAAAATTTAATGGGCAAGTGATATGTTAGATTGTTTTTCAAAAAAACAAAAGATGCTTTGAACATTTGAATAATATAAGGGACAAAAGTGAAATTTCGTATAAACGCCTGGGTTACTTAAAGTCAAAAGAAAAACAAATAAATAAAAGAAAATGATGTGAGGTCATCATACGGAAAAAGCTCAAAAATGTTTAAAAAAAAAAAAAAAAAAAAAAAAACACACACACACACACACACACACATACACACACAAATGCACATAGGAAAAAACGGGTATCACACGTGAACGAATGTCAAAGTGAAGTTACATTTAAGAGAAATAATTTTAGTACAATCAGAAAAAGATGGGAGTTCGATAAAAAAATTGTTGAAAAAAAAAAGTGACTATGAAAAAAAAAATAGACGGTTTAAAAAAAAAAAATTCTAAAAGGTCAATTAAGAAAAAAAATATATATATTTTGAAGGATCATTGTCCATACAATAACAATTAGACGGGGAAAAAAATAAAGTAAGGACACATATAAAAAGAGTTGTTTCAATACAGTTGTTACTAATTAACTACTTTTTATTTGCTTTGTCTACAAGTAAAGATTTCTCCTAATTTTTTATAAATAGGAGATAATAAGAATTGGAGATGTTGGTTCTTGCCTCCTAAATTTCTTAGGAAGATGTTGGTTCTTGCTCTCACAAACAATCACATCTAATTTTTTTGCTACATAAAAAGCTCTCACATAAAATTACATCTCAACTCAAATTAAAAACTCGAATCAACGAATTAAACGGGCCCTTAGTCTTGGCCGAATTCCCTAAGAGAGAAAAAGAAAAAAATAGTTTTTCTAATTTTTTTAATTTTTTCACATACATGTTTGATTGTGAAAGAATACAAAATTAGTGAGTGATCATTCCGATAGTTTTTACTTGAGCCCACACTCATCGTCTTGTGATATCAAAGAGTAGACAAGGAAAGCTTAAGTGTTCTAAGAAAGTTTTGGAGTGAGGATCGTTTATTGGCCAAAGAATTTTAGGTTATCGTCCTAATCGTCGATAAGTTATTTATTATTGCATAAATTAATATAATTTAAAGCGTATACAAAAGTTTTTGTAAAAGTTTTTTGTTATACACGATCCGCACTACCACACTTCCACACTCAAAACGTTTAGAAAACCAACGGAAACAATTAAGTTTTTGAAAATATGAAGATTAACCTTCCTAATTTATAATTAATGTTATTTTAAATACGAGATAACTAAAAAGTTAAATAAAAAATCAATGACGTTAAAAAAATGCTTCAATCAAACATATATTTCAACTGTTTTTGAATTTTTTTTTTCATTTTAAGATTGATTTAATAATGTCTTGTATTGTATTTAATAAATATTGAAAAGGTTAATTTTAGTATTCTAAAAAAAAAATTAATTACTTCATAAGGTATTTTAAGTGTGATTTTATAAATGTAAGGGATGTTTTGAGAATTTGTATAATAAAAATAATAAAATTGGTATTTAAGTAATACAGTGAGTATCTTAAGGTCCCATTTATTTCACCGATTTAAATTTATAATTCAAGTTTTACTACAGTAAAAAGCTCTAAAAAATAATCACATCTAATTTTTATACTACAGTAAAAAATTCTCACATAAAATTATATTTAAACTCAAATTAATAAACTAAACAGGTCCTAAGTATTACTGTTTTATTATACAAATAAAGTGGAAAACGCAAACTTGTAAAAACTAGCAAACTACCTCTTACCCGCAATCCAAAATAAAAGAGACGTCCCTTAGGGAAAAAGCAAACTAAAAATAATGCTAAAATGAGATGGAAAAAAAAAAAAAAAAAAAAAAAAAAAAAAAAAAAAGCAGCTCATGGACTATTAGCAGGGTCGTAACCTTCACACTAAAATTTAATATGAAATTAAAAGAAAAGGAGAAAAAAGGTTATGGACAAAAAAAAAAAAAAGGTAAAGAAGAAAAAAAAAAAAAAAAAAAAAAAGAAAAAAAAAAAAAAAAAAAAAAGAGCTAGTACTAAAAGAAAAAATAATGCTCATGGACTAGCTAGTAACAGGGAAAGAAAAAATGATGATGGGCTAGCTAGTACTATGGAAAGAAGATAAGTTAAGAAGCTTTCATGATATTCACACCACTAAGATGATTATGGGTTATAGGCACGTGCGTGTGTATTCAATTCTTTAAATTCTTATGTGTGAAGATCTAAGGACTCATTTAATTTGTTGTTTTGAGTTTGTAATTTGAGTTAATATGTGATTTTCTGTGAGGTTTTTTTACTGTAGTAAAAAAGTTAGATATGACTTTTTTTAGAACATTTTACTGTAATAAAATTCGAATCGATGAAGTGAACGGGGCCTAAAAATACTTTCTTAAAAATCTAGTTTTTTTCCCCTTAAGTTATTACTCTCTTAAAAATTTAATTGAACAAAACAAATATTTAATCACATTTAAAAGAAAAAAGTTCTTAATGAGGCAAATTATATGGAGTCAATTATTTAGCAGGTACACATGAGAAAATAGTACTTGAAAAGTTTATAGGATTAACGATTGTTTAAACATAGAAACATTTGAGGGGGAAAAATTATTTTAGAACGGCAATCTAGAAAAAAAAAATATATTTATTAAGATGACATTTGAAAAGTAATATTATTTTAAGATACCCATTTGAGAAATTTTAGTTTTAAAATAATTTATTCAATGTTTTTATTAGTTAAAGTTAAAATAGCAATACATATAGATTAATAAGGGTGGTTTTGATATTTTGAAAAATTTAATGGGCAAGTAAATATGTTAGATTGTTTTTCAAAAAAACAAAAGTTGCTTTGAACATTTGAATAATATAAGGGACAAACGTGAAATTTCGTATAAACGCCTGGGTTACTTAAAGTCTAAAGAAAAAGAAAATAAATAAAAGAAAATGATGTGAGGTCATACGGAAAAAAGGTTAAAAAAATGTTAAAAGAAGGAAAAAAAACAAAAGATGAAAAAAAAAAAAAAAAAAAAAACACACACACACACACACACACAAATGCACATAGGAAAAAAGGGGTATCACACGTGAACGAATGTCAAAGTGAAGATACATTCCGTTCACTTTACCAATTTAAGTTTAGAATTTAAATTTTACTATAGTAAAAAAATTTTAAAAAGAGTCATATTTAACTTTTTTATTACAATAAAAAGTTCTCACATAAAATCACATCTCAACTCAAATTACAAACTTAAAAAAAATGGCAGTTCGATGAAAAATTGTTGAAAAAAAAAGTTACTATGAAAAAAGATAAGACGCTTTAAAAAAAAAAAAATTGTTCTAAAAGGTCATATAAGAAAAAAAAAATTATTTTGAAAAATCATTGACCAAAAAATAACAATTAGACGGGAAAAAAATAAAGTAAGAACACATATGAAAAGAGTGGTTTCAATATGAGCAGGTGAGGGAAAAAATAGTTTAAAAGCCACATCAAAAGAGAATAAAAACCTTTGGCAAATAAACCCCCAAAATTTCAATATGGATGTATTTTTTTACATAAATTATTTTAATAAAAGCAAAGTAAAAGAAAATGTATTTTAAAAATACACGTTGCAATAATTAAAGGAAAGAAAAAAAAAAATAAAAGAAGAATCAACAAAAGTAAAAGAAAAAAAACAAGAAACACAAAGATAAAGAGTTTGGTGAGTGGAGTGAAAGGAATTTTACCTCTTTTTTGAATGTCAAAGATGATAGATAAAGACGGAAGATATAATAAGGATTAGACTGAAAAAATTATGTAAGAACACATGTGAAAAAAGTTGTTTTAATATGGAAAACCAGGGAAAAATAGTATAAAGATTTCAAAGAAATACATTATAATAAATAAATTATAGAGGCGCTTTTAGTCAAAAAAGAAAAAAAAAAATAAGGAAAAAAAAAAAAAAAGAGGTACGATCTACTTTTTAAACAATACCGACAGGGCACGAATTTATCCCACGTAATTAAATCGTGTGCACAGAGGGTAAAACAATTTCTATAATGCACTTTTTGATGTCATCTGTGTTTGGTTTTTGAAATAATCCTATGTGGATTTTTTATGTCCAATGTGGATAAAACAAATAGAAATAATTAATTTTTTTAGATAAAATTGTTAAAATTATTTTTAAAATATATGAATCTAAATTTTTACTTTTTATTCTTAATTAATAATTTTTTAATTAATATAATTATTTAATTAAAAATAGTATTAATCAAGAATAAAAAATAAAATTTGCCGCCCTTCTCACCGTCTACGGCCATCAAACCTCTGCCAAGTCCAGGGCAAACTTTTTTTTTTCTAGGCCAGAAACGTCTAAAGAAGTTATAATTTAGCGAATGATAATATTTGCCAAATGGTTGTCTTGTGTGGTATAACAGAGTTGTTGAATTTTGAACTTTAATCTGAACTTTTCTTTTGGCATTTCTAATGTGAAACTTACGCGGAGTATAACGGTTTGTGTAAAAAAATATTTATATGTTATAGTTGTTGAATTAAGACATTTTTTATTTATATTAGAAGTGTTTGATTTCAAAATGAGTGTTTTAATTGCTCACTTTGCATTTAAACCCCCTCTTGAAAGAAATACATGTTCTGTTTAATAATGATTTCTTATGTAACAAACACAGATTAATTGACTAAGAAGTGATCATATGATCCTTGAGATCACCAACCCGAGTAACCCAACCCTACCAAAGGTCACCTGAAAGGTTGCAAGTTTGTAGACTTAAAAGAGTGTCGCGGCTTAAAATTTTCTCAACCCGCACTGGTCAGGTATGCTCAATTTTTCAACTCAACCTTACCCTATCCGGCCGATTTACACCCCTACTGTAGAGTAAGAATTTTTTTTTTTTTTTTCTCTTTGAAAACAGAAGGAGATGAAGTTGCATATTGTAGAAAAAACAAAATTTGAATTTAATTGGAATTTGAGGGGAAAAAAATGTGTGCTTGTTGGTTGTTTCTGTTTGGCATTATGACTTGCAAGATAATATCTCACATGAGAGTCAATAAAAGCAAGAGAGATTTTCTGGTACGTTTAATGTACCGATAAGTCAGATTTTTTTAACTGTTAAATTTGCATTTTTTTTTTTATTTTTACATGATTTTATACAGATCCAATTAACAAAAACTTTAACTTGCTGATATGTTGACATATTAAAAATATCCCTCAAAACATAGTCAAAATCATTTTACACAATCTACCGATAATTTCATAAAAATAAAAACAATTAAAATCTCATTAATTTCATCAATTCAAATTTTTAATTTTTAATTTTTATAATTAAAAAATCTTAAAAATATCACATTTTAATTTAAATTCACATAAACCCTCAATATTTATACATATTGAAACATTATGCTATTAATTCTTGCTAAAAGCCTAGACTATAAGTTTTTTATTATAAAATCGTGAGCGGCAGGATTCGAACCTGCGCGGGCAGAGCCCACATGATTTCTAGTCATGCCCGATAACCACTCCGGCACGCCCACAAGATGCTCCATATGTTCAAATTTTTGTTCTAATGAAATTACCATAAGGCGATCGACATTACTCACCAATATCCTAGCACGTTGCAATATATTGTAAGCAATTGGTGCGTGCGTTAGCATTCATGACATTTTCATAAGTATAATAAGCAAGCAATAACTGAAGACTCGTTGGATTAGATTTATCATTTATGGTCCTTAGGGACGAGAGAGAGAAGAATTTGTTGCTATTGAAATCGGATCCGTTTACAAAAAGGGCAAGCTGGACATTTCTCAAAATAGAAACAAAGTGGTAGATTGGTAGGAGACCTGAATCCATTATAATATATATATATATATATATATATAATTATATGTGTACATATATGAATATAAATATAAAGCCACCATGAAGATAAGATTTTACTTTTCATTCTCTCTCCCAATCAGTTACATCTATTTTTCTTTTCCTGCTGATCTTATCCCTCGTCGAACGAAGAGAATACATGATTGCATCTCAACAATGTCACATGTCAGACTCCACTACGTAACAAAATTTCATCTCAAAAACAGTAAGAAATAACAACAAAAAATTTTCGTCCGTGATAACGTCCTGTTATCAACTTTACCTGCACTGAATTGATTTTATTACAATGTCCTGTTTCAGCATCTTAGCAAAACACGGAATTTTAACTTGAAACAAAACATCATCACAAACAAGTTAATTAATACAAGCCTTTAGTCCTACAATATTTCATACCATTATTTAGCTTCAAACAACGTAAAAAAATAAAAATAAAAACACAAAAATCGTAACCAAATAGAAAACTAATAGTAACCGAATAGGAAACTAACTACTTGCAGTTCGGTAGCGGCGCTCCGCACAAGCAGCGGTTATGGAAGTAGGCTGAGTAGTCGAACCTCGTCTGCAATTCCCCGCCGACCGGGATCTTCCCGCACAGCCGGTTGTAACTCACATTGAGCAGCTGTAGTCTCAGCTCGGTCAGCCCCACCGGAAGACTCCCGATTATCTTGTTGTGGTTTAGATCTAAATAGGTCAAGCTCTTCGGAAACTCGACCTTCGACAGATCGAACTCCAACGAGTTCCTCGATAGGTCCACGATCTCCAACTTCTTCTTGTCCGATCCGAACAGCAGCGACGCATCGCCCTCGAGCTTGTTCCGCGACAGGTCCATGTAGGCGTAGTCCTTTTTCAACAATGAGGCCGGTATTTTCCCAGAAAGTTGGTTGTGCGATAAGTAGAGATAAAAATTATCTCCAGTGAGATCCCCGAATGAGGCCGGGATCGGTCCCGTGAGTTGGTTACGGTCTAACCGGAGGCCTGTGAGTTTCGTCAGCCGACCGATGGAGCTCGGGATCGGTCCCGTTAGTTTGTTGAAAGAGAGATCAAGAAAATCGAGGGTGGTGATTTCGCCAATGAAGTCCGGGATGGGACCTGAGAGGTTGGCCCAGGTTATAGTGAGGGTCCGGAGCCTCTTTAGCTTGGTGATGGACTGTGGGATCGGTCCCGTCAGGTTTGGGTTTTTGTGGAACATGAGGGTTTCGAGATAGGGAAGGTCGCCGACTTGGGGCGGGATCGGTCCCGCGAGGTCGGCGTAGTTGAGGAAGAGGTCATTTACTCGGTGGGTTTTGTAGTCGCAACTGAGGCCGTACCAACCGCAACAACCGGTTTTCGGGTCCCACGAGGGCAGGATATTAGGGGTGTTGAAGAATTTCTTGATTTGGAGGAGGGCTTTCTTGTCTTCAGGATGGCAGAGCTCGGAGAGACAAGGGTGGAGAATGGTGGAGAAGATAATTAAGGCAAGGGAAAGAAAGTTGTAATTAATGGCCATTGGATATACTAATTAACAGTGAAAAATGTTGTTATGAAACGGGCTTTATATAGACTTCGGCTATGTGAAGTGGCAAAACAAAATATACTTAATATGACATTCCGCGTGCCCTTTGTTCTCATAGGAAAAAAGTGTCATTATTGATTTTGAAATTTGTGACGATCCAAGAAGAAGATAAAGACCTTGTAGTGGAGATGAATCATATTGCCGCGTTGAAGACCATCCATCATTTCGATCCTTCCAATTTGTATGCATATTCCAACATGCATTATTACGACATCGACATGACAAAATCGCACTAAGGAAATAGTATGTAAAACAAGACGTCGTTATCCCAATAACAGTATTTTTTAAAACTTGGAACGCATATATATATATATATATATATATATATATATCGTAACAAAAATAATTGAATAATTTAATTTGAATAGTTTGTATTCAATTTATAATAACATCTGTATTGATATTACATTCTCAATCATTAAAAAAAAATTACATTAGTATTCAGCAAAATCTAATTCCATTATATTATATTGTATCATGTATTAATGCACATTAATGAGATTCCACTAACACATTGATCCGCGCGCAGACAAAACTTGTTTTAGATGAATTAGAAATTATCACTCTATTATTTTTCCAGTCTTACAATAATGAGAACACAAATTAAGATGCCAGATTATGTAAATGCATAAAAAGCTTCCATGTCAACATCTAATACAATGTATGCCCAAACCTTTGAACGTTATCATTCATATTCTAATTAATTGAGAATTACATAAATTACTTAAGAATTACTTAGTAGAATTATTTCGCTAGCTATTTACAACTTTCCATGAGCGGAGAACCGCACAAGCAGCGGTTGTGGAAATAGACCGTGTAGTCGAAGCCCTGCAACGCCCCGCCCACCGGAATCTTCCCACACAACCTGTTGTAACTCACATTCAATCCCTGCAAGTAATCCACTGCGGTCAGTCCCACCGGAATACTCCCGGTAATCTTATTATGGCTCAGATCCAACTCAATTAAGCTCTTCGGAAACTCAACCTCCGACAAATCGAACTCAAACGAGTTCCTCGACAGGTAAACCTGTTGTGTCATCTTCTTATTCGACCCGAACAGCACCGACGCATCGCCCTCGAGCTTGTTCCGCGAAAGATCTACGTAGGTGAAGTCTTTCTTTCCCAAGGAGGCCGGTATTTTCCCCGAAAGCTGGTTGTGGGACAGTTTGAGGTAAAAACTGAAACCTTGGAATTCGCCAAACGAGTCGGGGATTGGTCCGGTGAGCTTGTTCCGGTCCAAAGCAAGCCCCGTTAGGTTCGGTAACCTAGAAAGCGAGCTCGGGATCGATCCGGTTAGGTTATTGAATGAGAATTCGATAGATACGAGGCTTTTGATCTCGCTGAGAAAGTCCGGGATGGGACCGGAGAGGTTGGCCCAGGTGATGACGAGGTAACTGAGCCTCTTAAGCTTAGTGATGGATTGGGGGATTGGTCCCGTCAAGTTGGGCTGCTTGTGCCACCAGAGTGTCCGGAGGTAAGGAAGGTCGCCGATTTCAGGAGGGATAGGACCGGAGAGATCGCCGCCGCCGAAGTAGATCTCGAGGGTTTCGATCCGGTTGTTCTTTTCGTCGCAATGGGCGCCGCCCCAGTTGACGCAGCAGTCGGTGTTCGGGTCCCAAGTGGAGAAGACATGAGGGTTGTTGAAGCCTTTCTTGATTTGGAGAAGAGCTTTCTTGTCTTGGGGATGGCAGAGCTCGGAGAGACATGGATAGATGAAGCTGCAGAAAAGAACTAAGAAACAAAGGATACGGTAGATCTCCTTTCGATCGTCCATTTTTATTTCTTTGCCTTGGCTTGAACGTTGGAGACGACGGTTGGCTTTTATGGGGTTATGGCGCTTAGGACTAATGATAGAAATTAAGAGGATACGTGGCGCACATCAATATTGACTTTTTTTCACATAATAATGTAGGCGGCAATATATATTAATAAAATACGAGTTGAATTCAGTGGGTAAAATTGGAAAATATATTTATTAATATCTCATTTAGAGAAACAGAAGAAAAAAAATGTATAATAAAACAAAAAAGATTAGAATGAAAAAGGAAAAAGAGGAGGAAGACAAAAAAAAAAAAAAAAAAAAAAAAAAAAAAAAAAAAAAAGAAAGAAAAATGAATGAAAATCAAAACAAAACAAATAAAAAAAAGTCACTCATGAGATGTTTTATTGAGAAAACATGATTTAAAAAAAACTCTAGAGAGCGATGTATACAAGAAGAAAATATTTAAAGAGGATATTAAAGAGAAGTTATTTATGAGGACCAATTTGGGGAGAAAAAAAAAAAAAAAAAAAAAAAAAAAAAAAAAAAAAAAAAAAAGAAATGTATAATGCGCAAAAAAAGATAAGAATATAAAAAAGGGTAGACAGAAAAAAGAAAATAAAGAGAAAAAAAGGAAGAAAGTTTAAAAGAAATTATAAAAAAAAAAAAGAAAGAAAAGATGAAGAAAAAAAAAAACTCGTGGAAAGTCCCCCATATAAAAAAATAAAAAATAAATAAAAAAATAAAAGAATCGGTGGAAAGCCCCTCAAGTAAAAAACTCATATGTAGAAGGAGAAAGAGATAAATATCTTTTAAAATACATGAGTCTTGAATTTTAATTTTTATTCTTAATTAATATTATTTTTAATTAAATACTTATTTTAATCAAAAGAGTAAATGGTATAAATCAAGACCCACATACTTTAAGGATAAGTTCTAACAATTTCTCTATATATATTTAGAAAGATTTGTCTTGTAAGAGAATATAGAATAGTGTACAAATTCAATCAAGTTTTATTAGGTTAATTATCGATGGGTTTTTAATGCATGTTCAACATCAATTTATTGTTAATGAACATGCTTTCAACAATCAATTCTTAAGTTAGTACATCATAGTAATAGTCCTTCTTGAAATCAAAATTTTTTTTTATCATTAACGTTGACAACTCTCAATCACATCAATGGTTTTGGTTAAAAAAAAAAACGGATCGAATTAATAGATGTGAACTTTAAGTTTTTAATATTCATTGTGAATGTGCTTACAATAAGTAAAAAAGGAGAAAGTATATTAGATTTTTTTTCCAGGTTAATGCTTCATGTTTCCTTTAAAAACAAAAAACAAAAAACAAGAAGAAGAAGAAACAAAGATACAAAGAAGAAAAAAAAGGTTGTATCATGCTCAAAATTAGGGGTGGCAATTTGGATCATGATGTGAAACACGACTTGAAACTTGCACGAAGTTAGCATGTTGGGATTTATTATAAATGAGTTTCAGTCATAATCAGATTAACACGATTAATAAACGGATTGAGTTCAGATTAACCTCCTAACACAAAGTAACACGAATTGACACGATTAACTATATGTGTCATCTGCAATCTAATGATATGTGATATAATATGAAAGTTTATATGACATATTAAATACAAATAATATAAATTTTAATATTTGTAGGTAAAGTTCATTTATTTTCTTAAAAAAAAGATAAATTGACCAATAAACATGTTAAACTTATCATGATCGTGTTAGTTATTTATTCAATATATTAATTTAAACGGATTATACTGGTTGATACAATTAACACGATTAATAAATGGTTGACGCATTTAATAAACAGATCGTGTTTAAATTAATGTATTTTGACATAATTAATAAATATATTGACACAAATATGACCCACTAATAAGAATTACCACCTCTACTTAAAGTGCTATAATATTTTCAGGAAAATAAAATATAAACCCCAGAACGCGCGCTAAGATCTTTTCAAATTGATTGTCCATTTATTGTTGAATTTTGTGGCGTGGAATATCATTAGAGGTGCATGCACTCAAAAAGGGAAAATTTTACAGTTGTGTCAACTTCCGTTTGGTACTTAAATTCACTTTCTAGTTCGAATCATGATTCATAGTTCGCTACAGTATTTTCTCTCACAAAAAATACATATAAATCAAAAATAATTCTAATAACATGATTTAAATCTATAAACTAAACGGACCCATATTGGTGGTCCAATATTGTTGGATTTTGTGGCGTACGGAGGCTATTATATATTCAAGTACAAAATAAGCTTGTGGTGGAGAAACGCCAAATGGTCTATGACTAAAGCTGTTAAGTGTTCCATTACTAGAATTGTCGAGGCTTTAAACAACTATTTTTATCATCAATACATGATCTTTTTTAATCTGTTCATACTTTTAAGTTTTAAATATTAATTGTTGTGTGCCGCGTGACTAGCTGGAAGTGAAATAGAGAAAGTGTATGACTGTTTTTGGAATTATTATTAGAATCATGTAAACTTTAAAAACCATCACTTTATTTCTTAAATTTTAAATTATTTCTATTTAATTTCTTCTATGGTAATTTATATTAAAAACAATTAAACAAATAAAAGAAAACGAGAATAATGTAATCATGTTGACTTGGACGATGTCCGTTCAGATGTTCGATTATGTGCCTGTCATTTTATGTGTACTGTTTTGCTTAGAGAGAAAGCTCAGATTTGAGATTGGATCCTGAGTACTTTCTCCATAGATTTTCTCTGTAATAAGCTTGGTAACAAAATTAGGGAGCAAGGTTCGTTGACATCTTGACTCCGTATTGTTTATTGGTTGTTTCTAGTTGTTTTTGAGACCGACTCCGTTACACACTTAATTTCCTCTCTTTTTTCCTCCCATATTTTTAACAAAAATTCTTACAAAAATGTTTAAATAGAAAAATTCAAAATTTAAGAAATAAAGTGAGAATTATTAAAATTTAAGAGACAATAAGAATGCCTCAAAGTTCAAGGACGCCAATAAAATTAATCTTTTTATTTCTTGCAAAAAAGAAAAAAAAAATTGTATCATGCAGAAATATCTTTTATTAACACAGACAAATATTCGTGGAAACAATATTGCTTCATTTATTTCACCAATTTGAGTTTTTAGTTTTAGATTTTTATAGTAAAAAATTCTTAAAAAATATCACATTTAACTTTTTCTGTTACAGTGAAAAGCTCTCAAAAATATCACATCTCAACTCAAATTGAAAACTTAAATGTAAATATATATATATATATATATATATATATATCCAACTTGGATCTCTACAAATTGGTTGTCCATATATTGTTTGGATTTTTGGCGTGCAATTTGACAGAAGCATGCATTCTAAAAGTGGGAAAGTAGGCCCGTTGTGTCAAATTGGTTGTCTATTGTTGGATTTTGTGCCCTACTAAGGCTGCCCTATGTAACTGCAAACTAAGCATGTGACGGGGAAACACCAAATGTCAGAATTCATGCCAGTGCTTTCAATAATTGATGTACAAAAATTGTGTTAACATTAGAAACCAAAGTTTAGAAGATGACATGGACTTTTTTGCCTTTTTAGGTTAATCTCATTAATGTCCTTGATTTTTTTAGATCTTACCTTTTTAACTTTAAAAATTATAAGTCCGTTTAATTTATTGATTTAAATTTTTAATTTAAGTTAAAATGTGATGTTATGTGAGAATTTTTTACTATAATAAAAAAGTTAAAACGGGGCCATAATATGAGTTTTGGCATTCGGGCTTATTTGTAGCAAGGTGAGAGTTCCAAAATTTAGAAGTAAATGATCTTAAAGTTCTTAACCTTTTTTTAATTTGAATAATATTTCAAAATTTTTGCTATATATCTCAACTCAGTGTGCAAGACCCATTTATTAATACAACGCAAAAGGCAAAAAAATAGTGAATACATAGATATGAGATGGCTGGTGCTGCCCCTCAAATCATAAAGAAGAATTTCTTGTTTCACAACAATCATTGCAATTCTGAAGTACATGCCTTTCATATAATAGAGATAATTTTAACTGCTTAAATTTCCAAACAAATCCTTATACTATTTGCAGCTCTCTAACGGAGCTCCACACAAGCACCGGTTATGGAAATACGCCGTGTAATCAAAGCTCTGCAAATTCCCACCCACCGGAATCTTACCACACAACCTGTTGTAACTCACGTTGAAACCCCTTAAATTATCCAGTGCGGTTAGCCCCACGGGAAGGCTCCCCGTTATCCTATTATGGTTCAGATCCAACGAAACCAAGCTCTTCGGAAACTCAACCTCGGATATGTCGAACTCCAACACGTTCCTCGATAGGTCCACCGTCTGCGTCGTCTTGTTAAGCCCGAACAACGCCGCCGCGCCGCCTTCGATCTTGTTCCGCGACAGGTCGACATAGCTGAAGTCCTTCTTCCCCAACGAGGCCGGTATTTTCCCCGAGAGCTGGTTGTGAGACAGTACTAGGTAAAAATCCTCACCTCGGAATTCTCCGAACGAGTCCGGGATCGGCCCCGTCAGTTTGTTCCGGTCCAGACGGAGCGAGCGGAGGACCGGAAGCTTCGAGAGCGAGGCCGGGATCGATCCCGTCAGATTGTTGAAGGAGAGCTCGAGAAAATCGAGGTTCGTCAGCTTGCTGAGAAAGTGCGGGACCGGTCCCGACAGGTTGTTCCAAGTTAGTCTCAGGTACTTGAGATTCTTGAGATTGGTGATGGATTGTTGGATCGGTCCCGTGAGATTGGGCTGCTTGTGGAGCATTAATGTTTCGAGGTAAGGAAGGTCGCCGACTTGCGGCGGAATGTGGCCGGAGAGACTGCCGGTCACGACGGTTAGGGAGTTGATACGGTGCGTCTTGTCGTCGCAGGTGACGCAGTACCAGTCGGTACAGCAATCGGTGTCTGGTTTCCAAGAGGTGAGGACGTAAGGGTTGTTGAAGGCTTGCTTGATTTGGAGGAGAGCTTTTTTGTCATTTGGGTTACAGAGCTCGGAGAGAGAGGGATGGAGAAGAGAGAAGAAGAAGAGGGTGAGAGAGAAGATTGAAAACATGATTTGGGTCTCCATTTTTTTGTGTTTTTGGATGAGAATGTGATGTAGAAATGTGATGTATTTAAAGGGAGTTTTGAGTACGTGGGAAATTGTAGCGTGTGATTTTGTATTCTGGATGATGTATTTAGTGATGTAATTATAATCTTAAAATTTTTCAAGTCTTGATCTAATTATAATATTATTATGTGAAAGTTAAGCAGAGACCACAATATATTTTTCGTGATTCTATATGTCCAGACAACTATTATAGTATTCCTTTTATAAATCAGATGAGTTATATTTTAGGTACTTTTTTTTTTTTTTTTTTTTAGGATTTCTCTATTCAGTTTTTTATTGTTAATATCATTAAATTTATATTAAAATTAAAAATTATGTAGAACAGTAAATTCTAATGTATATCTAATGCTGAAAATAGAGATTATTTTTTTTTTTTTATAATTTTAAGTCTGTTCATTTCACTAATTTTAACTTTTAATTTTAATTTTATTTAATTAAAACTTTTTAAAATTTTTAATTTTTTTTTTATTAAAAAATTTTTATATAAAAATATTCAAATTAAAAATCAAATTCATTTATTTTTTTTGTTTGGTAATAAAAATCCCCCGATTCAAATCATGAAAAATTCAGTGATTTTTGTCACAAAAAATATTAAATTGAAAAAAATTTAAAATTTAAATCGCCTTATTTATTAATATTACCAGGAGATACGGCGGCTATTAAATATTGAGACAACGGAAAAGTTGTCAAGTGGGAGAAAAGCTGAGCATTTTCAAGCAGAGCTGCACTATTTATTTTCATTACGTGCCCAATTTGCCGACCCTTTTTTTTTTTTTCTAGAATTTTGGTAGATTTCCTTACTATATGTATACAGTGTTTGATCAATCCTCGTTGTCTAGATGAATCTTTGCATGATCAGTAGTGATGGAACGGTTAAAGAGTGACGCATCGCCTATTTGTATGTGACAATGTAACACCCTCAACTTACTTTTTCGTGTCAGTGTCTAAGACGAAACTCCGATTTAGAATTAGTAGGTTTATTTTGGTTAATTAAGCATTTCATGCAATACAGTGTCAATTAAAAGTTCATATCACATCAATTAAAAAGATCAGAGTTAAAAAGGATTAAAAAAAAAATTTGGGAGAGACTGACATAAAAGATGAAGGAAGTGCACAATTAATTATAATGAGAATATATTGCAAGGTTCGGGAGTCTATGCTAAGATAATTGTTATGATTAAATTGCCGCACAATAATGTTTTCTATTTTAGAGTCTGTTTGATTCATGAATTATAATTATGATATTATAATTATTTTTAATTTACGTGTGTTTTTTGTGAGAAAAATACTGTAATAAATCATGAACAATAATTTAAATTAAAAATAAATCCTCCAACTAAACGGACTCTTAGTTAAACATGGAGGCTGACAAAGACCGGACTTGTGATTTAAAGTAGGGAATTTCCATCTGTCTCCCAAACTCTCTCACATCATGTCCCTCCACCACATAGAGCTTCACTAGATACTTTGTTCTTGTACTAGCATTATTAATTAATTATTTATATTATCATAAAACGGACCAAGCAAGAGTTGCTTTCGTTAAAGCCTCACTCACTTCAAATGTTGACGTCTTTTTTTTTTTTTCCCTTGTTTTAAGGGGAACTATTTTAGTCAAGATGATACTAATTCTAGAGGGTGATTATCTATCACTTAGTATATATTTTTATTTTAATCGTAAGATATTAATCTCAAAATTTATAATAAATTGAGTAGTTAATTAAAAAAGTTAATGATAATTAATAAAATTTGATTCTTATTACTTCATATCATCCGATGTTTATATTTAATAGGTAATCACTTACCAAAATCTAAACTATTAAAAACTCCTCCATACGTGTGTGTAAAGATTTTTGCCTCTTTTACTCGGTGGATGCGGGATTTTTGCTTATAAAAGCTATGCATTAACAATTTGAATTACACGCTTAAGCCTAGCTTGGAGATTGATCGAATTCTTTCTTGCTTTGATTCTTGGATCTTCTCAATTTTGAACGACAAGCACACAGAAACGACGACAGTATAAAAGAAATACTCACAATAACGATAATAAACGACGAAAAGGAAACAGAAGAATAAAAATGACAGCAACAAAAAAGAAGGATAAATAAGCACAAAAGAAAGAAGAAGTAATTAACTTTAATAATCTACAAGAAAGAAGAAGAGAAACGACTGTAAAGGAAATAAATAACAAAAGAAGAAAAAAAAACGACAACAAAACAAAAATGATAACCAAGATAATAAACGACAACATGCGGAAAACCAAAAACGCTGGTAACGGACAAAAATATTATTAAAAAAAAAGTACACAAGGAAAGTAAAATGAAAAGAAAAATAGAAAACTAGAATAAATAAATTTACTAATAAGATATTGAAAATGAGAAAAGAAGTGAGATTAATCTCATTTTGGGTTTCTGAACTTAGGACGGTTCTCCTTTTGGATTCTGACATTCAAAACATTTCGATTATAAATTCAAGTGTTAGATTGGGATCAAGTCAAAATGAAATGAACAAGAACCTACTAAAAAGTTCTTTAAACAAATAATATTTACAAAAAAAAAAAATCTATTTTAGCATATTATTACAATAAATGTCCTAAATTTTAAAAAAATTATATTGTTGTTTTTAATTTATTAATTAATTGATTTTGGTATATTATGAATTGATTTCACTTATCATTGCGTTATTTTTAATTATTCGGTTATTTATCCATGTAAACCATTAATTTACCGAGTCAATAATAAATTTACAATGGCAAATACTTGTTTATGTAATTTAACCTTAAATTGATCCTTAAAACAACACCATCAATTCTAATTAACCCCTAAGGAAACTCTAAAGTCTCTAAAAACTCCTTTCTCGCCCAATGGCAAAAACAGACACCCACCCTACTTTCTCTTTAAAAAAAAAAAAAAAAAAAAAAAAAAAAAAAAAAAGTGGGGTGGGGGGCGCATTGGAAAAGAACAACGAAACTAAAATAACGTTAGAAAAAAAAAAAAAAAAAAAAAAACACAACAAAAGATCATAACCACAATCAAGTTGATGCAACAATCTAAATTAGCAAATCAAGAAAAAATTTTGAACAAAGGAGTAAAGATATTACATTTATGTATTAAATTACAAACTCATGTGTAGGGGAAAAATAACAGAATTCAATCGACAATTGAATCTGATCTAATTAAAAAAAAAAAAAAATTGAAGAAGAAGAAGCTCGGGGCTGCCTAACCAACCCGACCCTAAAGGTGACAAGGTCGGCCCACCAGCCCCAAAACCCAACGAGGGGGTGCCCTAATGTTTATATGGTAAATTAAAAAATAAAAATAAAAAATGGAGTTCGGAGCGGCACAAAAATGCTTTCGGCCTTAGAACTTAGGCCCAGCCCAAGGGTTGGGGTCGAGCCGGCCCAATTTGGGGTTTATGCAGGACGAGTCCCAGGCCCTGAGTAAAATGATTGGGGTTCGACTACACCAAACTTGCAGCTTTGAGAAACCAATGCCAAAGCAGCTAAGACCTAGTCGAAAATATTTAAGGCGCGTTTGTAACTCATTCTAAAATGATTTTAATTTTTATATAAAAATAAAAATGAAAATATTTTTAATTTTAGCGATAAATTATTTTTAAAAATGTGTTTGGTACTTTTATTAAGAAATTATTTTCAGTATAAAAAACTAATTAATGTCTCTATTTTTCTCTCTCTGTTTGAGAGAGGAGAAAACGAAAATAAAAAATGAAAAATGACTAAAAATCATTTTTCATTTCTCTCATTTTACATTAAATCAAAAATTTATTTTCATTTTATTTTTTGTCATTATTGAGCCAAACGCCATTTTAAAAACATTTTCATTTTTTTTCTCAAAAAATGTGAAAAATAAAAACAGAATCAATTCTAAACACGGCCTTAATGTCGTCCTTACGGGAACATAAACGAAAATACCAAATTAATAAAAGTCAAATAAATAAACTAATGTCGACAAAAGAAACACAAACTAAAGAATACTCAAAACGACAAGTGTTTAGCACTGGCTGTGGAAAAAGGCCCCAGCATCACCTATACAAGAACGACAAGAAAAGTACTAAGCGACAAACAAATGAATGAACAAGTACTGAACAAAACCCGACAATGAAGTTGTTAAACGACAACAAAATAATAAAGGTCAGTCTCTTGGATCACAAAGGACAAGAATTTGTTGCTTCCACCCAAAAAAAAAAAGAAAGAAAAAGAAAAACGACAACAATTTGTAGACCGGGAGGGACGCACAAAAGAACGACTACTACGTGAAAAAACGACAAGATACAAAAGTTGGTCAAAAACAAAATCAAACACAACTACGAAAAACTTTGGATTTTAATAGTGCTAAACAAAAGAGTAAATTGCACCGTTACATCTCAAACAATTCTTTTTTTTTTTATTATTACAAAATGGACTCCGAACTTTAATTTTGATAAAATGTACTATAAACTTTAAAATATGTTACAATTAAAGTCTAATAATTAACAAATATTGATAGTTTTAGACACATAATCAGTATATAAAAAGTAAAAATCGTCATTTTTTAAACTATTATGCGTAAATCTCGAATCTCAAATTGTCAATTTAATAACACTCTCAGCTATTAAATTTTAATTATAACTAATTTTAAGATTATTGTGTGTTTTATTAAAATTAAAAATATAGGAATATGTCGGTGCAATTTACTCTAAAAAAATTCATAAACAGATAAAAAGTTTAGATTACAAAATCGATAAAATTGTTGTTCTTAATTATATTTGACTGGGTAACCCAATAAAAAAAATTTTCTAGCCCAAAAAAAAAACAAAAAAAAAAAAAGAAAAGGTAATTCTGGTTTTTTCCCTGTTTGATTCTCATCTAATCATTGTGTAAAGATGAAATAGGTACATGATTAGTCAGTTAGTTATCTTATTTCACATGTATAATAACAACAGAAGTTCTTTTAACACTATGTCAGAGGAAGTACTTGTTTGGAGTCACTCTTTTGTCAATGTCCTTAAAAAATCTTAAAGGATATTTAGGCCTTGTTCACTTCACCGATTCGAGTTTTTAGTTTTAAGTTTCTACAGTAAAAAGTTCTCAGAAAATGTCACATCAAAATTTTTCGCTACAGTAAAAAGCTCTCAGAAAATGTCACATCTCAACTCGAATCGAAAACTCGAATCCGCGAAGTGAACGAGGCCTTAATTTATTAATTTAAAATTATAATTTAAAATTATTCTTAATTTATATCTATTTTTTTATAAAAAAATATTATAATAAATCACAAATTATAATTTAAATTATAATATAAAATTTCATACTAAACATCACCTTAATCATTAATTAGTTACGAGAAACGACATTAAATATTATAAATTTGAAATCATAAATATAAAAGTACACCACAGAAGGACAAAGCTATGAAGAATCACTTGTCAGAGTTTTGCTTCACCAACCAATCATGGTCGTTTTGAACATCATGATGAAAGGAGTCTTGCCCAATTATATGATGTTCATAATCGCGTCAAGTTGTTTTAGTCTGACACTTTTGGCTTATTGGAATTAGTCCATAAATTCCCAAAATTAAATAACAACAGCGATTTAAAAAATAGTCAATTCTCTAATACTTTCGTCAAGTCCATCTTTAAAATTTACCACCATCTGCATATTTTGAAGCAAAAAATATGGTCCGTTTAGGAAAAGGAAATTACTAATTCAAGAGAACAAAAGAGGAAGATGTCTGTTCTGTTCTTCTTCTTCTTCTTCTTCTTTTTTCCTTTCCTTTTCCTTCCTGGCGGTTGGTAATAGAGGTAAAGCTAGCTTTGTTCTTTCATTAAATTAATGGAAATGGTATGTAAAGCTAAAATAAAAAAAAAAAATTTGCTAGATATTTATATATAAAAAAAAACTATGAATAACAATAGTTTTTAACAGTCATGATGTATCAAAATTGTATTGGAACAAAGAAAGTATGACAATTTAATAAAATTTAATAAAGATATGATGATTTAATACTGTGTAATATTAACGGTGTGTCCGTGAGCTTACCAACACTAAAGAGACAGAGTTTCAATGAATTGTACCTAAACTTCTATTTTTAGGAAGAAAGTAACGCCCACAGTACCAAATTTAATATCGAAAGCGAATAAAGGAGGAGAATATCAACGGACAAAAGCATCTTTTTGTTCAAGCTCACTTACCCTTCCTTAAGCTTTTCCATTTTGCTCTTGCGTTTCTTTTAAGCTCACCGCATTGCTTTATCTCTTTAAATATCCTTCTCCGTTTTCAATTGTTTGCCTTTTGCATTCTTTCTACAGCAGAAAGTCACACCCCAAGTGTTAGGCAGTTCCAAAATTACCATAACGCACTAACAAGAATGAAGGAATCTTCAAAACCAAGAAAGCCAAGAAAGGGCAAAATAGACATTTTAAATCGGTATTACAAGTTTAACAAAATGCAAAAGCTGAAAAGAATTTAAGCCTCGTTCACTTCGCAGATTCGAGTTTTCAATTCCAGCTGAGATGTGACATTTTCTGAGAGTTTTTTACTGTAGTAAAAAAAGTTAGATGTGACATTTTTTGAGAGCTTTTTACTGTAAAAACCTAAAACTGAAAACTAAAATCAGTGAAATAAACGAGATATAAAAAAAAAGAACTTGTAACAATTCACTCTATTTATATGTTTATTTATTGTCTAAAAAGACCATCTTTGTCCTTTTTAAGTGGGACATCAAACGTCTCTTTACAGAGTTGTGGAATTTCTACAACTATACCACTTGTGCTCTTTACACTTTCTCTTCACTATATTATTGTCAAGTCTAAACTAATGCGTTCAACTAAAGTAGATGCCTTTTTATTTTTTCTTTTCTTTTCTTTTCTTTTTTTTTTTGCCACTCTCCTCTTACACACCATAAACAAATATAATTCTATGTTTTTCTTTCATTTGCTTTTATGTTGTCAAATTGATTTTGTTATCTTTGGCTTTGATAAAGCAACTCAAAACGGCATATGAGGCATTTGGTGAAGGTTGTAGAGGCTCAAAATGACAATGAGCATTATGTCTAGCTTGATTATAGAACTTGGCCTAGCTCCTTTACAACCTCAAAAATCCCAAAAGATTATATAGCTAAAGAAATAAGAGCTATATTCATCTTCAACTTTTTCCACAAAAAAAAAAAAAAAAGACTAATTTGTGGACTGTTTAAAGGAAGTGAAGATCATCATATCATCAATTGCAACAAATAAAGAGGCTTTTGTTGTGTGCTGAGAGGAACCAAAGATATTGCTCTTTCATCTCCTGCTATACTCAATTTTTTCTTTTTCTTCAGTTACTAAAGTTACAAGAGCAGTGCAAAATATTTCAAGTTCTTCAAGTCAGGAACTCTTTGAGGAGTTGCGTCAATGGGTTCACAAGCTGCCCCGAAGGAGGACTACAAGTTGAAGGACACAAAACCGCAGCTTGGGGAGAGATGGCCGCATGGAGGATTACGAGGTGGAGGAGGGTGGATCAGCAGCGAAAGAGCTACGAGCACTTATGATCTCGTCGAGCAGATGTTCTATCTCTATGTCCGAGTAGTGAAAGCTAAGGATCTCCCTACCAACCCTGTTACAGGAAACTGTGACCCCTACGTAGAAGTGAAGCTTGGAAACTACAAGGGGAAAACAAGGCACTTTGAAAAGAAAACGAACCCCGAATGGAACCAGGTTTTTGCGTTCTCGAAGGAGAAGATTCAATCATCCGTTGTGGAAGTCTATGTCAGAGATAGAGAAATGGTGTCAAGAGATGATTACATAGGGAAAGTGGTCTTTGACATGAATGAAGTGCCAACTAGAGTCCCACCGGATAGTCCCTTGGCGCCTCAATGGTATAGATTAGAGGACAGGCACGGAAACGCCAAGGTTAGAGGAGAAGTTATGCTTGCAGTTTGGATGGGAACACAAGCTGACGAGGCATTCCCCGAGGCCTGGCACTCCGATGGAGCCTCGGTTCATGGTGAGGGGGTTTACAATATCCGATCAAAGGTTTATGTCTCACCAAAACTGTGGTATCTCAGAGTCAATGTAATTGAAGCTCAGGATGTTGAACCGAGAGACAGAAGCCAACCGCCTCAAGCTTTTGTCAAGGCCCAAGTTGGAAACCAGCTTCTCAAAACGAAGCTCTGCCAAACAAAAACCATCAATCCAATGTGGAATGAAGACTTGCTCTTTGTGGCAGCTGAACCTTTTGAAGAACATCTGGTTCTCACAGTTGAGAACAAAATAAGCGCCGCGAAAGACGAAGTAATGGGACAGATAACCTTGCCTCTCAACATCTTTGAGAGGAGGTTGGATCACAGGCCGGTCCATTCTCGTTGGTTTAACTTGGAAAGATTTGGTTTTGGCGTTTTGGAGGGTGATAAGAGGCATGAGCTAAAGTTCTCTAGCAGAATTCATCTGAGAGTATGTCTTGAAGGTGCTTACCATGTACTGGATGAATCAACTATGTATATAAGCGATGTAAGGCCGACCGCGAGGCAGCTGTGGAAGCAGCCAATCGGGATTCTTGAAGTCGGTATCTTGAGTGCACAAGGGCTTCTTCCGATGAAGACAAAGGACGGTAGAGGAACTACAGATGCTTATTGTGTGGCTAAATATGGGCAGAAATGGGTCAGAACAAGAACGATCACCGAGAGCTTCAACCCCAAGTGGAATGAGCAGTACACATGGGAGGTTTACGACCCTTGCACGGTGATCACATTGGGAGTTTTCGACAACTGCCATCTCGGTGGGAATGAAAAACCAGCAGACTCGAGAATCGGCAAGGTAAGAATCCGTTTGTCAACCCTTGAGATGGATAGGATTTACACCAACTCTTATCCACTTCTTGTTCTGCAACCATCCGGGTTGAAGAAGATGGGCGAGCTTCAATTAGCTGTTCGATTCACGTGTCTGTCCTTGGCAAACATAATCTACCTTTATGGTCACCCTTTATTGCCCAAAATGCATTACCTGCATCCATTCACAGTAAACCAGTTAGACAGTTTAAGGTACCAAGCAATGACCATTGTGGCGGTGAGACTTGGCAGAGCTGAGCCGCCATTGAGAAAAGAGGTTGTGGAGTACATGCTAGATGTGGATTCTCACATGTGGAGCATGAGAAGAAGCAAAGCAAACTTCTTTAGAATTGTCTCACTCTTCTCTGGTGTGATCTCTATGAGCAAGTGGCTTGGTGAAGTGTGTCACTGGAAGAACCCGGTCACAACAATTTTGGTTCATGTTCTGTTCTTCATACTTATCTGCTACCCTGAATTGATCCTCCCAACAATCTTCCTCTACATGTTCCTCATTGGAATATGGAATTTGCGGTTCCGGCCAAGGCATCCTCCTCACATGGACACCAAGCTCTCGTGGGCAGAGGCCGTTCATCCAGATGAGCTTGATGAGGAGTTCGACACTTTCCCTACTTCAAAGCTCCAAGATGCGGTGAGGATGCGCTATGACAGGCTTCGAAGTGTTGCCGGGAGGATTCAGACAGTGGTCGGAGATATTGCAACTCAGGGGGAGAGATTCCAGGCTCTGCTTAGTTGGAGAGACCCAAGAGCAACAAGCATGTTCGTTATCTTCTGTCTGATTGTTGCTGTGCTTCTCTATGTGACGCCATTTCAGATGATTGCTCTGCTTGCAGGCATATTTTGGCTACGTCATCCAAGATTTCGGAGTAAGCTGCCTTCTGTTCCAAGTAACTTCTTCAGAAGATTGCCTTCTCGTGCCGATAGCATGCTCTGAGAAGGCTTTGGAGTCGTTTATTCCAAGTCCTTTTATCTTTGTTGAGTTTAATATTGGGGTCATTTTTCTATTTTCTAGTATTTGTTTCTTGATTGGTGTGTTGTTTGGGAATAAAGGTCGAGAAAACATTTGCAATGGTTGTTTCAGGAATTCTTCTATCCCTTGGAATTAGATCTGATTATCGCTATCAGATTTTCGTCTCGTCAATAGAGAGAAAGCAATACATGATCCAACAGAGAATGGGCAACTTGACTCAAACAAAATGGTAATGGCAAGAAGAAATTTCTTCAAACCGGCAAATTCAAAATTATAGCCCTGCCATTGATATAGGATGCAATAATTGCTAAATTAATTGATAGAACAAATTATCCCAGAGAGTACCATCTGAAAAACACGTCCATAAGATAACCTTCTTTTTTTTTTTTAATCAATTGGGGGTGCATCAACAACCTCCTGATCTTTCGAAATGATTTCATTTATGAAAAATCATTATGAAAGGTGCTCAACACAATCGGCGCTAACGTAGGACAGTTGTTAGGATTCATTTTTTAAGATGAGTTATTGTTCCTTATGCAAGGAGTACCAAAAAGAAAAAATAAAATAAAAAGGGGACAAAAAACACAACACAAATGGAAAACAGAAATTTGATTCAATAGATGGTCCAACACGTCTACCAGACAGCCAAAACTGAAAAAAGAAGAAAAATTACTCTCTGGTCAACACAAGACTTCTGTAGCTTTGCCAGTGATATAAAAATACAACCACTTATAATTTAAATCAAACAAGTTCAAGATAGAAAATTGCCCTAATATGGGAAATAACTGAAGCATACTCTAAAAGACAAGCTCGTGAGGCTTCATGCCTGACTTAAGAGAAAACCTAGCGGCCAAATAAGTTTTCAAGTCTGGTACTGCTTCAATTGATTTTATCAATGCGGCATCCACAGCCTTCTGGTCATCTTTCTTTTCTTGTGGAAGCTGGTTCTTTTCCTACAGTTCATAGCGGTATAAACAAAGATAACATAAGAACCAAATAATGTGGAAAGAAAGAGAGATATGAAAAGTAACATGAAAAGGCAAAAGGAAAGATCCTAGCAGGCATGAAAATGTTGTATCAAGATCATGTTCCCAAAACAGTAGCGAGAGGTGATGAAAAACATAATTTCGATGGAAACATAATCAACCTCTTTCTCTGCCTCAAAAAACTCTCCTTCTCCCTTCTTTTTCTTCTTTTCAGCTTCCTTCGCGAAGTACTTATCATCAAACTTCCCTACATTTAGGCCCGAAATGTCGACCTTGGTGGAAGTTCCAATCACATAGGATTGGTTCACACGTCTCAAAGGAACCCCATTAATATTGAATGGTCCTATATGCATAAAACCACAAATCAACAATCAATAAACCAATACAAAAAGGCAAGCAGTAACATGATTTCACCTCCAAGAAGCATTTACATATACACTTTCCCACACCTCCAAGAAGCATTTACATATACACTTTCCCACACCTCCAAGAAGCATTTACATATACACTTTCCCATCGTTATGAATTGTTATCATCCCTAAATTTTTTTTTTTTTTTTTTTTACAAAAAAAAAAAAAAAGAAGAAAAGAAAAGACACCCACAACAAGATGGTAACAAACAGAAAACCAATTCACAATTAGCTCTTTCTAACTGAACTCGAATGACCCAATGCATGAACTAGAGCATGTTAGAGGCTAAATGTCTGCCACTCAAGAATGTTAAACACTTAAAAAGTAATCAAAAGAGAAACTTTAACCACATTGATCAGAAAGTATTATAATGAATACAGTTATACAGAACAACAATTAGTTTCCAATGCTAGTTCTTCATTGATTAGAAATCCCCCAATATATCAACCTAAAACCGTATGAACAAAAAATCGGTTCATCCAAGTCCATTTGAGCTTAGAACAATCACAAATTAAATCAACTGGGAATACTTAGAATCACGTCTATACAGTACATTTCCTATATACTCTTAACATTTAACATTATGAAAAACATAAGAAATGCAGAACACATTTAAATCAATTTGCATTTAATAAAATAAAAAAAAAAAAAAAAAAAACAACGAAAAACAAGTTTTTTCACCAATAACTGAAAGAGAAAAACAAAATCAGAAAAGCTGACCTGTGACCACAAGAAGACCAGACGAGAGCTGCTTCAAGAAGACCACTCTTTTGCCCTTGAACCTTCCGGCGAGGATAATCAACACCGTCCCAGGCGTAATACTCGCTCTGAATTCCACCAAATCAAATCAGAAAAAAAAAACCCTAAACAATCAAAAACCACATTTCGGACCAAAGAAAGAAAAAAAAAAACCTGAGCTTGGTGGGCTTGTGCTTGCGTTTGTTGACGAGCGGCTTCTTGACGTCGTCGGCGGGGTAAAACTTTGGCGGCTTCTGCGGCGGTGCCTCGGCGGCTGGCTTGGCGTCGTGGCGGGGAAAAACGCCGCCGTTTTTGGCCTTGATGGCCCAGAGGCCTCTCTTGTGGTACATTTTGGAGCGCGAGTACTTTCCCACGCCCCGAATCAGGTCGGGGTTCCGGCTCTTCCGGGGGTTCCTCACCTTCTTCGCCGCCATTGAAGCTTCCTGGAGATTTTCGTCTTCTGCTTCCGAGTGTGAAGGAGATAAAACCCTAATTCACTCTGTCTATGCTGATATTTAATTATTAGGGATTTTTTTTTGTTTTTCGCGGTTCGGTGGCATTTTCGTACTTTTGATTTGTGATTGCTTTTTGGTTTTTAGAGTTTCGCCCCTCTTATATTGTGATATTCAAATTCGAGGATTTATGACAGGCCCAGCCCAGCCCATTTTCTTGTAGTTACGGCCCCGGTGGTGTAGACCTCTTTTCAGCCCATAAAGAAAACCATGTCTATGAGGCGCTGCGCTAGTAGGCTGTTGTCCGAAATATGGACAGCGAATTAGAACAGTAAATCCAGTAAAAAGAAACCTTTTCTTGAAAAAGAAAATATAGCAAATAGCAAATAGCATAGTTTATACATGCTATTGAATTTTATAGCTTTTTTTTTTTTTTTTTTTTTTTTTTTTTTTTTCTAATAGCCTCTCAATTCTTTCGTTTCTCACTTAGCCAACTGCCTCTATCTCTCTTTTTGTCGTCCGCGTTATTGTTGGTGTTGATAGTCGGTGACCTATAAATACCGTAATTCTAGGTTATTTATTTATGAATAAATATTATATTTGTCAGTCATTGACTCATTTGTCGGTCGCCGACTCTAGGTGTCGACTGACTATATTTACGGATAAATATGATATTTATTAATTTTTAATGTCGACGATCGGTAACTTTAAATACTGTATTTCTAGGTAAATACGTCAGTTGCCGGCAATTTTGTCCTATTTACTAGTCACTAATCGCTGGCATTGGTGTACCTGACTATATGGGGAAGGAGAGAGCGGGTGAGAGGAAAAAGAGTTGAAGGCTAGTTTTGAATATATATTAGTGTTTGATTTGTAGCCTAAAGTATTGAAGAGAAAATGCACCAATTAACATATTTTGGAGGGGCCGATGAATTATATAACATATTTTTTAAAGTTAGTAAATTATTGCATATTTATTGTTTCATTTTAAAATAAATTGTTCTTTTTCATTTTTACCCTTCTAGGGTTTTCTCCTCATGAAACCTCTCAGCCGCCACATCAAACAGCTCAGCCATTCTCTCTCTCTCTCTGTCCTTGTCATCTCCGGGAACATAGATCACGATTCCGATCTCCGCTCTCCGGGAACTGGCGACTTCACCGCTGCCGCCGCCGATCGTGGATCCGGCAGATTTACGGCATGTAGATCTCAGTGATCTCGCTTTCTTTGTGATCTCGGTTGAGTCGCGACGGCGAAGGCGTCACCAAGCTTCGTCTCAGATCTGCACCAGCCTTTTCCGACCGCTGCTGTGTTCGCGTCACGACATCAGCGAGCTGCACGAGCCTTCTTCTACGGTCGCTGCTGTGCACGAGCCTTCTTCTACAGTCCCTGTTGTGCTTGAGTCATGACGTTGGCGAGACCAGCCTTCGTCTCCGGCATGCCAACAATGGGGAAGCGAGATACTAGTTTATTAAAAATATTTATGTAATATTTTTTACAAAGTAAATGTAAATATAGTATTTGTTTTGTTCGTGAGTTTTAGATTAATTTGGTTATGAGCTTGTGACTTTTGGATATGAGTTTGTGATTTTTTTTTTCCCCCCTACTGATTTGGTAAATACAATAGTTTTTCTTTTCTTAAAAGATTGGTAAATACGGTATTCGGAGTCAATTATTAGATTTTTAAATAAATATGGTAAGTATGGTATTTACTAATAAATATGTTATTCATCGATAAATACAGTATTTACTGATCGTCAGAGCCAATCATTGAATTTTTGAATAAATATAGTATTCACTAATAAATATGGTATTTACTATGACAGGAGTTGGTCAATTAATTTTTGAATAAATATGGTAAATATGGTATTTACCGGTAAATACAATATTCGCCAAATTTGTGTTATTTTTATGAGTAAGTTTGAATTCGAGTTTGAACCTCGTAAACATTTGTATTTACCAATAAATACATCACTAAATAAGTTTGAATTTGGTAAATATAGTATTTACTAGTTGCCGGAGCCGGTCGTCAAATTGTCAGATAAATATGGTAAATACAATATTTATCAGTCACCAGAGCTAGTTGTCGAATTTTCAAATAAATATAGTAAATACAGTATTTACTAGTCGCTAGAGTTGATCCCCAGATTTTCAAATAAATATAATTAATGCGGTATTTACTAGTAAATACAATGTGTTAAACGGTCACCGAAATCAATGCCCAAATTTTTAGATTAATATGATATTTACTAATAAATACAATATTTATTGGTAAATACAGTATTAGATGGTCACCAAGTCGGTGGCCATAATTTTGGGTAAGTATGATATTTACTAGTAAATACGGAATTTATCTGTAAATACAGCATTAAATGGTTATCGGAGTCGTTGTTCGACTTTTCGAGTAAATATGTTATTTACTAGTAAATACAATATTAAATGGTAAATATGGTATTTACTAGTAAATATAGTGTTAAACGGTCGGTGAAAAACAGTCACCGAAAAACAATCACCAGTCTCTAGAAAATTGTCGTAGGGTGCTAGAAAATGGTTTCTGATCGCCGGAGCCAGCTGCCGATCCCAACCGTGGTAGACTTGACTATAATCTACCTATTTTAAAAAATATGTTATAATTTACTATTTAAAAAAAATTAAAATAGATGTTTAGGAGGAGGAGTGAGGTGAAATAGGAGGTTTAGGAGTATTTTTGGGTTTTTAATAATATTGAAAACTTAAATTATCAAATTATGCTATAATTTACTATTTTTAAAAAATATGCTATAATTTATTAATCACTTTACCAATTATTTTATTTTGCTCATTATCCCAATATTAAAGTACGCTATATACTACTCGTTCTAAAAAATCATACTATAATTTACTAAGCACCATATTATTTCATTCATTCTCCCTTTTTAAAACTTTTTTTAGTAAATTATTTATATATATTACAATAATTAAAAGTAAATTACATATTTACTTTAGATAATTATTTACCAGGCATGAATGATTTATTTATTGTCATATCCTTAGTATAAATAACTTATTTACGCAGGGTTTAAAAACATTTATTAGTAAATATATTGTTATTTACTACAATCGTCTTCAAAAATATTTTTGAAATATGTTTTTCTCTTTATCCCAAATCAGAAATAGAAATTTATTCCCTTTTTAAACATAATAACATTTATGCAATCATTTTCCACTTTATAAATTAACTTAAGTGGCCAAAATTGTAAGAAAACTGATACAAAATTAAAGAACTGCGTTAAGAGAATTCAGGGTTTAATTTCTCATAATATTATTGGCAATAAGCAAAAAATATGTGGTGGTTGTATCTCTTAATAGGCTTTTATCTCTAATTTTTTTAGTAAAACCGCTAATAGGCTTTAAGGATATCATGGCACACTATGATAAAGTGAATCCTTTATTAACTTTAAAAATATATATATATATATATATATATATATAAATGGAGTGATGAAGCAAAGAGTAAGAAATCCTAGAATATATTAATTAAACGGTCCATTTCAAATTCTTGTAACTAAATTTAATTTTATGTGTATTTCACTACAATTTTTTTATTTGCTATCTTTCTTGATTTATTTTGATAAATTATTACTTCAATGATATTATTATTTATTATCCTTTTAGGTTGTAGTCACCTACTCTAGTGCGTGTGCGTGCATATATCATGTAGGAGAGAGAAATTTAGCTTAAATTTTTTATTTTTTTTGTTTTTGTTTTTTTCTTATTCTTCTTCACGTGAATATATATATCTTATTTTAAAAGATGGAAATGCCAAAATTCCTAGCCAAAGGCTGGCTAATTAGTAGCTTGTCTTCATCTTCACCTAATTATAAACAAAAAGAACTTGCATGCAACAAAACCCTAGCTACACATGGACATTTCGAGCGTTAACTTTCAACACCCGGCTTCTCAGATATTCCACAAAAGATATTTAGTAGAAATCCGCTTCTTAAATTTCCCTTAATTAATTGTCCATGCCGAACTTTTTCTTCTTCCTTTTCAAACCCTCTCTATATCCTACTTGGTCAGAGAGGGCTGCCATGCCAATTGATAACATTTTCCATTGGTGTGTGTGTGTGTGTGTATATATATATATATATATATATATATATATATATATATATATTAATGGGATCGAATACGTAAAAAATAAAATAAAAGATATAAAGGAGTGAGTAATTAAATTCTACTTCTTGGAAAGTGATCTACATATAATCGTCTAGTGCTATACATTATCTCTATATTTGTGTGAAAGAAATATTGAAAGGGAAATTAACTATTAAATATTAAAGATATGCCAACTAATAATGACTTAAGAATATTAAAAGATATCCCATTAGCTTGAAATATTGGCTTTAGGCTTTTAGAATTAGCTTTTCTATTCATTCCTGCCGAGTACGAGCCAACCATAGAGAGCTGAGAGCTCGGAGACGATGGAAGTACTCGGCAATAGCTAGCAAACACCTCGCGGCTTGGCGGGTCGTCAAGATTTGGTGCAGCCGGTGAATGGTCTGGTGCCTCAGATTATCGGCCTGTAGAAGTCATTAATTTATTCTTAGTCTCAATAATTAGAGAATAACCAAATAAATGAATTGTATTATTGCCCTCAAATTCTTATTAAGGTCTAATCTTTCTTGAAGGGCAAACGTTTAACCTAGACTTCAATGAGCAAAGAAATGATAATTAAAGACTTTTGGTTAGCTTGTGGATTTAAACTTCTCGCGTTTCTAATCATGTAAAATTAGTCGGAGTTTGGTCATAATAAGAGATTTGATTAATCACAAACAGCCAAAAGAATCAGTTGTTAGAGGAAATGAAAATTTTCTAGGTAGGTTAGTCGTGGGGTAGGTTTTACTTTTACTTAACAATTTGCCCCCCCAACTGACAGGAAAGTGCAAAAAGAAATGTATTTACACACAAAAACGTAAAGAAAATATTATTGTTGAATTGAATTAATTATAAATTTCTTGACAAACTACCTTTTCACGAAAAGTATTCTAGATTACAATGAGCGCTCTAAGAATGAATGTAGACAACTTATTCATACTGAAACAATGAAATTAAGCTAAAAAATAAGTCAGCTTGAAAAGCATATATATTAATATAAGGTCAACCAAAGAAATAAACTGGCATTGCGATAGGTGACATTGACTCTTTTTTTCAATACCCAAGTTTTTGATTCGTTAATATCCTAATTAAGGTCCAAATCATGAGTGATTATTCAAAGTATTTCTGTTTCTCCATTATTAATATTCTATATGGTTGGGCCTATATTCCTATCATTATTTAGAGAGAGGAGTTTCTTTGGTAAGTTTCTTTATTAATAGTGTCAATTTTTAACTATTAATATGATTAAAATCATATTAAATTAAAAAAATATATAAAACATACAGCTCTAATCTGATTAAAAAATAAAGAATTAATAATAGTTTATTAGTTCTAAACTTTTTACGGAGAAATCTCAAAGATAAAAAGAAAAGAAAAACTAAATAAATGAAGGAAAAAAGGCCAAATATGGATATGCACAAGTTGCTCAAACACGGGCAATAATGGCAAAATTCCGATTGCGTGTGTGTGTGTGGGCGGGATGTTGTGGAGGGTTTTCCTCAACTGAGGTATGCTTATTTCTGATTTAGCACAAAATGGTCAGAAACGAATTATGTTTTTTTCATGCTTTCTAAGTCAAACGGTTACGACTCTGAGATGATGACATCACAAGATATGGTCCCAAAGGCCATCATTTGGATGGAGATGGACATGATATGTGGGGACCATCATGAACATTATATTCTCGTGCAACGTGTACGGATTTGATGCTTGTGACTTGTGAGTCATCACTAGATAGTTGTGAAACCAATCAAGGATGAGTCTTATAAATGTGAACAAAAGAAATTAATTGGAATCTGTTTATTTTATCAATTTAAATTTTATTATAGTGGATAGATGTTAGCTTATATTTAGGATCGGTGAGGGTTTTATTGTTGAGCCTCGCCCCTCCACAAGAAGCGCACCATCCCAACCCCATCAGAAGTGTTAGAGGTTAAAATAAGTAAGATGATAGTCTTGTTCCCTCACCGATGGACTATGGTCTAACTCGCTGGGATTATTAGACACACATACATATATATATATATATATATATATATAAATGCACGTCTATTTTGGTTTTTTAATGTTATGTGGCCTAGTTAATTAAGAGAATAGCCCTCAATATCGGCCGTACAAGACATGGGTTTATGATGTAGAAATGTCGCTTTCCATACATGAATTATGTTAGCCACGACATTTCATGAGAGGGGGCATATATATATATATATATATATATATATATATATATATGTAGATTCCATATGTAACCACCAATTCTCCTCTTGAGAGCAAGACATGGAGTGGTTCATGGATTGGTGGTAGGTATCCCAACCCAAACAGGCACATATTCCTGTTCCTTGGGCCCCACGTTACTCAGAAACATGATCATAATATGGAAGACCACAAACTGATAGCGACCCCTAATAAAAATAAAACTCCCTCATATATATTATATATATATATATATATATATATATGTTTACATGTACTAATTAACCGTGATTTTTATTAATTTCCTTTTCAATCAATATTATTCTCTTATTATCATACCAAATATTATTGACTTTATTAGTTATTAAGTCATATTTGAATTATATATGGACATGCGTACCTGTCTAACAAAACCTTCAAGAGTGGAGAGCTTGTTCATGGCGAGAGCCATTTGTCCCATGTAGTTGGCCATGTTTGGAGGACAGCTTAACGAGTCGGAGGTTATGGTGTCTGAAAGAGACTGATTTAGAGCTTCAAGCCCTTGAGAAAGAGCTTCTTCAGCCTCTTGTGTCGACTGTTGTAACGCGCATATACCCAATATTTGTTGCTCCGTCAATGGCTCTATTTGACTCGGAATAATCTGAAACAAAACAATCACAATATGATAAAATATATTTTTAGAAAAAATTAAGATTTCAGATTTCTACAATAGGACCTGAGAAAATAAATTACCACTAGGTTTTTACTTTTAACTGTTAAATTTATATTATAAATTGTATATTTTACATATCTTTTAAAATTTAATATGATTTTAATCAGATCTAACAGTTAAAAATGTGAACTACCGTCAGAATCCGAAGAACTCTAATAAAGTGTAACATGTTAACTAAAATGGACACTACAAGATAATGTTACTTTCATAAAATTCCGCGTTCACCAAAACTTTTTTTGTCATATGTGATGTATGGGGTATAACGTAAAGTACTAGAGATGGGTCTTTTCTTATTTATTTGCTAGAAACCAAATGGAGAAGAAAACCAAGGTTTTGTTTCCATATATATGAGAGTTTGAAGAATGAGAGAGGCACATGTATATAGAGCAAGAGAATCCTTCTCTAGCTCTCTCTTTCACAACCAGAAATTATATTGTATATATAGTAACATGATATATATAGCTTTATTGAAATGATACCTAACTTGGCCCGATTGAGGAAAACTTCACCATAAAACTTTCGTCATTAATTGATATATTCACGCTGAGATCTCTCTAGCCCCATGCCCACCGCCAACTTGCACCCATGCATTTAACTAATTCTATACTATAGTACCCCTCTTCGACACTTCTTACTACCACATCATTTCCTATACATATATATACATGACACACACACACACACACACACACACACAGCTTCACGTTTTGTTTTCATCTTTTTCTTCGGAAGAGGCCATTATTTAAAATTTTGAAAGCCAGCTAGCAAGGTTTTCTTAGTGATTCAAATGATGAGTATTTGAAAACAAGAGTAATTATAATTCTTTTTTAAAAAAAAAAAAATAAATAAGCGGAATATGTATCAAAAAAGAAAAAGAAAAGGTCGTTACAAACCTAAACAAAAATTAGAAAAAGAAAAGCAGAAACAAAACTAACAAAAAAAATAAAGAAAAGTTTTTTTTTTTTTTTTTTTTTTTTTTTTAAAGCCATCTAAGAGAAAGGGTAATTATTTCCTCGATAACGATATGAAGTAATATAAAGGAATATAAGTGGGATCATTATGTTATAGTATTTGGTGACGATATTATAGTATTATGTGTTAAGAGTAAAAATTGAGAGACAAAATCACAAGAATTCGAAGATTAGTTTAAAAAAAAAAAAAAAAAAAAAAAAGAGGAAAACTGAGAATGTCTTTTGGTGATTACTTTTCAAATTTTCGTATACGTGGGAATTTTGAGAAATATTGTAGTGAGATTGACAATCTAAAAACTGTTTAATTTGTTGCCAAAAGTGGTTTTTTTCAGAGTTTTTTCAAATTGAAAAAAAAGAGAACACTATAATTTAACCCCCTATATATGGAAAATAACTAAATCAGAAAACAAAATGTAATTACCCTAACAAAGTTTTACAGTGGCTCAGCTGTAGTTCAAGTATTCTTTTGTGATTTCTTTTTAGTCACATGATTTAGTGTTGTACTTATTTGCATGTATTCAGCAATGTCCTAAAGAACAATATTTCTACATTACGGAAACTTCAAACAATTTTAATCCGATGATAAAATAGTACTAAATTACTAATGATGAGTTAAGAATATCATTGACCTTGATGAGCTCAGAAGGGCGGAAACCACCAATCCACATGAAGCAACGCTCGGCCGGAGTCTTCCACATGCCGGAGACGATATGAAAGACGTCTATTTTCGCCACCATGCTCTTGAGGTTCAACATTTGGTCGTAGTGAGCCAAGCAATTGTCCACAAACATCCGGAGCTCGTTCTCCGGCAAATGTTCCTGCACCGCCGCCCGGAGCTCGCACATCATGCGGTGGTTCTCCTCTAGCCATCTCGCATATTCCACGTCAAAAACGGCAGCGTCTACACACACAAAAGAAAAATGAAAATTTGGTTTTTGCAAGGTTCTATTTGAACTTTTAGGTATGTAAGTGAAAAGTTGAAATAAATAAATAAATGAGAGAAAGAAATTACCTGAGCTAATCATGTTGCTTATACCAACAGGAATGCCTTGTTCTCCTCCTAAGAGTGCTCCACCAAAAAACATCCCCTAGATTATAATTAATAATTACAATGTATTGATCAATTAATTATAAATAAAGTTTAAAGATGAAGAAGCTTAAATGATATTTTATAAGCGGTAATTGGTGATTAGTCTTGTATAATCTCACCTGAGCTCTAGCTCTTTGTAGCTCTTGCTCCAGCTGTGTAAGCTTAATCCTACTTGACTCTAACTGCTGAACATAAGCCTGTAAATAATATAAAACGTAAGAATATGAGACCATTTAATATATTACATTTATATATTTCTATTTACATATAACTTGTTTGTTGGTAATGGAGATTTAAAAAAAAAAAAAAAAAAAAAAAAAAAAAACGGAAGTTATATTGTTAGTTATATGGTCTGACCTTTTTTCTAAGCCTGCTTTTCCTGGCTGCCTCCCTATTTTGAGCAAGCCTTCTTAACGTCTGTTGGCAAAGAATTATCCAACACACGTCAAATGAGTTATAATCACATCATTAAAAGACTGTTACTAATAAAAGCGATTGATCTACATATATATATATATATATATATATATGAATATCACCTTAGGATCAGGAGTTTTTGGTCCTTCCTGCTCTGAACTAGACGTGGGACCTTTACGGTTACCCTCTCGCTGGACAACAATATTCAGATTAAAACAAACAATTAATTAATCATTTAATACATCTATAGAAAGTCAGATCGCATATATATAGTTTAGATTTTCAGTTTTTAATGCTATATAATAAGAAAATTAATGTCAACAAAGCTACAGAAGTTAGACATAACTTATAAGCAAAATAGACTTGATATTTAATTATCTGTTCCTAACTATATATAATAACGATATATATATACACACACACGTGTATATATATATATATATGTGTGTATATATATAAAAGCTAAATTTGAAGTACCTTGATAGCCTTATTGACTGCGGGTTCAGGCACAGAAGAAGCAGCAGCAGTATCATTGCGGGTAGTATTGTTGGCCAACTCCATATTGGACGGCTCTGATGGTCTCTTTGATCCACTACTGATATTGCCCGGAGAAACTAATCCTGTACTAGCCTACACCAAATCACAAAGCAAGTCCATTTTAAGATTAATATTGTAAAGAAATTATGTAACTAATAATACAAAAAGTGAGTTTTGGAGCAGATATATATATATATATATGTATAAGATGACATAATTGTACTATGCATACCTTTGTTGATGAGGGCTCTACGTGCATAGGCTGAGATGGGAAAATGTTCAAAGTGGGAGGCCTCATTCCAGTGTTATCTGCAGTACCCATTTTAAGCGTTATAATAATTATTAATATTCCTCTTATTATGAAAGAAAAAAAAACAGAGAGAAAAGAAAAAGATTATTCCTAGCTATAGGTTATACTCTATAGCCAGTTTCCGAAACACTAATGATAAAAGGAAGATAGGGACATAAGTGAGAAGAAACACAGACAACTAGACAATTTATGAAGTAGCAGATAATGATTTTGTGAGCACAAAATCGTACTATTGATCAGATTAAAGCTCTATTTTTTTTTTCTTCGGTTACATTTGTGGGAATCTGCCATATAATCCCAACGGAAATGAGAGAAATGTCACAGAGATGAAGAGAGAGAGACCCATACCACCAAATATCAAAATATCGTACCCTTTTTTATTCAGTACAATAATATTTTGCGTGGAAAAGATAGCAGGGAATTCATGATGATCGTTTTTTTTTTTTTTTTTTTTTTTACATATATTTGTCACGGTCCAAAGTTCCAAGTTAAAAAAAAAAAAAAAAAAAAAAAGCGCAACGAAATTCAAAAGAGAGAGACAAAACCCACCTCAAAACTTGAGAGTTTATTTGAAAATTCTTTTTTTATTTAATTTGTTTACATTTTAATTTTTTTTTTCCTGTAAGGATCCAGTCAAAGCAAAAGTACTGTGCAGCAGATTTTGATCTGTTGAGTGTTGAACATGCTTTTCCTGTGTGACCGTCCCCAAACAACAGTTTTGGAATATAATCTCCCGTTTTATTATCACAGAAACAGGCAAATTAATCCAAAATAAATTATAAAAATAAGAAACAATATATTACCTCGTGATTATTTTCTTCAAAAATATAAAACTTGGAAAATTATATTAATTGATCATCATCATCATCATCATCATCATCATAAGAAGAAGAAGAAGAAGAAGAAGAAGAAGAAGAAGAAGAAGAAGAAGAAGAAGAAGAAATTAAAAACTTACATCTTTGATCTTGAACATGATTAGAAGGGTGATCTTGTCCATCGAGATAAAGGAAAAGCGCCTGATCTAACTCTCCCAAATCATAAGCTCCAGTACTAGAATTATCTTTGCTTCTAATTATATCATACACAAATATATATCTATCATTAATCAATTGAAGAAGAGAAAATAGTAATATAAATATAGTTAAGAATTTGCTAAAGAACAAAGATATAAATATTATAAGTAATAATAATTACATGAAGTTTCCGATATTGGAAGAGGAAGATGATGACTGATTAATATTCATTCCGTAAGGAATCTGATGGTGATGATCAGCTTGTGTTTGTTGATGATGATGATGATGAGGATGTTGTTCGAGAGCTAAAGGGCTTGTTTGGACGTTGTTGATTCCTTTAATGGTGGAAGCCATGAAAGGAGTTCCTAAAAGCTTCGTTTCCAGGTCTTGGTGTCGTTGTTGTTGGTGGTTGTCTATTTTTTCGTCTTTAAAACCTCTTGAAAACCCCATTAATGGCGAAACCGCCTTTCGTTTTTATCTTCTTCTTCTTCGAACAAGATCATGTTGGTATTCTCTTATGAGCTGCCCCATATTCATCAAGAGAGAGAAAGAGAGAGAGTGAGACAAAAAGTTATTCTAGAGAGAGAGAGAGAGAGGTAAAAGGTCGGTTATAAAGATATGAGAATTGTGTTTGACAGAAAAAGAGAGAAATAAAAGAAGAAGGAAGAAGAAAAGAAATTGAATTGAATGTAAGAGAACAAAAGAGATAGCTTTTTCTCTCTCTCTCTCTCTCTCTCTCTCTCTCTCTAAAGAAGTAGACGACTTCTTGCAAACCGGAAATATATTCAGATAAAGCGGTTCTACAAGAACAAGATATCCTCTTCAACTTTCTCTCTCCTATGATTTTTTTTTTTTTTTTTTTTATAAAAAAAGAGAAGACTTGGAATAAAACAAATTATAAAAAAAAACCCAAACAAACTGGTTTTTGCTTTAATTGGAAAACCACAAATAAGGAAAAACCAGACCTTATGGGCAGTATTTGTAAGTATATGTTGTAATATTATATATATATATGGCTTCCTTGTCCAAGCCTCTTTTCTATTGAGGCTGAAATGACAAAACTGCCTTCGTTGGTTTGAAACTCTACTATTGACATTTTCATGCAAACTTACACGTAGATATCTGAGGCGGCTGTGTTTTGCTTCTTTTTTTTTTTTTTTTTTTTTTTTTTTTTTCCATATGGAAAAAAAATTGTGGAGAGAATTTAATTAAATAATGTGGACCAAAGTTAATCTATTTGTGAATATTGTTACCATATTGTCAATTTGTCAACACTTTAGCTCCTTAGTTAAAATGTTGAAGATAATTACTCTCTTTCTAATAGGAAGGACACCAACAAAATTTTATTCTTTCTCTTACTTTTCATAAAAACAATAGATTATTGCTTTTGAATAACTTTTCCAATTAAAAAAAAAAAAGGTTTGGTCTCTCTATAGATAACACCTTCAAATAAAATTCTAGTAAATAAAACGGTTTTGAATTAAAATATAGTGTTAGAAGCATTTTCATTATTTGAATGTATTGATGGATGTCGTAATTCAAGGGAAAAAGATTAAAGCCAAATTTTGTATACTAGATTTGCGTCTTGAAAACAGGAGTTATATTCTAAGCATATTTAGTTTGTTGAATATAATAAATGAATTATCAGAAATGCGATTAACATAACTTTATCATATATTAATTCCAATAAGATTAAGAAAAAAAGGCATAATACTTGAAAGCCTCCAAGAATTATAAACAATAAAAGCAGACGTCATTTCACAATAATGCATGTAATTAACACACTATATATATATATATATGTATGTATTACTCGTAAATTCAATATTTGGATGGAGATATGTATCAACAAGAACACTTTTTTTATTTTAATGGAAAAAACGAATTAGTTTTGATTTATTGACAACTTTTCAGTCCTCAAATTGCCATGGAGATGAATTTATACGATAATCTTTCTTCTTTTCCACATGGAGAAAAAATTTTAACCCAAAATGTTCTCCATTTTAGCTTCTCCCAATCATCTTACCAAAAGTCACAATAACATCAAACTGACTCTATACAACTACTTATCGAACATCAAAATATACTTGTACTTGTTTTTTGATAATCAACATCCAAAGTAATACTTGTTGATTGACTTAATTAACATCTAACAATTTAAATACTACTATTAATACTAATCTTTGCATTAATCAAATATTTAAAGAAACTCTGAATCTACAAATTAAAACTGACATGTACAAATTAAAATTAGTTGTTCGATCGTTGTGTTAATTAACCAAATTAATACATATATGCTGATCTCAATTGTTTTTTGCTACACAAAATTATTCTTTTGGCGCAAATTATCACATTGAGTACGAAGAAAATAACTTCTATCCAAAAATGTCTGAGAATATTCGTTGGGTCTGAATTCACATCGGATCACACAAATATAATAAAAACCAAAGAGCACTATTGAACTCAATAAAAAAAAAAAAAAAAAAAACCCAGAGCATATACTCTAGAATATATGTATATATATACACACACATACATATATATATATATATATATATATGCTTTAGTCTCTCAGTTTAGTCTATCTTCAACTATTTATACATTGTAACGACATTTCTTTTATTAAGAAGAGGAGCAAGTTGTTGTTTATCATATATATATATATATATATATATATATATAATTAACATTATTATTATTATTGTTGTTGTTGTTTGTTTGTTTATCATTAATTATTAATATCATTATAATCAATGTCAGAAATTCCCCCACAAAAATTAGCTTTTTCCGACAATGTTATTTATTTTCATTTGAACTCTCATTTTACTCCACTGAAATTCTCTAGTTTAAAATTAGATTATATGATAATTTTTACTAAAAAGTTTCATCTATGTCTAGTACTTAGACATAAGTCTTTAGTATATCCTCATTGTTCCAAATTAAGAACCTGATTTAATTAAATCAACACTTAACTACAATATTTCTGAAGTTCATATTTTTGTTAGGGCCCAGATTTTAAAATTTAGTTAAAATTACTTGGTATATATTAATTTGAGGAAAGATAAAAAAGAGATGGAAAATGTGTAAAAAGAAAATAGAGATATAGAGTACAAAAATATCCCACTAAAAATAAATTAGCTAGGCCCATTCTTCTAACAATTTGAATCACAATTTAACTTTTTTATAATATTTTTTTTATAAAAATTTTCTTTTCAACTCAAATTTTTAATATAAATCCATAAAAAGAACGAGACCTTAGCCGATCCACCTTTTATTATTATTGTTGTGCTACCAGGACATTAAAAAATAAATAGATAAAATCATTTTGATACCCGGTGTTATAACGAAATATGCTTTTAATATCCTATATTTTTAATAATATTAAAAGGGTACATTGACTTTTTTAAAAATAATTTCTTGTTACCCTAAAGCTAATTTTTGAGACATAAAATGACCTTAATTCCTTTCTATTTATCAACTTCAGGGTACCAAAAAGATGTTTTTAAAAACGTCAAAATACTGTTTTAATATTATTAAAAATACATGATACTAAAAACGTGTTTTGCTATAACACATAGTACCAAATTGATTTATCCCAAAAATAATTACAAAAACATTGATAAAGCTTTTTCCTTTTTTGGACAAGCATTATATGTAAATTTATAATTCTTTTGCTTATAAAGATTCATAAATTAATTGATACTAAAAACATGTTTTGCTATAAAACATGGTACCAAATTGATTTAGCCCAAAAATAACTACAAAAACATTGATAAAGCTTTTTCCCTTTTTGGACAAGCATTACATGTAAATTTATAATTCTTTTGCTTACAAAGATTCATAAATTAATGCTATACACTATACAGTATTTTAACTCATGAAGTATCTTGTAATCAAATTGGCCTGGAATTTTATTGGCAGCTTCAGTTGCCGTTATGGAATCTTATCAAGGGTAATATTGTCAAAACTTCTAGTTATTTTTTATACCATTAATTATTGCCATTATTTGTTATTTGTGGCAAGTATTATTCCCACTATTATTTATTTATTAGCTTTTTTTTGCTTGTATTATGCCCGTTTAGTTCGCTGATTCGAATTTTTAATTCGAATTAAGATGTGAGGTTATGTGAGAGCTTTTTACTGTAACAAAAAAGTTAGATGTGACTGTTTCTGAGAGTTTTTTACTGTAGCAAAACTCGAATCGGCGAAGTAAACGGATTTATTTGGTTACTAGTTGCTATAGAGGCAGCTGTCAACCAAGGAAGCAAGCAGGGCCGTTGACTATGAGACACGTACTCAGATTGAGTTCTGTTCATGTTTTCCAATCGATCAACGGTCCAGATTCAGAAAGCCGCAGAGTCTCATCAGGGTTTTTGTGCGAGACCCATAGAGGACCGGCACCCCACCTTTCCCGCGATGTTTTTTAACTTTCCAACGACTCCGAAAATAAGGACTGTCTGCTAACCGCAAGAACTAGGAAACAAAATCACAAACAAATATAATATTGTACCCTTCATAGCAAAAACAAAAAATAACAATAATAAATATTTGTATTTGTCCGTAATATAATATAATATAATATATTAAAAAAAGGGAAAAGCGTTAGGGCTGTTTGCATATAATATATAAATATATGGCTTTGCAAGAATTAAGACATATTATTGGTAATATTTCAAACTTATAAGTACCCGTACATTTTTTTTTTTTTTTTTTTTGCATATTTCTCAAAAATAAAAATAGTTTGTGTGAAATATCTAATGAATTCGAAGCTCTACTTGGAATAAATTATTTCAAAAGACTATAGATATAATTTTGAGTTAGCTGCTTAAGGTAAAAGCGGGCAGTTTCACACTTCACAGCATCACAAACAAATTACAACACAGCAATTCGGGAAAATTTATGAAGAAACACTTTTTAAAGAAGCCACTTCTGAAGCTTCAACACTATATATATATATATATATATATATATATATATGTATATGTATTTATGAGATAACATAATATAATACAGTATAGTAATCAAAATTTAAAATTTTATAGTGAATTAAATTTTTTTATAAAAATATTTAAAATTATAAAATTTTCAATTCATCACAGCACATCAAATCTCGTCGCGATCACCTCTTAAATGAAACTTAACATGACATATCATATAGGCTAGTGACAACAAATCATAAACTAATAATTTTATTTCAAATATTCTAACTTTTCTTTTTTATAATTTTTATAATTAGGCTTATTTGCTTAAAATAGTGTCAGGACTTAACTTTAATTTGTGTTTATTATAGCCCCCAAATTAAGCCTTGAAATGGTTGCCATCAAATGACAATGTTTCAATATTTGTACGACTTTGGAGTTTTTTTTTTTCAACAAAAATGACTTTAATGGTGTTAATTTTGAATCAAACAGTGAGTTTCACAAAAGTATCTTTACGCAAACGGAAGTGTATTGTGTTTTAGCTTTTTCATTGGCTTTTATGTTGTTTATTCACCATGGCACATCGAACCTTGTCGTGATCACCTACTAGATGAAACTTAGCATGACATATCGTATATTCGTATAGGCTAGTGACATAATAAATCCATAAGCTAATAATTTTATTTCAAATATTCTTATTTATCTTCTCAACAATTTTCATAATTACGCTTATTTTCTTAAAGTGGTGTTACAGTGCTTTCACTTTAAAGATTATTCTCATTAGTGTCTCTGAACTTTAGGGTCATTTTCAATTTACTCTCTAAATTTTAAAAACTCTCATTTTACCTCATGAACTTTGAATTGTTCTCATTTAACCTTTTTGATTGTAATTTTTGTTAAAAATAGACGGAAAAAGAAGGGTTTAAATGTGGTCATGTGATTTTTATTTGTTTCTTTTTAATAGAAATCCAAACAGAAAAATCACGTAACTACATTAGTCTCTTTTTTCTATCCATTTTTTTTTAACAGGAATTACAATAAAATGGATCAAGTGAAAACATGGGAAAAATGAGATTTTTTAAAATTTTAAAAAGCAAACTGAGAATGACTCTAATTTAAGAGGCATCAATAATAATAATCCTAATTTTAATTTGTGTTTATTATAGCCCCCAAAGCCTTTGAGATGCTTGCCATAAAATGACAATTTTCCAATATTTGTACTCCCCCCCCCCGACAAAAACGACTTTAATGGTGTTAATTTTTAATCAAAAAAGAGTTAATTTCACAAAAGTATGTTTACGCAAACGGGAGTGCATTGTGTTTTAGCTTTTTCATCGGCTTTTATGTTTTTTTTTTAACCCTTATATAATAATATACAAAATCACATTAATGAAATTCCCTATGTATATAAATGGAAAATTCCAGGTGGCAGAAACTCTAACGTTGGATTCTTCTTCTTCTTCTTCTTCTTTTTTTTTTTTTTTTTTTTTTTTTTTTTTTTTTTTTTTTTAATTCATCGATCGTCAACGTTATAGAAGGGCTGGTCCATATAGGACACAACACAAACAAGCTAATGTTAACTACCGAAAGAACGAGCCAATGTTATTTTGAAGTCAAGACAATGATCTAAGAAAGTCCACCCATTTGGTAGATGAGATCATGTGATTATGAGGTTATGAAGAGAATTTTAACACACTGTGTGGTTTTGTTTTTTATTTTTTTTCTTTCTTTTTCTTTTTTCCTTTTCTTTTGGCTAAACAAAACAATCTATACTTGATTTTATGCATGCCTAAAGAACAGTACTCTTGAGAGTCTATAGCATATACAACATGAATTTCTTAGGGAGACTACATCATGTTTTTCTCACCTACCACATTTCATATAATTTGTATCATTCATGTCAAGGTCTTTTTTTTTTTTTTTCTTTTGACTTTTCTGGTACGCTAATATATTGACAGGTCATATTTTTTAATCATTAGATCTGTATAAAATCTTGTAAAAGTCAAAGAGTATGCATATTTAATTGTTAGAAAAACCTGACCTACCGGTAAACTAGCGTACCTTTTTTTTTCTTTTTCTTCTTTTTTTAGGGGATAGTTTTTTTTTTTTTTATAGGGAAGATTCTCTGGTACACCTGGTGTACTAGTAAGTTAGGTTTTTTTAACCATTAAATATGCATACTTTTTGATTTTTACGTGATTTTATACAAATCTAACGGATATAAAACTTAGTCTACAGATATGTTGACGTATTGAAGAAGGTCTCTTTTTATTGAGCCATGATAATTTTTCATATATGTACTTTAGAGAAAATCACAATCCTATAATTTGTGCGTGATCCATATTAAAGAAAAAAAATTAATCGTGAGAGGATGATATATAATCATCAAAATCTTAATTAGTACACACATATGAACCGGCCCCTTTCAAGTATGGAATAATTTTTCTCCATGAATATTCAATTTAATTAGCGTAGTTTTAGGTTTTTGTAAACTCTTTTTTAAACAAGCTAACTCCTTAGAGTTTATGAAAAACGAATTTGTGAAAAGTTATTTCATTTATATTTTAGGAATCTTTTCTGGTACGCTAATATGTCGATAGACTAAGTTTTTTAATTGTTGGATCGGCATCAAATCGCATATAAGTCAAAAAGTATGAAAATCTAACGGTTAGAAAATCTGACTCATCGGTACACCGACGTACTAGAAAATCTCTCATATTTTTAACCTGTAATCTAAAAATTAAAAATTCTATGAAAAGGGAGATTTTTTAGTACGTCGGTGTACCGGTACTCAGGTTTTTCTAACCGTTAGATCTACGCATTTTTTTTTATTTTTACGTGATTTTATATAGATCTAACAGTTAAAAAACCTGACCTACCGATATGTTAGCGTAGCATCCCTAAAATTATTGTATTACATTACTTTTATATAATAATAAGAGCTTTTGTTTTATTTATTCAAACAGGTAAGAAGCTTTTCTGAAATTTAAACAAAAAGTTTTTTTTTTTTTTTTTTTTTTTTTTTTTTTTTTCTTATGTACTATCCAAGCAATAATTAAGAAATCCTGATTCATGTTTTTCTTTCTTTTAATACTTAAAAATAAAAGCAAGAACTATTCCCAAACGAACAATTAGTATATATGATAATTCGATTGTGTTGTCAATATATATTCCCTTCCCGAAAAAGTTAGAAATTGCAACAAAATTATCTACAAAAGAACTATATATATATATATATATATGTGTTTGTATGTGTTATGTGTGTATGTATATGGCTCTTTACACAATATATATGTATATATATATATATATTGTATTATTATAGTTATCCATAGTTTAGTGTTATTTGCGTATATGTACAAGTATATGTTAGTTGAAAAACTTGTTTCTATATGTGGACTGTCATTATCAAGGAAATTTTTGCTGAATTTAAGTTATTGGTATGTAAAGGCAGGTGGAGAAACAAAAAACCATAAAGTATATAATAATGGGATATATTTGAATAATTTTCTTTAATGTCTTTGGTCCTTTCTTGCTACACAAAAAATAAAATATTAATTCAGCCCTCCTGATTCAAACAGGCAATTTGATTTCCTAAAAAAATAAAAAATAAACAAATAAATAAAGAGAAAGAAACAAATTACATGGATTAGGTATATCAAAATACATCCACAAAGTAAAATAATTATATCATTAATATAAGTGATACGATATATAGTGATACGATATATTGGGCCTTCTTCTTTGCTCTTGCCCATTCAAGTAGCTAGGGTTTCCAACAACTCCTTCACCTTTGGCTGAGTCAGCATTTCCAACTTGAAAACGACATTAAACCCAAGAAAATATGAATCCTAAATTAGAACTGAAGGTGCCGTCATCCGTAATTTACTCATGCCAATTTTGTAACCTTAAAATTATTTGGTTAGATATAATTGCCACACATGTGTCTCTGACTTTCTAGCTAAGCTTAGAATAAGCATAAATGATTGTATAAAGTTATTACTTAAAAGCTAAATTAATTTGATTCTGATAGATCATTGGATTATATATCCTGTTTGAGAGAACTTTTTAAAACTCACTTCTGGTTTCATGACTCAAATAGCTACTTGTTTTATGTTATTTTCGTATATAAATCTATGGATAATTTTTTAGCTTTTTTTTATTATTTTTTTTTACAGAGATTTTAAAATTGAAACTAACAATATTCTCTCCGAATTTTAGAATTTAAAATTTTCATCTTCCACTAGAATCGAAACTGTAATAACTTTTTCATTTATGTTAGCTTGCGGGTGAAAGTTATCACACGTCGATATGTAGAGGTGGAAATTTAAATAAAATGGCGTGAAATAATAAATGAACCCCAAGAATAAAACCTAGTCGCAAAAATTGAAGGAGTGAAACCTAATATAAGTTCAGAAGTCTAACTCTAAGTATAAGATTGGACATAGTGAAAAATATCAGACTGAATTGGATGCTCACCCTTAAGAAGTTCAAGTTCGGTGTTGTATTGGGTGGGGGAAAATAACTCTTTCTCGATCACAAAACAAAATAAAAACGAAAACAAATAATTCAGCGACACATGGTTACAAGTCCAAAATTCAAGAATAAATTATTCTGAATTTAAATATAAATATAAATTGATACACCACTTTGAATAAGACATGTAATCCCAAATGGGGAATTATTTGCAAAACTTTGGTTTACTTATCTGAAGCTTTTTGTAACACCAAACATTGGATCGGGATAAAACTAGTTCTTAGTAATCAATTATTAGACTGAAGGGCGTTGCAATTCAATTTTTTTATTTAATTGCGTCTGTGACAAATACTCAACCAAATTTTTCCTACTTTATAATTTTTTTCACTGGGAAGGGGCCTGAATTTGAACTCTACACTTTCAAATTGTGAGTATGGATGTAGAATTACAGTTGGGGCAAGTCTGCAACTTTATATACTTTGTTCTTAATGTATCTGCCACAAATAACTTTTATCTACTTATTATTAAGAGGTTAAGTTAATAATATTACATCTTAATTTGGTCAATTTAATTTATTTGTGTGTTTTAGGTCTCGTTTACTTCACAGATTCGAGTTTTCAGTTTTAAATTTTTACAGTAAAAAGCTCTAAAAAAATATCACATTTAACTTTTTTTGCTATAGTAAAAGCTCTTAAAAAATGTCACATCTCAGTTAATAATCTCGTAACTCATGGGTCTTTAATTTGTTGAGATCCGTAGATAAATTAATCGATATGAGTTGATCGATCCTAATTAATTGTCATGGATTTTACATTTTTTTTTACCCCTTAAATGACTTTTAATATATTGTTGCCTTGATATATTAGACTACGAATAATGTAAGTGCCAAAGTTTGTTACTCAAATACCAATGGTGCCACTACGAGATACGCTAATTAGCTTAATTAGTTTGCCAAAACATTGTAATTAATATGTTGTTTTGACAAACAAAGGATGCCTTTGATTCTCATTGCTAGAACTTGGTTTGGTTCTTGTTTGCAATTAGTTTTAGCAATTTGAATAATGTATTATCCATGTAAATATGATTAGAGATAATAATTGAGACTAGCTCTATTAATGTCTAATAGGTGTGTGAATTGTTTTTGATGTATTGATCGTCCTGGCTTCAAAACCAAAAAGATTAAAAAACGATATTAGAGATAGCAAATCATTGTTTATGTGGTTTTATTTTCCTAATTATAAACATGGTCAATCAGATATCACTGTAAACCGGCCCTTCAACTACTTTTTACCTTATTATTATATATAATGTTATTTTTGTTATTTTAAAAATTTCACTTCAAATAAAAAAATGTTAACGTTGACATGGAAGATTTCCATTTTTTTTTTTTTTTTTTCAATCCCTCTTATATATCATGCTTATTTCATTTTTTTTTTCTTTTTATGAAAGAATCAGAAATATTTGTGTAATTTTAAACCGAAGTTAGAATTTCTCTCGAGAAAAAAATGATACTTACATACTCATTCTTGTGACATTTGCAAAAGCCATCTTTTGTGTGTGATTAATTAATCAAGTTTTCAGGGGTAAAAAGTACAATAATTCAAATAATAACGTTTAAAAAATAGAAAATGACCATTTTTACACAAAACCCAATTTTGTTTAAAAAGAAAAACATTTTATTTTATTTAATAAAAGAAATGAACGAATGGCGTGCGTACTAGTTATTGGTACATGCAGTTTATACTATCTACAAATATTATATATATATATATATATATATATATAGATTAATCATCGGTTTATCTTAATATCCTGCTCAAATTCAATGTATCAAAGCATTTTCAATGGTGAATAAATAAATACAATATTATTCCTACTAATTCAACCATTACAAATGTTTTTCTTTTAATTGACTTTCAATAAGTATCGTACTTTAGGTCAACTAAAGACATTAAAATCACATATTCTTATTTGTTGGTTTATATGCTACAGGCCAACACCACCATAAAACTCGTAATATGAAGAAGATGCTGTGGCATGCCAACACAAGAGGTTGAACAGTACTACTTCCCCAGCCGTCAGATTCTATTATTCCTTCTGATCTATATAATAATTGTATCCATATATATTTATATATATACACACACATATAACTTGTTTGGGACAATTTTCTGATAATTAATAAACTTTTACACATTCAAGGAACTCCTCTCCTAGATAGGGCAGTCACTTATAATTAGTTAATTATATCCAAGAATCATTATCATTTTTCTTTTTCTTAGATGGAATATATTATAAGCAAATTGGTAGAGCTTAATTATAGCTGATTATATATCTATTTAATAGAATCTAAGGAGATTAATTAAGTAGTTTAAAAACACCATATAGCCAAAGACTAGCTATATTATATGATGGGTTTCAACTATTTAAGCCAACTTGCTATATATATATATATATATATATATATATATAGAGAGAGAGAGAGAGAGAGAGAGAGAGAGAGAGAGAGAGAGAGAGAGAGAGAGAGAGAGAGAGAGAGAGAGAGAAAGTCGTATAGCACTGTAATGTGCTTAGCCGATGAAGTGGTATTATGTAATATGTAGTACTTTTCCGAATCAAATTCAATTTTTTCCTTTTCATTTCGCTTTGTAAATTCATACATGGCTAATATTAAATGCGTACCCCTCTGCCTATAATTATTTAAAGTGGGAAAAGAAAGTCTCATGATTAAGTGTCAAAAAGGTTTTTCCTTAATGCGATTAGTATTTGGACAGGGTGAGACTTTGAGATAGATTTGCAGTTTTGATTTCGTCTTATATTATTAAAAAAGAATAATAATACAAAATAAAGGGTATGAACATTATTGAATTCTTTAATTTAGTGATTATTTTTAAAGTACTAGTGTTAGAGGTATCAATTTTTATTCCAATTTTTTATACAAAATTAATATTCAATATTTTAATACAATAAGTTCAAGTAAACTGATCTAGAGTTGTCAAACGTACAATGCCGGGCTGGCATATCTGACCCTAGGCCCGTGGCGGGCTTGAGCCGTGCCTGGCACGATCCTGCACAGTGTAGGGCCGTGCTAGGACGTGCCTGAGGAGAAACACTTAGGCCAACTCCAGGCCTGCGGCCCTAGTCCATAAGGGCTAGGGCTGGGCCAACCCTGACCCTTGTAATTGTTTTTGTAAAATTTAATTTAGAAAAAAGAAAATATATCATATACCCCAAAATAACGTGATTTTATTAAATTGAGATAATACGAATAAGTACACATAAATTACTGTCTCATTAAAAACCTTGCAAAGTAAAACCTGTGGGGAGATTGAGACAAAACCTTAGCGAAGGAAAAAAGAGTGCAGTATTCTATGATTAAGGGATATTTATAAGGGATTTTTAGAATATTTTTTTTGTTTTAGATTGTGACCGTTGGGCCTGCGAAGGGCCCAACGGTCACAATCCGAATGGGCTAGAGGGCTTTTTCACGGGCCGTTTCACAAGCCTGGGTCGGGCCGAACTGGGCTGGGCTAGGCTGTCCATGGACGGCCCGACCCATTTGACAAGTCTAAGCCGATCAAGTTCTGACTAAATTAAGGGAAATAGTAGAAAATAGGCCAATATGAAAAGCTTAAGAAAGTATATAGGCTAATTTTTAGTTATTGAAATTAATATGCTATAACTTGTCAAGTTATGGTTCATAACCAGATAAGTTATGGATAAACTTGTTAAGTTATGGTTCATAACCGGACAAGTTATGGACAATTATGAATAATAACTTGTCAAGTTATGATTTATAACCAGACAAGTTATAAACAAAAATAATAATTTGGCCTATTTATTAACTTATGTAAACTATTGACCTATTAATTTTAATTCATCTCAAATTTTGGCATATTTTCCTCTTTCTTCCCTAAATTAATTATGTCTCAACTACAAAAATCATATTTCTTATTTAAAGTAAAAGATTTTATCACTTGTATTTAGAGAATATCTCAAGTCATTCCTTCGGTTTTACTTAAATACAACTTTTACCCTTGATTTTTTAAAATTTCAAAAGTACTCCCTGTGTTTTTCAAACCAGACAAAAAAATATTCATTCTTTTAGCATTTTTGGTTTAATTATTTTTTGAAATGGCCAAATTATCCTTGAGATATCTCATATGTTGTTTGTGCTTGGGTTATACCAACTTCCAAACGCTCATCTTAAATTTTTATTTTAGTTTTTTTAAGTGACCCTTTTAGACTCATGTGTTTAGTAATGTGAAGGAAATTTACACATCAATTTGGATATATATTTTTTTTTTCATTTTAAGAAGAAAGTGAATTTTTTTTTTTAAAACTAAGTAAATTTTTTATTGCGTTAGTAATACTAGGCAATTCTAACAAGTTAGTTACTATACACTCTTTGCACATTTTGAAATCTTTGAAAAAGAATTGTTCAAGGTGGTGCATAATTTACCAACTTACTAAAATTGCCCAGTACAAATAACTCGATAAAAAAAAAAATTACATCTTTTTTTATTTTTTTATTTATTTTATTATTTTTTTTTAGATTTCACATTCTTCTTAAAATGAAAAAGAAAAAAGAAAAAAAAAACTTGTTCAACTTGATGGTGTAAATTTCCTTATTTGATGGTGTAAATTTCCTTCACATTGCTGAATGTTTGAATCTAAGAGTGTCATGACTTAAAAAAGAAGAAGAAAAAAAATTTAAGAAGATTGTCTAAAAACTGGTATATGTTAGAATAAATTTGAATAATATACGAGGTATCTAAGAATAATTTGGTCATTTTTTTTTAAAAAAAAATAACTAAAAAAAGGAATACTTTTTGTATGGTTTCAAAAACTCATAGATACTTTTTAAATTTCAAAAAAGTCACAAAGTAAAAGTTGTATTAGATAAAATTGCAAGATAGATACATATATATTGTGCATTTTCTCTTTTTAAAATTTTTTTTTTATCTAATGTTCTTTTTTTTGAAAAAAATATATCAATATTTTCTACTTATCAACCTCAGATTTATATTCTTTTTTTAATTTAATTTGACTTTTAATCATATTTAATACAGATTTGACGATTAATAAATAGAAAACACCGGTATTTTTATAAAAGTGGAAACACTAGAAAAAGTATTCTCCTTCTTTTTTGTTGCATTTTTTTATTTAAGGACGAAAGTGTTAAATCACATGAAGTTTAAAGGACAGCTAAAAACCCAAAATTGTAGTGATCGGTAGACTAATACTTTTTTCAGGCTCATCGTAACAATAATTTTACACTTTATCTCTTATGTTTGAGGTCTACTGCTGTAATTCCCTTGCCTCTAAATTCAAAAAGACCAAACAAACAACAAACTTCCTTTTTTGCATAAGTTGATCTTTTGTTATTATTACCTCGCTTATTGTTTACTGATTTCTTTTTTTATAATTGTAAATGTAAACGTAATTACCAAAATTTGACCAATTGCACCAGGCCAGCAACAAAAAATTGACCAATTGATATAGCAACTAAAATGTGAATTTTCTATTTGAAAAATCTTCTCAGTGATTCTTAAAGAAACTATAACATATACTCCACTAAAATATAATATTTCTTTTTTTAATGTAATATTTATAGGGTTTAAACTTTTTTTTTTTTTTTTTTTTTTTTTTGAAGTAGAGGTGTCTGCAATATAGCACCATTAAAGGGTTAGGGGATGTTTGTGTGCCAAGAAACAACTGGAAAACGAAAACAGTTTCTTTTCAGAGCCGCAATATAACCGTACATAGAGAGAGCCAGCCCTCCAAACCCCATGTTCAGAATTTCATCCTTTTTCCATAAAAAGGCAAATTTTGTTATGCTAAACGACTCAAGTCCTTAAAAGCAAGATACTGAAAAAAGAATCTATGTATCCCTTCAATGCAACATAATGCCCTAACTTGAAAGGATGGAGAGCCATACATATATAAACATATATTAATTGTAATAATTTTATATTCTTATTATAACACATTATTCAATTTTTATATTTGAATAATAACTATAAAACATAACTTATTAAAAACTCGTTCATGTAGTTATTACACACAAATAAATGTAACTGGTGAGAGAATCTACTCTTAACAAAAAGAGGAAAATGACAAGTCTGGCAAGGAATCTCACAGAACAACTCCAATTGATATGTTTCAAAAGAAAATAATAAAACTCTAATTGATATTTATGAGTATTTCTTTAAAAATTTTCTTGAGTTCAGGGGAGAGGGCCAAGTATGGGCCTTAATAACTCCATTCTACCAAACAAAAGACCATAGTTTTTCCAAGTGGGGCCCATTAGAACTCCACTTTTTCGGTTTCTAAATATAGTAAGAACTTATCTGGTTTTGGGGGGGCATTTTCCTTGGGTTTCTGTTGGAGCTGTCAACCACATTGAATGTGGAGTTTCAATTCTGTTTTGCCTTTGACCATTTCCATTCTATGATGCTCTTCTTCCTCCAATTTAATTCAGATAACCACTTCTCTCTTGTTCTCGCAACCTTTTTGGGTTGATCCCTACTTTATGCTCCTTATCCATTTTGGCCCGCAAATTTTAAGAGGTTACAAATTGTAACCTTTGACACTTTCATTAAAAATTCGACGAATTAATGAAGAACATTTTGAATAAATCGCGGCTATCAAATAAATTTAAGCCTCACATGCCCTATTAGTACCAACGAGCTCGTGCAGAGAGAGTACAATTTTTTTTTTTTTTTAAATATATTTTGGTATGATTTGTTTAAAATATCTTTTATTAGCTCAATATTTGTGGGTCATATGGTTGTTAGTTTGGAAATTTAACAGATTTGTGACTAAAGAGCGAAACATTCGACTTTTTGATAGATTAAAATGCAATTTGTAACATTGTTTTGAGGGTCAAAATGGGTAACGTGTCTGGGATGAACACGAGGGAGAATCTAATTTACTGAGTTTGAGGTATATAGTATTGTCCTTCTAAGAGTGATTTTGATATATATATATATATATATATATATATATAATTCTACATTATTGAGTTAATAATGTGCCTTTTCCTGCATTAGATAGGGTTTCAAATGGCCCTACAAAGTATCAATTAGTTATACCAATTACTTCTCTTATAGTAATTTCGAGTCTTTTGAAATGAAGAAGTAATTTTGGGGTGATTGAGATTTCTTCAAAGAATTTTAACTCTACCCGTGTTTTTATATATGTAATATTAGACTAAGACCTAAATAGTGAAGAAAATTTGACAAAAAATTGAATGCAAAAGATATGGTTAACAGAAGAGTCTCGCAAAGTTATACTATGTGTCCTTTTTTGGTCTTATGCTATCTACAAATGAATTGAACTTTATGATTATCTTATATATAATCGGGACCAGATAAATCAATTGCCTTTGCCTTCTAAAAAAAAAAGTTGGGAACTTTTGTAATTGTGGCAGCAAATAGTTCTTGCAAGTTCTTTTGTCAATGATAAACCAAATTTCGTTTCCCATTGTTGAAACAATTTATTAAGAAAAAGGCCAGAAGTCAAGAAAGGCTTCCTTCTTCCCTTATCTTTATTTAAACTAAAGACATGATGAATTGACCAAAACCAGTTTGGAAATTTTGTGTTACAGCAGTATTTTTTTCTTATAGTAAAATTAGAAGCACAGACAAAAGTATAAAGTACGAAAATTTTTACAGCTAAAAAATAACTTAGAAACTGCATTGGTGCATGGATGTATATGCAAAGACACCAACACAAAGTGTTTTGTGTATTTTTTACCAAGCACTCATGGTTCTTAATGCAAAGTGCCTTCAGAAGTTTCAATAGCTGAATAGGAATCCAAACTGGGCCTAAAATTGATTTACGTATGATTTTGCACACCCTGATCAAAAAGTAGTTTCTCTGTTCCTTTCTTGCCTCAAAAAATAGTTCTTGCATTACATAATTTTCTTTTTCTTTTTTTTTTTAAAGAATGAAGGAAACATAAATGGGCTGGGAGGCAATTTGGGCCTATATTAAAACAAAGTGCGCCTTTGAATGTGAATCTTAGGCTCTTTACATAAATGCTTTGGATTGATTTATGCCATGAGAAAAAGCACTTAAAAATGCCATGCCAACTCATGCTATCATATTTTCACCAAAATAAAAAAGGTTATGTTAGTTTATTTATAAGGTGTGGTTTTTAATTGTTGTTCTAATATTTCTCATTTAATAAGTATCATTATTTTAACAGCAAGATATTAATTTGAAGGTTATAATAAATTATATAGTTGATCAAAAAAATTATGACAATTACTTGAATTGGATTCTTATCACACTATGTCATTAGATTTCTATATTTAGTGGTAATCACATATAGAAACATGACCATTAAAAACTCACCATTTATTTATAATATCAAATATACCCTTAATACTATTATATTAAGATACCAACAGTAACCACGGTGACCACCTAGTACCCAACTGTTAGCCCCTTAATCAGCTAAGACTCGGCCATGACACCGAAGCCCTTACATAGGTGCCATAGGCCGCAAAAGGGGTGTGGAGATCACCCAAGACAAGTGCAAGGCAATGAGGCATGTTGCAGGCCAAGACCAAGTTAGACGGAAGCAATGTGTGGGTGTGGCAAGGCAACGCGCGCCCATGTGCGGCCAACGTACGAGGCAAGCGCTCAAACAAACACACGGATCAGTCACAATGCAGGCTCAAACAATACGCGAAATAAGCAAAGACAGATCAGTCACAATGCAGGCTCAAACAATACGCGAAATAAGCAGAGACAGATCAATCATAATACAGGCTCAGACAATACGCGAAATAAGCGGAGTTGGTTAGATGTGTGGATCATGAGGGCTAGGTGGCGTCTACGCAAGCGGCTTAGCGTGTATGGCCCAACCTCCATGCTAGATTCTTGCTCATGTCCAGACCATTTGCAGAGTGGGACGACGAAGTGGCTCATGGACCATTAAAGTCGGAACTAACCAAGGCCTGCTTCAAAGGGGTCGTTGGCTGGCTAGACAGGTGGCTTGAGGGCTACGAAAATAAGAACCACTAAGACTGCATCAAGAGACATTGTGGGTACAGACTGTTGCAGAAAATGGGCACACATGGCCCACTTGGTACACTGAGAAAAGACCATGTGGTGCCCATGATCGAGATTCAAGGCAGCAACAGTTAGTTGCTTTAGTGACTACGAATGTAACTAAGTTGGTGGACTTAGTGGGTGGTGTAACTAACCAAGTGAGGGGAAACTTGGACGGGGCTGGTTAGTCCAGCAAACCTACGTGGCTGGGGGTGCCAGCCACAATAGATTGTTTATAAATAGTGCTAGGCTGCGACTGAGACACAATGGTTGTGTGATCCAGCGTTTTAGCCTAAGCTAGTGTCTTCCTTTTATGAGAGTAATAAAAGGTTGGAAAGGATTTCTATAAAGCTTGTGTTTGTTTGTGTGGCTTTTGTTAGTTTCCCGTTGGTTAAATCTTCGTGGTGGCAAGTTTGGCCGACTGAGTCTTGGTGACTTAGCGCCATCACATTGTGTCAAATTTTAAGTTGAAATTTTAATTGTGCGACAATTGGTATGAAAGCTCGGCTGATGCGGTGAACTTAGTTGTTCAACGCGAGAGGCAGAGGGAGCAGATTGCAACTCTCAACATTGCTAAATCGTCACTGATCCAAGAGATGGAGACTCTGTTTGTGTCGATGTTGGAAGACTTCATGACCTTCATCAACTGAGTGAAAGGGAACTTCAAAGATTGGTGAACGAGATCATAGTTCTGGAGCGTGCTTTGGGCAGTCCTTCTCTCCATGATGGTGTTGTTTTGAAGATCAAAGTCCCGAAGCCCAAATCATTCAACGGTAGCCACAATGCAAACGAATTGGATAATTTCCTTTGGGACATGGAGCAGTATTTCAAGGCTTCTCGAATTCCAAAAACAGAGAAGGTGACCATTACAAGTATGTACCTGGATGGTGACGCCAAACTGTGGTGGCGTACATGGATGGCTGATGATGCTAGCGCAGGCCAAACCAGAATTGAGAATTGGGAAATGTTGAAGAAAGAATTGAAGGATCAATTCTTGCCTTGCAACACTGCTTGGGTTGTAAGGAAGTCCCTGAAGAAGCTAAAACACATGGGGACATTTCGAGATTATGTTAAAGATTTTAGTTCATTGATGCTTGACATTCGGGATGTGTTAGAATCTGAGAAATTGTTCAATTTCATGTCAGGGTTGCAAGCGTGGGCGTTATCTGGGCTAAAGAGGCAAGGTGTGAAAGATCTGACTATAACTTATACTGCTACGGACGTGTTAGTGGACTTCCAAATGACTAACTCTTCAGATACAAAGAAAAGTGATGGGAAGAAAGGCAAGTCATCGAGGAAGGATAATAAGAAGTCCACAGATTTGAAGGGGAAAAGACTGACGAGTCTAGCAAGTCCATAGGCCAGTCCCCATCCGAAAGTAAATATGGATATTTCATTTGTGATGGTCTTCACCATGCAAAGAATTACCCTAAGAAAGATAGGCTTAACGCCCTCATCCTACAAGAGGAAGGTAATGCTAATACTTCTGACGGTTCAGAAACCTCAAGAATGAACCTGTTGCAGTTGTTGAACACAATAACAACTGAAAATTCTTTGCCAACTAAAGGCTTAATGCACGTGATGGTACGGGTCGATGGAAAGGATGTTCGTGTTATGTTGGACATGGGGGCGACCAATAACTTCTTATCCCAAAAGATCGAGGTGAAACTAGGACTGACGATGACCTAAGGCTCCCTAAAGTTAAAGGCGGTCAATTCTGGAGTAGTCTTGGTTCAAGATACAACCATGATAACTCTCAGGGTTGGTTTTTAGGGAGGTGAGTGTAATCTTACCATTGTCCCCTTAATGATTTTGAGTTAATTCTTGGCATGGAGTTCTTTATTCGGGCAAAAGTAACTCTAATACCTCAATTGTTTAGCATGATGGTGGCGGATGAGAAATCACATTGCTATGTGCAAGTTGAAAGCCCCAAGAGACGAGAGGTGATTACAGTGCAATCTGCCAAGCAACTGAAAGCGAAAAAAAAAAAAAAAAAAGAGACAAACTTCATTACAATACTCATTTAGATTAAGCCCAATCAGGTTGTGGAGGTGCCTAATGAGTATGCGGCTGTCTTGGAGGAATTTGCTGACTTAATGCCTCCACAATTACCTCAGGAGCTTTTGCCAAGGAAAGCAGTTGATCATAAAATTGAGCTGGAGCCAGGGGTCATACCTCCAGCGAAAGCCCCATATCGATTAGCCGTTAGGGAGTTGGCAAAATTGAGGAAGCAGCTCAATGAGTTTCTCACTGCAAGCTTCATCCAACTGTCCAAAGCTCCTTATGGTGTCCCGATGTTGTTTTAGAAGAAGCAAGATGAATCAATATGGATGTGCATGGTGGACCAGGCACTGTAACACCTCGAATAATTAAATGAGATTAATTAAGGTAATTGAGATTTATTAGTATGCCTAATATGGTTTAATAAATTAATTATTGATTAATAAATGTTTTTGACATGTAAATTTAAATAATTCCAAGGTATTTAAATATTCTCAGTAATTATATTTTTTCTAGAAGTGTGTGTAGGCACATTTTTTGCACTGTCCTTTTAAATGTTTGACACCTGTCCATTTTTCTTTTCTTTCCCTTTTTCTTTTTCATTCTTTCCTTCCCTGCCCGTGCAACTCTCTCTCTCTCTCTCTCTCTCTCTCTCTCTCTCTCTCTCTCTCTCATTCTCACCCTATCACTCTCTCTCACTCTTTCTCATTCCCTCATTCTCTCTCTTCCGTTTTTGCTTCAAATCAACCGGATTTCAAACCAAAGGGAAATTTCAAGAAGTTTTCAATGTTAAGAGAAGGATTTGAGGTAAGATTTCTGAAAAACCTCTCTTGAATCTCAAGTTTTTTGGATTTAAAAATGTATTTTTGGTTTGAAATGGATTTTGATGGATTTTGAGTAAAACCATGGTAGAAATTGGAGATCTTGGGTTCTTTGGACTTGATGTAGTACTTAGAACCCAAATCTAGTGGTTTTCCTTTGAGATGTTTCGATTTGGAGCCAAAATTGTAGGTTCTTGGGCTGATTCCACGGGTTTTCCTTGCCCTACTGTTATTTACAGGTCGATATGTACTGTTGACCGGATTGCGCTGATTCCATCGGTCGACCTATGTGGTTGATCGAATTGTACACCACCAATCGACTGGTGGTGTTGCATTGCTTTATCACCGGTCGATCGGTGTACACTGGATTTAACCCTGTTTTGCCTAAAAAACCCTATTTTGACCCTAATTTTTTAGGAGAACCCAAATTAACTTCATTTGGGGACCTAGAGTGAATGTATTAGCATCTTTAATCCATGTTTTGGAATTAAAACCCTTGGAATGATTATTTAAAACATGAATTGATTTACAAAACTTGAAAATTGATTAAGGCACACTAATAGGAAACCAAATGATATAATTGAGATTGAGTTGCTTTAGGAATGAGAATTAAATCCTAAAGTGTTATCTTGTGTTAGTGCTAGCTGAAGACTCAGATTGAGGGGCTTTGAGGAAGTGAAAGCCGAAATAGTACACCGCTAGCTAGGTTTGGTGCTTGAGAGGTAGGATTCCTTATCCCTTTCTTTGGAAGCCTAATTTTAAAAAGTTTTGGCCTTGCAAATGTTTTAAAGACATGGCATGTTTACAAAAGAAAAGCATGTTTAAAACCATAGCTTGATTTTAGCTATCGGAATTATAATGAACTGTTTCATAAAGTTTAATTAATGATTTCTTAAGACAAGAGATCTTACGAATCGGTAAACTGGCTAATGGCCTAAATAGGATGTGAAGAGCGCATCTTAGGGGCAGGATCCGAAACCTAACCTGGGGGTGATAAGCTTGTGCACGTTGTTGTGTAAGTAATTTATCATAGTATAAATTACTTGTTGATGCCTATAATACGGAGATTTTCAGTTATATTTCCTTTGAGAAAAAGGATGTGAGGTTTCGGCTGTTGTGTTGGAACTCATTTATTTATTTATTCGTTTATAAAGTTATTTTAAAATATATCCTACTAGGCGTTTCACTCATGCTTTATTGTTTTATAAATGTTACACCCCTCTCAGGCGATTCTAGAAGCAGTGCGGAGTAGCTGAGTTGCTACCACCTGATTGGGAGAGGATTGTGATCATCCTCCCTGAGTACGAATGTAAGAATTTGTAAACTCTGATATTCAAATTTATAGATTGTGGTTTATGTCTGTAATGTTATTTACATGTTCATGTATGTACAATACTAAACATCCTGTGGGTAGTTCTAGTCTCTTTCTTGGAATGTACTTTTCTATTAAATGGGAGGCTTGTTTAGGAATTTCCTTAATATCTTATTTTAATCACGTTTAACTTCTAATCGAGCCTCCACATCATCAACCTCGGCTTCGGGGTGTGACAGGCACTAAACAAAATGATAGTAAAAAATAAATACCCGTGCCGACTGCAGCATACCTGTTTAATCATCTTTTAAAGGCCTATTAATTCACGAAGCTGGAATTGAGATTGGGATATTGCCATGTTCGAATTGCGAAAGGGATGAACACAAGACCCTTTGTGTCATGCGGCACGGCTCATTTGAGTTCTGGTAATGCCCTTTGGTTTAACCAATGCCCCTGCAACATTTTGGACAAGTTTGTGGTTGTGTATTTGGATGGCATTGTAATTTACTCTGAGTCACTGTATGATCATTTGGGCCACTTATGGCAAGTATTCTCACGACTTAGAGAATATAAGTTATTTGTCAAAAAAGAGAATTGTGAGTTTTGCAAATAGGAAGTGAAGTTGCTTGGCCACTGGATTAGCAAAGGCCAGATTCAGAAGGATGAGCGGAAGGTGTAGGCTATTCTTAACTGGCCAGCACCAACGAAGGTGGCAGATCAACTACAATATGTGGTTCATCCAAGGATATTCAAAGAAGGTGAGCCCCTTGATGGATTTGCTCAAGAAGGACAGCAAGTGGGCGTGGAGTGAGCCATGCCAAGAAACGCTTGATAAACTCAAAGTTGCTATTTCAATTGAACCAGTGTTGAAATTGCTGAATTTTGAGAGGCCATTTGAAGTTCACATTGATGCCTGCGATCGTGCCATTAGTGGTGTCCTGGTCCGATAGCCTTTGAAAGCTGGAAACTTAAAGATGTTGAGCAACGATACTCTACTCACGAGAAGGAACTGGCGGCAGTGGTGCGTTGTCTCGATACTTGGAGGCACTATTTGTTAGGGACAAAGTTCACGGTGGTGACTGACAATGTGGCCAACACCTACTTTAAAACTTAGAAGAAGCTTACCCCAAAGTAAGGCCCGATGGTAAGAGTTCCTTACGGAGTTCGACTTTGTTTGGGAACAAAAACCAGCGAAGCAAAACCTGGTCGCGGATGCTTTGAGTAGAAAAGAAGTGCATGGTTATGTTGCAGCTTTGTCCAAGGTGCAGTCCAATTTTATTGATCAAGTCCGGAAGCATGCTAACGAGGACTCAACCTATACCAAGCTGCGCCAAGAAGTCCAAGAGGTCTTGGTCAAAAGGTATTGGCTTGAAAATGATCTTTTGTATGCTAAAGGTGGTCGATTATTATTGGGAATAGTGTCCTAAAGTATGAGACGTAATTAAGGATTTTATTATTTAATTAATAAAGTAGACATTTCATTATTTATGTGCATGTATTATTGAATACTTTACGAATGTTTTTAAAAATTTCACAATTATTTATGTAACCTTAAATATGGTATATAAGTGTTATATACTAGAGAATAATATTTAAGGATAATAATCGAAACATAAAGTCCATAGTGGTTATCGATTAAAGTTTAAAATCTTTAATTGATCACATTATTAATACATGTCATTCTCATTTTGAATGAAATGAGCTTATCCTATCGTTGATATGTCGTGATATCGAAGTGAGTGTATTTTACATAATAAGATTATGTAGGATTGAGACACAGACACAACATGAATTTTTGATAATTTTCATTACGTATAGAAATTGTAATTGAGTCTACTAATGTTCATATATAGAATGATCTTAATCTTGAGGTATTAGTATACTCTTATTTATGGATACGTGTCTTTTGACTTTCTCGGTTAAGTTCTCGACACAGCTAGATCTTATCCTTGTATCTTGGAGACATGGAGAACTAAGTAGCCGGGAATGCTAAACTACAATATGGAATCCATTACTTCTTAAGAAAGAAGCATATAAATAATTTCCTTGAGGGTTGATTCGGCACTTTTAGAGCTCTGATTCATAAATGTATTTTATGAATCACTATCCATTAGAAAATCAATGGCACTCAAGGATAAAGATGTAATAAGAGAGGTTAACGGATTTCACCTAGTTTTAATTATGAATTATTTATGGAGGGTCGATCTATATGTAGTGGCTATATCAAATGGATGCTTCATGTTCTTAGAAGTAAATTATGTCTATAATTTCGAGAGTGCAATTCTAAGTTTTTAGAGGAGTAACTTTTTGAAATTAATAGAATAAATAAATTAATTAAAGAGTTTAATTAATTATTAATTATATTGGAGCTCAAAATTAGAGGCTCGTGAGACCTTGTGTCATTCTTGTATTATTTGAAAGATAAGATGAATTATCGAGATTTTATTTAACTCACGAATAATTAATTAAGAATTAATTATATATTAAATAATGTGATTATTAAATTATTTTGTCGCACACTGTGGTGAGACCATAGGGGCGTGTGACACAGGGAAAATCCCACTGGGATTTAGTTGCTTACTCTTTAAGTAATCCGGTTTACTTGTTTGACAAGTTTCCAATTAAATTCAAAAAGAAAATTAAAGTGTTATTTTATTTGGAAATGAATTGGAGCTAAAATTAGAAACTTGAGAAAGCAAGAATTTTTTCTCTCTCCTCAGTTTGGCTAGCCACCCTATAAGCAAAAGGGAAGGAAACTGTGTTTCCAAAATTAAAAGGAAAGAAAATTTTGTTTCAAAAATTAAAAGGAAAATTGTATTTTTAATGAGATTAAAAATATGGTAACTATAAATTTCTATTTGCTTTGTCTACAAGCAAAATGGTTCTCCTAATTCTCTATAAATAGGAGACAATAGAAATTGGAGAAGAAGATTTTGATCTTCTAATTCCCTAGTATTGGCTGAATTTATAGCAAGAGAAAAGGAGAAGAAAAGTTCTTCCAATTCCCTGTTTCTTCACATGCATACATTCATAGTGAAGAAAGATAAATTAGCGAGTGATCATAAATGATAGTTCTGCCCTAGAGCCCACACTCTAAGTCTCGCAAGTTTCAAGGAGTAGACGGTGAAGATTTGGGTATTCTGAGAAAGCTTGGAGCTTGAATTGTTCGTTAGTCAAAGAATTTAAATTATCTTCCTAATCGTTAGCAAGGTATAATTCTTGTTCCTAAATTAGTTAGATTAATTTATTCGTTGTAAATTAATATATTCTATAGCGTTCACAAAAGTTTTATGAAAATATTTGTTCAGACCCGATTTGTATTTCCATGCTTCCATACCCGAATTTGATTCATAAACTAACAATTATTTGTGCCTAATACAGGGGGATTAAGGTGCAAATTGATGCGAGAGACGCACGACCCATAGTGGGCAGGACATTGAGAGATTGAAAGGATGATAGCCCTCCAATCTTGGTCTTATTATTAGCCTAAAATGGCAAACGATGTCGAGATGTACGTGAAAACATGTCTGGTTTGCCAACTGGACAAGACGAAAAAGAAGAAAAAAGCAGGGTTGTTGCAACCCCTGCCCATTCTGGAGAAGCCTTGGAAGTCTATCTCAATGGACTTCATTTCAGGATTCCCTGTGGCAAATCGAATGCGGTCGATCATGGTCATGGTTGATCGATTCTCAAAGTATGTTGTGTTCATTCCAACGCCGGACAAGTGCCCAGCGAATGTTGTGGCCAAACTGTTCTTCAAAAACGTGGTAAAGTATTTTGGCTTACCTGAGGATATTATGAGTGATAGGGATACCAGGTTCACCGGCCAATTCTGGACAACTCTTTTCAATATTATGGGGTCAAAATCGAAATTCTTCACAGCTAAAAGACAACTCTCTTACTGACTAAACTATCTTATTGTTTCTTACTTTCCTCATACACTTAAGGATACACTACATCGCTACCTAATGATCCGATCATGAGTTCAAACTGACAAAGACTGACCACTCCCCTTGAATATCATATATTCGGGCTAGTAAAGAACAAGAACATCTTCTTTTCTTTCATTTGATACATCTTGGTTTTGATCAAATCAAGCTTGATGTTTCATGATCTAGACGCCTGCTTTAATCCATAAATGGATCTCTGCAGTTTGCATACTTTCTTCTCTTGGCCTTCCTCTTTCTAACCCTCTAGCCAAACCATATAGATGGCTTCCTCAAGATAGTCATTCCAAAAAGCTATCTTAATATCCATTTGTAGGATCAAGTTGTGATTTTTAAGTGAAAAATCATTTAAACAACAACAAACTTGTAGGCGGAAAAAAAAAAAAAAAATTCACATATCTTTTAATTCCAAATTAAACACAAATCACAATGAGAGGTACATGCATGATATATGTTTATGGACAAAGGAATAAAATGACAATCATACCTTTATGACGATTGGATCAAATATGGCCACAAGGATCTTGTCTCACTATCTCACGTTCTGAGATGGAGAATTGCTGTGAAACAAGACTGTTGATTTATGAACACGATCACACCAAAACCACTCGTTGATTCAAGACTATGACTCTAAGTGTTTTGGGAGAAGAGAGTGGGCTCTTTTTCAAAAACCTAAGGAAACAATTTTCCTTCTATTTTTAATCACAAAATCTGGCCACCGTAGGGAGAGAATAGGAGTAAGATATATTTGTTGGTTGCCGAATTGAATTCGGCGGCAGAAGCGTTGGGAAATAGCGGATTGTGTATAACAAAAATTTTCATAAAACTTTTGAGATACTCTATCGATTATATTAATTTATGCATGAATAAATTAATCGCACTAATTTATATTATTCAAGGATCAACCGAAAAAATACCTGGTAGCCGACTTGGATGATAACTTGAATTTCTTTGACCATGAACAATCAATACTCCAAGCTTTGTGTTTAGAACACCAAAGTCTTCCACGTCAATTCCTTGATTCCACGTAGACGTGTGTGTGGGCACACGTGAGACAAAATAGGTTTCTGAAACACTTGAATTTCCACAAACACCAACGTATGCACGATGTGGAATTTTTAGAGAAAAATTTTGCTCTCTATTTTTCCTCTATGAGAAAATTCAGTCACACTGTTTTTAGGGCTGAAAATATGTTTCAAAATTGTGTCTACAATTTTCTATCTTTCTCATATTTAAAGAGTAGAAGTCAAACTTCAAAATAGAATCAAATCCTTATCTCCAATTTTGAATTTGGAACAAAAAATCTCTTCCCCTTATCCTCAAGGTGGCCGGCCACACTCTATGGTTTTATCCCTGTGTGTGGCGCCTATCTTAGATAGGGAAGGAAGAGATTTTATCCTTTATCCAGTAGTCCAATTTTAATTCAGATTCAAATTCGAATTTAAGTCAAACTTAAATTAATTTGAATTCTAAATTGAACAACTTATCAAATAAGTTTAAATGGATAAATCTAGATATGTTCAAATTCAAATTTAAATAATCTCATTATTTAAATAATAACTAATTCTCAATTAATTATTCTTCGAGTATTTAATTTTAGAATTCCGTAATTCTAAAATTCCCATTTTGCCCTTTGTGTCTGGTAGAATTACAAGGACGACGCGGGGACTAATGGACTTAGATGGTATCAAGCTTAAAATATGCACCACAGTTTTGAGGACATAACCTCAAAATGATGTAGGCAGTAAAGAATAACTCAATATTGATCTTATCATGTCGAGCAAAGTCTGATTTCTCCTCTCGACAACATCATTATGTTATGGTATGTCGGGTGCTGTCAGTTGTGACAACACACCTTCTTCAATCAAGTAATCCTTGAACTCTTAGTCCAAGTATTCACCCCCTCGATTGGATCGAAGTGTCTTGATTGGTTTATCTAATTATTTTTCAACTTCTGGTCTGAATTCTCTAAACTTTCTAAAACTTTCAGATTTCTGTTGCATTAGGTAAACATAATCATATCTCAAATAATCGTCAATGAAAGTGACAAAATATTCATAATCTCCTCTTGCTTGGACATTTAATGGTCCACATACATCTGAATGTATCAGCTGAAGGGATGTGTAGCTTTTTCTCCTTTCACCGTGAAATGCCTCTTGGCCATTTTACCCTCCAGACAAGATTCACACACTAGAAGCTCACCAACTTTTAGTTCACATAAAAGACCATCCTTTACCAGTCTTTCAATCTTGTTTAGATTAATATGACCAAGCCTAAGATGCCACAGATATGTGTTATCATCGTGAGATTCCTTTACTTTTTATTCTTAGGTCTGGAAACTTTTGAACATTTCAATGTTAAGTAGTGAGGCATGCATCGGTTTAAAAAGTATAAATCATTTTCTAAATATTCTGAACAAATATCGGAACCATTATGAAAGAATTGTGGACTAGATTATTATTAAAGGCAATTGTTCAAATAATTTAGAAATAGAAATCAAATTTCTCTTCATGCCTGGAGGGAAATAAACATTGTTCACAACAAGGTATTTATTATTTTCAAAATTGAAGTCTAACTTCTCCCACTGCTTTTGTTGATACCCTTGCAGTATTCCCACTTTCATCGTATAGTACCTGACGGCAAGTTCTTTATAATAACTAATGATTTTACAAAGAAAACCAAACATGATTAGTTGTTCCCACATCAACTATCCAGGATGAAGAATCACCCTCTACTAAAGATGTTTCTAGAATTAGTAAATCTTATTTACTTTAATTTTTCTTCTTTGTTTAGGTGGATACAAATTTCCATCTAAGAGCTAAAGCCTTGCAAAGAAAGGGAATATGATTAGTTACTCCCGAATCTACTATTCTGAATTAGGAATCACCCTATATCTAAACACATTCATAGAACAAGCAAATTATATTTACTTTGGTTCCTTTCTTTGTTTCGGGAAATAATTTCTTTGTAAGAGCTAAGACTTAATAAAGAAAATAAAACATGATTAGTTACTCCTGAATCTACTTCAGGATTAGGAATCACCCTATACTAAACATGTTTTAGAACTAGCAAATCGTATTTGCTTTGATTCTTTTCCTTTATTTCGGGAAACAATTTCCTTGTAAGAGCTAAGACTTAATAAAGAAAACAAAACATGATTAATTACTTCCGAATATACTATTCCAGGATTAGGAATCACCCTTTACTAAACATGTTTTTAGAACTAGCAAATCATATTTGCTTTGATTATTTTCCTTTATGTCAGTGAAAATGACTTTCCCTTTGTCTTTTGGTCAAGACCCTTATAGAATTTAGCCAAACCCATTATATGAATTTCCATACACAATATTTGATGACTGGATTATCTCATAATTTGTCTCAATGCCTTCATACTTCTTGTGAAGTATTACACCCAAACCTAACTAATAGTTAGCTATAGGTGTTTTCCTGAGGGACCAAAGGACAATCCTCCATCTAGGACAAACTTATATTCATCACATGAATGCAAGTTATTTATGTTACTTTACCACTTGACATAGTTATCTCTAGTTAGTGTTTCAGTTTTGAGTAGGTTTATTATTAGATTAGACATATTGTTGGAAATAAATAGTATATTCATCTAGTCAATTTTTGTGCATGAATATCAGGACATGTGAGTGTTTGGCATAATTAAATATGATGCATGATACACATGAAAAATACATAAGTCATGTTTTAATTTTAGGTGCTAACAATAATTTAATTTCCCACAAACATAGTGCCACCGTAGGGTAGGTCAAGATATTCGCAAACTGAACTGAGACCTTTTCAATTAATAAATATAATCAAAATATCTCATGTTTTCATATTTATCAACTATCATTATTTTGGTTAAAATATAATCAACAAATTTGATAATATCTTCATGTGTAACCCATCGGTTCGGATTCTACAGACTTAACTCCAGAGTGCTACCGTAGGGTAGGTCAAACCGAAAATACATCTTTGAATCCTATCACTAGGGAGTCAACCTTGTTATTGGCCCGAAAGAACAATTTTCGTAGCAAGTACAAGATTGATGTCACCGCAAAGCCCCTTTCGAGTCTCACGGTGTTGAACTAACAATGGAGACCAGTGGGTCGTACTATCATACAACCCTTTCCCACTCAATATTTTAAAAATATGTATTTTATTTGAAAATCATCCCATGGTTTTCAAATCCGTATAAATAAAAAACTTATTTATAGGATATGTGAAATTTTAAAATTTAACTCTTAAATTCAATTTCACACATAACATACTCTAGTAAATCAATTTTGCAACGTAAATTGATTTAATCATATTAAATCAATTTTAACACATGGTTCTTATATTATTTTATTTTTCAAAACTCTTTTAAAAAAATAAAATAATGTGTATCTATGCATGACATGTCATCTTCAGGTCGAATTTTAGCCTTTTCAGGGTCCTATTCCAAGTTAAATGGCAAGCATAACTAGAGTTTTCAAAACCCGACAGCCTCAAAAAAGGTCCCATTGTGCACGCTGGTAGTGTGCCTGAGCGGGCTGCCTGCACTGGCACGTGCAGGGTGCACCTGGGTAGGGCACACCTAAGCAGCACGCAGGGTGCGCCTTGGCACCCATGGGCATCGTGTGGGGCTCGTCTGGGCAGGGTGTGGGGCGCGCCTGGGCGAGCAGTCTGCGCCCTAGGAGCATCTGGGCCGCGGGTGGGGCGCAGATAGGGCGTGGGCAGGGCGTCACTTCTGAAATTTTCTAAGCTTCTTGTACTTGTGATTCCTTACCTTAATCTATCCAAATCCTAGAATTACAATAATTCTAATACCCGAATAAAATATAAATAATTTATTGAACAAATAAAACTGATCCATGGAACCATATAATTAACGACCAAATTAATCATCCATGCATTCATCAACATGAATCAATACAAACATCAAATAAGTTAATTGGATAACTGTGAAGAGCGAGCAATTTGAATCCCAAAGGGATTCACACTGTGTTGTGCGTTCACACAATGTGAACACCTTCACATGTGTGTTTCAAAATTCAAACTTAAACTTGAATTTAAATAATGACATTATTTTAGAATTCCATAATTCTAAAATTCTCATTTTGCCCTTTAGTATCTTGTAGAAATACAAAGACAGCGAGGGGACTCATGGACTTATAATTTTGAACTCTAATAAAATTAATAATTAATTAAACACTTTAATTAATTTATTAATTCTATTAATTCCAATAGTTACTCCACTATAAACTTGGAATTGCTTCTAAACTGTGAAGTGTCCATTTGATATAGTCATTGCATATAAATCAATATTTCATAAATAATTCATAATTAGAGCTAGATGAAATCTGTTATCCTCTATAATTATATATTTTCCTTGAGTATCATTGACTCTATAATGGACAGTGATTCATAAAATAAATTCATGAATAAGAGCTCATACTAGTCCAAGTACCAAATTAACCCTCAAGAGAATTATTTATCTATTTCTTTCTCAAGAAAGAATGGATTCCATCTCGTATAATAATATTCTCAACTACTCAATTCACCATGTCTCTAAAATACAAGGAATACAATTCAGGATCTCAGAGTCCGTATCGAGTAAATCAAAAGACACAAATTCATAAAAAGGAGTTTTCTAAAGATCATTCGAGTAAATCAAAAGGCACAAATTCATAAATAGGAGTCTGCTAAGAACTCAGGATTAAGATCATTCTATATATGACCATCGGTAGACTCAATTAGAATTTCTATACTTAACGAAAATTATTAGAAATTCATATTGTGTATGTGTCCCTGTTCCACATAATCTTATTATGTGTAATACACTCATTCGATATCTCATCATATTAATAGCACAGATAACACCGTTCCATTCTAAATGGGAATAACCTGTATTAGTAATGTTTTAATTAAAGATTCCGAACTTTAATTTTACGAATTTCGTTTTGATTTTATCCTTAAATATTATCCTCTCACATATAACACGTATATACAATATTTAAGGTCACATAAATAATCATGCAATTTTCACTGATATTCATAAAATATTCAATAATATATGCAAAAAATAATGAATAAACTCTTTTATTAATAATAAATGTCCAATTACATCTCATGCTTCTAAACACTATTTCTATCACGGTCACCCTATATGTAAAACGGAAGGAAATTTTTTTCCCAAAATTAAAAGGAAAAGGAAAGTTTGTTTCCAAAATTAAAAGGGAAACTGTATTTTAATGAGATTAAATTACAGTTACCAATTTCCTATTGCTTTGTCTACAAGTAAAAGGGTTCTCCTAGTTTTCTATAATTAGGAGACAATAAGAATTGGAGAAGAAGATTTTGATCTCCTAATTCCCCAGTGTTGGCTGAGTTTATAAAGAGATAAAAAGAGAAGAAAAGTTCTTCCATATCTTAGTTTCTTCACATACATGCGATGTTAGTGAAGAAAGATATATTAGCAAGTGATCATAAACTATAGTTCTACCCCAGAGCCCACACTCTAAGTCTTGCAAGTTTTAAGGATTAGACGTATAAGATTTAGGATTCCATGTGGCAAATGGAATGCAGTTGATCATGGTCGTGGTTGATCGATTCTCGATGTGTGTTGTGTTCATTCCAGCGCCAAACAAGTACCCAGCAGATGTTGCAGCCAACCTGTTCTTCAAAAACATGGTAAAGTATTTTGGTTTACCTGAGGATATTGTGAGTGACAGGGATACCAGGTTCACTAGCTGGTTTTGGACACCCCTTTTCAACATGATGGGGTCTGAATTAAAATTATCCACAGTAAATCACCCACAGATCAATGGGCAAACAGAGAGAATCAATACATTGGTGGAGGATTACTTGAGGCACCAAGTGACTGAAAGTCAGAAAAATTGGGCGGATTTACTTGATGTAGTCCAATTTTGTTACAACTTGCGTCGGACCTCGACTGCTAGGATGAGCTCGGCAAAGTTAGCAACTGGACAACAACCTATTAATCTTGTGGAGGTGTCTAAGTCGAAGTCCCAAGGTAGTTGCCCTGCTGTTTACTGGGAATTGATCAAGCAAGCCAGGGATAGCTTGATGAAAGCAACAAAGCGGATGAAGGAGTATGCAGACCAGAATAGGCGAGCATTGGAATTTCATGGACCATGAAAGTCAAAACTAATCTCATACTTCAGAGGATGAAGTGTCTTTCTTAATGAATGCAGCAAACTGTCTTGGTGCGGAGTGGGGCGACGAAGTGGCTCATGGACCATGAAAGTCAGAACTAACCAAGGCTTGCTTCAGAGGGGTTGTTGACTGGCTAGACAAGTGACGCGAGGGCCACGAAAATAGGAACCATTGAGACTGAGTCAAGAGGCATTGTGGGGGCAGACAGTTGCAGCAAATGGGCACACATGGGCTGCTTGGTGCACTGAGAAACGACCATGTGGTGCTCATGATCGAGATTCAAGGCAACAACAGTTGTGGCTTTAGTGACTACGAATGTGACTAAGTCGGGGGACTTAGTGGGCGTTGTAACTGACCAAGTGAGGGGGTACTTGGCTAGGGCTGGTTAGTCTAGCAAACCTACGTGGCTGGGAGTATCAGCCACAATAGAGTGTTTATAAATAATGTTAGGTTGCGACTGAGACACGATAGTTGTGTGATCCAGTTTAAGCCTCAGCTAGTGTCTTCCTTTTATGAGAGCAATAAAAGGTTGGAAAGGGTTTCCGTAAAGCTTGTGTTTGTTTGTGTGGCTTTTATTAGTTTCCCGTTGGTTAAACGTTTGTGGTTGCTGTTTGGTGGGCTGAGTCTTGGTGACTTAGCACCATCACATTGTGTCGAATTTTAAGTTAAAAATTTAACCGTATGACACCTACCATGATACTTGGTAGTATCCCACGATGATATTAAAAATTTTAGCAATCAACAACCGGCTGGCAACTGCCTACCAACGACCATTGGTAACCTGCTGTGATACTTAGAGCTACCGTGATGTGATGCTCAAACTTCGAGCGATTGATGATCGCCTACTGGCAATCAAGTGGTATCCTACAAAGATAATTTTTGCTAATCATCCTACAAAGATAATTAGAGGTATCCCCCGTGATATTAAAATTTTTGACAACCGGTAACTAGCAATCGTCAATGAATGACTGTTAGTATTCTACTATGCTACTAGGAAGTATCCTACCGTAATACTAAAACTTTGGCAATTGGAGAGAGCCAAAATTGTTCCCATGATACTTTTGTTAGTATGTTTAGTCTGATATTTTACGGCCACCAGGTGGTATAAAAAATCTAGCAACTAAGGTTGGCTTTTCACACCAAAATATTTTGAAAAATCATCAAAACATTTCTTTCAACAAAAATATATGAAAAAAATCAACCGGTGACTATCAAACCCTCTTATGAAATTTTACAAAAACAAAAAAGAAACAAAAAAAAGAGGATGGATTCTCATTGTCGATATCGAGATTAAAATCTCGTTTATTTTATCGATTTTAGTTTTAAATTTTAGATTTTATAATTAAAAGCTCTTAAAAAATATTACATTTAACTTTTTCTATTACAATAAAAAATTTTTAAAAATATCACATCTTAACTTAAATTAAAAATTTAAATTTACGAAATGAACAAAACCTAAATCACACTTTTTATGTCTGTTTGCACCCATTGAATGCTAATTGTCGGAAACATGGACTAAAACATCGACCAAGGTTTTCCCATTGCCATTTATGATCCTGTTAAACGGCTGCTTGTTTTTTTTTCCCCCTAAAAAAAAAAAAAAAAAAAAAAAAAAAAAAAACAACTCTTTTTTAGTACCGAGGGACGTGTCATGCTTGTTGTCTTGCCTCGTCATTTTGACGTTATACATGTTTTTTTAGTACATGTCCCCCAGTAGATAACTAGCGTCAAACAGTATGACTTCAGTTAAGAAAAGGGTAAAAGTAAAAAGACAATTTTAAAGAAGTGGAGTTTCAATTTTAGGTCTAGTTTATTTTACTGATTTGAATTTAAATTTTGAGTTTTATTATAATAAAAAATTTTCATAAATAATCACATTTAATTTTTTTGTTACCGTAAAAAGTTCTCACATAAAATCACATCTCATCTCGAATTAAAAACTCGAATTAAAACTAAACGGCTATAGTTTTAATTTCTCACAGTCAGATTAAATTAAAATTATTTTAAATTTAAAAAATATTTAAAAAATTAATTTTTCATGTAAAATAAATCTGATAGATTAAAATAAAAAATTATTGATGTTTTTTTTTTTCGGAAGCCCCTGAAGCTCCTAGAATTTCTTCATAAGAGAATAGACCAAAGAAAGTGTTTGGGTACAGGCTGTAAAGATACACAACGAAGAAGGAGGGAAAAGAAAGGGTCCCCACCTATCCACAAGGCAGAAAAGGCCAAGAATATCAAGATTCGAAGGGATAAATTTTTAGTCTCTCTATAAATTAAGGGCTTTTCATATGGTCCATTCCAAGCAGTCAAAAAAAAAAAAAAAAAAACAATTGCCGTTAAAAAATCAGACAAGGCTCCGCCATAGAGGGCTCTTTTATCGAACCAACGCCACTTTCCCACTGCCCACGTTGCTCATCGGCTCAAGCTTATCTGCTTCAGCCCGCTGACCATTTTCGTCATTCCATATTACCTATTTTCATTATTTTTTATTAAGACCTTTTCCAGTAAAGTCTCTTAAAAGCGCATTAAATTAATGAAAGTGTATAAAACAAATAATTTATAATACGTATCTAACGAAAAAGTAAAAAATTACTTGTAATTTTTTTTTTTTTCCCTTCTGTGCTACTAGAGTAACACTTCTTTTTCCTTTCAATAAAAGTCCATTATTCGTTCTTAAATAAAAAAATAAAAGTTTTATTTTCTCTGTGTTTCTTTTTATTTACTCTTGTGGTAAAACGTTTTTGGCAGGGTATTGGAAAAAGAAATTCTATAGAAAATATTTTTTTTAATTTAATTATTTTTTATATTTTTTATTTTAATGTGATTTTAAACATATATATATATATATATAATGTTTAAACATACCCACACAATAAAATTCTTACGATAAAAGAAAATAAACTCCAGACGTAAAAGAGCAACAATGACAAAGGAAAAGCAATTATACAAAAATAATTCAAGACGTCATTATGATCGTTTAATTACCAGACCTAAATGGCACCTTTTTATATTAATAGGATGTTTGTTTAAAGAGTTCGTTCTTAATTTTAAATTTAATTTTTGATTTTTTATAATATTTTTTTTCATAAAAAATTTAAATTTTAAAAATTAAAATCATGAAACGTGGTTTTGAATTTATGAATTAAACGTCTCATAAATTCTAATTTTCCAAAAATAGAAAAGTAGGCAAGTAACTTTTAGACTAATTTAGTTAAAAATAAACACATATATGGATGAGTTTTTAATAATTATATTTCAATTAATGATTATCATTAAATATAAAAATTTAATATAAAGTGTCGTAATTAAAATTTAATTTTAATAATTTTCATAATTTTTTTAATCAACTATCTAATTTATATATTTTGGAAATCTTTATGGTGGAATCCTTATAAGTGCTTCATTTTTCTATTTTTTATCGTTAGATTACTTTTTTAACGGTCAGATTTACAACAAGAGTAGTTCTGTGTGGCGCACTGTAAACTTTTAATACAAACCTTCACAGATCTAACCTATAAAAAACTAATACAATAATTAAAAAAGCAGTGTTGCATCGTTGGAGTACTTATTAAGGCTCTACCATAAAGAATCTCATATAACTCATTCCAATCATGCCTTAAAAGAATAAACTAAGCACAACTACCCCCTGAACTTTTTGTGGTCTAGCAAATTGTCTCTTGAACTTTTAATTTTGACAATCAACCTTCCGAACATATAAAAATGTTGCAATATGCCCCATTTTATTAAATTTTACAAAATTTGCTCAAATTTTTTATTAGATTTAAAGGATTTAAAGTTGAGAAATTAAAAGATTTATGTCACGTTTGAATTGAGATGTTGAAATTTTGCATTGAACGTGCTTTTTTGATGCTGACTTAACACAATTAATTAAATTGGGGCATATTGTAACAAGGTTACAAGTTAAAGAGGCAACTTGATAAATTTAAAAATTTAGAGGGCAAATTGTTAAAACCATACAAATTCTGGAAGTAAATGTATAAAATACCAAAAAAAAAAAAAAGAAATTAATGATTATCCAAAGCATGTATCTAGGCTTCCATTTATTCTACACAACATTCAAAGAAACAGACTGAAAAAATGATAAGATCACTTGTTTGCTCACTCTTCATACTAGGATTACTAATTCTAATCTTTTATAATATTACAAGATTTAAAGAAAAATGAAGTTCAAAAAATTCAAAAAGAGAAATTTATTATATATATATATATATATATATATATTGAAAACAACGGTAATATTTATACATACACAAGTGATATATACATACATTACTTCATTTATATATATATATAACGTTATTTTATAAAACCAAACGGCAAACGGTATATACATAATGCTGCAAAAAATTGATATATAAGCGTATAATGTATGTACTTATATATATTACGTTTGTTTAAAACGAAAACTTAGAACTTGTTGCATATAGTGTTATAATCGTTATTACACGTATATGTATGTGTCCTCGATTTTTTAGAGAGAGAGAGAGAGAGGGAAAAAACTATCGTTTATTAAATTGTGGAAAGAGTGGCAGATTTCTAATAAAATGTAGGAAAATGGTTTATTGGTATGCTTCAATTTTATTGTAAAGTGGAATGACATGTGGTAAAAATAGAACAAAGAGAATATGAAAGAGTGACTAAACAAAGGACCTTAGCATTTCTGTTCAAAGCATCACCCCCAGTAACACTTGCCATCACATAGCATTTTCTTGCCCATGTTACTTGAATTTTATATTAGGAATATTCCAAGCCGTACAAAAAATAAAATAATTATACATAAAAAAAAAAAAAAGAATTTCAAATTAAATAAAGAAAGAGACCGCCAAGCAAAGGTAAAAATATGCTTGTCACTTTCCAAAGACCCCAACATTTATTGATGTTCAAGCAGTTTAGTTTGGTCACATGCTACTTACCAGTTCAGATCGCTGTCACAAAATCCCAGATGACCATTGTATTAAATAATGAAAATGTGTCCCCAAAATCATACCAAACTAGGAAAAATACCAACATAGAAATTGAATGAAGCCCTCATAAGTGGTTGAAATATGGCTCATAAAGAAGATTGGTAGTTTATCCGTCCACCAGTAAACAAAATAAAATAATATTAAAAGTTCATTTGAAAGTAGATAATGTTATTTAAAAACCAAAGAAAAAAACCACGAGATATAGCACATGTTTGATAATGCTTCATAAAAACTGTTTTTAATTTATCAAAACTGTTTTAATGCTTAGTCAAAAATGCTTTGACTCTCTTGAAAAAATTTTAGTCTAAGCGACAAAATATATCTTCTCAAAAAAATTATTTTAAATAAATTTTAAAATTTGCATCAACATCTAAATAAAATATTATTTTTTAAAGTAAGTAAAACATTATAAACTTCATTTTAACTTTTTATTGTTCACTATAAAATTTTAAAACCATTTTGACTCTTTTAAGATTTTTTAAATATAATTTCAAAAACCTCGTTCATTTCACCGATTTGAGTTTTTAATTTTAAATTTCTACAGTAAAAAACTCTCAAAAAATGTCACATCAAAATTTTTTACTACAATAAAAAACTCTTAAAAAATGTCACATCTCAACTTGAATCCATAAAATAAATGAGGCTAAAGACTTATGGAGAAACTAAAAATAGCTTTCACTTCTCTTATCGGTAAAACTAAAATTAAAAAGACCTCTAAATTTTTTAATTGTTAAATTTGTATAAAATCTCATAAAAAAAATAAATTCAACAATTAAAAAATCTGACCTACCATAGGTCCCCAAAAAAATCTCTCTCCAACTACAAACTACAAGGTAAAAGCTCTAAAAACGAGATTTAACGACTTAAAATAATGTAACTAATAAAGACTGAAGGCGGCAAAAGTAGCTTCCGAAAAACTTTACGAAGATAATATTAAGCACATAAAAAAGGTTCAGAATAACTGAATAAGCTAATTCCAATCACAGCCTACAATATTACAAATAACATGAAATAATTAACACAAAAAGTCTAAGTCATGAAACAGAAAAAAAAAAAAAAAAAAAAAAAAAAAAATCCTGTAGCAGACATGATGATCAGAAAATTCATGAAAAGAAAAAAAAAAAATACTACCACCTTCAGGTGAAGGTCATACATCATCAGCCGCCAAACATTAAAATGAACAAGCCCTTCTGGTTTCTGCATTCTCTTCATGGCTGCCAAACACTGAAAATAAACAAGGTAACAAGGTCTATATGTTACGGCATTATCTTCTTCACTTTTTGACATGAAGACGGTGAAGACTGATTGCCATAAAACTCGAATGGCTATTGCAGAAAACTGCCTTTGCTCACAACATGCAGTCAGTTCTTGCAGGCAACCTCCTGAAGAAATTCAGTGGCACGGCAGGAAGCTTGTGGCGGAATCTTGGATGTCTCAACACGTAGAATCCGGTGAGAAGGGCCACGACTTGGAACGGGGTAACGTACAGGACAATAGCAGCAATTAGACAGAAGAGCACAAAAAGAGCGGTAGCTCTTGGGTCTCTCCAGCTCAACAGAGATTGCAGCCTCTCCCCTTGAGTGGCCAAGTCACCAACCACAGTCTGGATTCGCCCAGCAATGCTTCTCAATCGATCATACCTCATCCTTACAATGTCCATAGGCCGGGAAGTTGGGAAAGTGTCGAATTCCTCATCAAGTTCATCAGGGTGTGCAGAATCTGCATGCGAGAGGCGAGTGTCCATGTGGGGAGGGTGCCTTGGCCTCCACCTATAGTACCAAACTCCAATCAAGAAAAGGTAGAGGAAAATTGTGGGTAATATGAGCTCCGGATACATAACCAGTATTATGAACAAGATGTGAATCAGTACAGTTGTGATGGGGTTTTTCCAGTTGCAGATTTGATCAAACCATTTTCCCACTGCAATCAGCCCACTTAAAACCCCCATAATCCTGAAAAAGTTTGCCTTGCTTCTTCTCATACTCCACATGTGGGAGCCCACATCCAGCATATATTCCACCACTTCTTTCCTCAATGGCGGCTCTGCCCTGCTCAGCCTCATCGACACGATTTGAGTGGCCTGGTGCCTCAAGCTATCGAGCTGGCTAACAGTTAAAGGATGGAGATAATGCATTTTAGGCAACAGTGGATGTGAATACATGTGCATCATGTTAAGCAAAGATGAGCAAGTGAACCTCACGGCCAAATGAATTTCACCCATCTTCTTCACTCCATTTGGATGTAGAACCAGCAGCGGGTACGAGTGTGTGTAAACCCTATCGGTTTCAAGGGTAGAAAGACGGATTCTTACCTTCCCAATCCTCGAATCCTTTGCCCCTCCACCCTTATCTCCACCATGCAAATGACAGTTATCAAATACCCCAATGGTTATGACTGTGCAGGGATCAAAAACTTCCCAAGTATACTGCTCATTCCACTTTGGAGTAAAGCTATCAATAATAGTTCTTGTGCGGACCCACTTCTGCCCATATTTCGCCACACAATAAGCATCAGTTGTTCCTCTCCCATCTTTTGTCTTCATCGGCATCAACCCCTGAGCATTCAGAATTCCCACTTCAAGAACCCCAATGTTACTTTTCCAGAGCTGTTTCGCCGTGGGTCGGAGGTCACTACTATAGTGAGTCGACTCATCGAGAACATGGTAACCACCTTCTAAGCAGATCCTCGTATGAATCCTGCTTGCAAACTTAGTATCCTTCTTTTTCTCCCCTTCTATGATCACATGCTTTTCAAGATTAAACCACCTGGTATTTACAGGCTTATGATCCAATCTGCGGTCCATGTATTGCAGGGGAATCGCACACCTTCCCAAAACCTCTTCTTTGTTCGGTGCAATTCTATCTTCCACACTTAAAATTAGGGGCTCATCAAAAGGTTCTGCAGCGACAAACATCAAATCCTCATTCCACATAGGATTAATGGTCCTACTTTGAGAGATTCTGGTCCTCAAAGCCTGATTTCCCAGAATAGCCTTCACAAAGACTTCAGGATATCTACCCTTGTCCATCGGTATCAAGTCCTGAGCTTCAATCACATTTACCCTCAAATACCAAAGCTTAGGAGAGAGATATACCTTCGAGCGCATATTCGCAAGACCATCTGTCCCACTTACTGCTGCTGCATCAGAATGCCATGCTTCAGGGAATGCTTCATCGGCTTGGGTGCCCATCCAAACAGCCAACATCAACTCACCCTTAACCTTAACTCCATTCCTATCGTCCAACCTGTACCACTGAGGCGCCAAAGGACTATCAGGTGGAACCCTTTTTGGGATCTCATTCAGGTCGAAAAGTACCCGACCAATGAAATCATCCTTCACCAAATCCTTGTCCTTCACAGTCACCTCAAGAACAGAAGCCTGGATCCGTTCTTTCGAGAATGCAAACACCCGGTTCCACTCAGGGTTTGACTTCTTCTCGAAATGCGGGGTTGTACCCTTATAGTTTCCAAGCTTCACTTCAACGTAAGGGTCACAACTACCAGTAACATCCTTCGCAGGCAAGTCCCTAGCCTTGACGACTCGGACATAAAGGTATTGCATTTGCTCAACGAGGTCATAAGTGCTCGTGAGCTTGTCTCCGGTGATCTTTCCGCCACCCAGATGCGGGTTTGTCTCCTTCAAGGAGAAGTCTTCCGGTGGAGGTCTCTGCATCTTCTCCTTGCTTCAACGTCAAACCAGAGAAATACCCAGATGGCAAAACTTGATCTTGAACTTGAACTTGAACGGTTGGGATATATTATATTAAAAACATGACCTATATTTGAATTAATTGAAAGTTTCCCACTTCCCAGAAACCTAAAAAATGGGGAAGAACAAAAAACACAGTCACATAGCCGTTACTTTGCATAGGAAAACCAAGTTACCTAAATATTAGGAAAAAATTTTAAAAAACCAAAAAGAATAAAAACGGAAATACCTAGGACAAGCAAGAATATGCAAGGCTTGTCACTATATAAATACGTTTTATACACTTAGTAACTCACAAACGACAAGGGAAAAAATGTAAGCAAAAAATGCAAAATGTGAATAAGAAACTTGGATCGGTTACACATGAAGAGATTTAAGATGAGAATGAGAATGACCTTGAGAGAAACCACCTACTGAGAAAGCCAAGCTTCAGATCTGATTGTTACCATTACTGCAAAAATAAATAAATAAATAAATAAATAAAATCGTAAAATTAATAAGGCAGAAATAGAATGATCTGAGAAAACAAGGTAGAGAAAACAATAGTCAAAAGGAAAAAATAATTAAAAAAGAAAGGCCAGAAAAATAAAAGATATTTCATTTTCAAGAGAATCTATTATTTACGACCTCAGAAAGAAGCATTTTTTTGGTGGAAATATCCAGAACATTGAACATCAATCAGAAAAAAAAAAAAAAAGGCTACCAACAACCAATAATTCATTCCAAAGTTCAATTATTTCTCCTTTTCTTTTTTCTCTTCAGCTTTACCATCAACCAAACAGACGCTGATAAAAAATAAAAATAAAAAATAAAAAAACTAACATTTTAACCATTATCCCGAAAACGAAGAAAGGGAAACACACACGGAGAGAGAAAGACGAAGAATCTGACCTGAGCATAAAAGCCTCTTAAACCCTCAGAAAAACCCTACCGAAATCGGTGCACCAAAACGCTGAGGCGGTGCAACAATGCATTGAAATCAGCAAAAATAAATAAATTAAATAAAAATAAAAAATAAAAATAAAAACTTCAGAAGCCGACGAACTCTCGGAAAGATTCAACAAAAACCGCCGAAAACTTTTTCTGTTCGTCTTCTCTCTCTCTCTCTCTAGAAACAAAACGAGAAAACCAAACGGAAATGGGTTTAGTGAGAGAGAAAAACAGCAAAAGAGAAGGGTGAAGAAGAAGAAGGGAGAAGAAGAGCTTAGCAGAAGAGAGAGAAAGAGAAAGGGGCGAGGAGAGAGGAGAGAGAGAGAGAGAGAGAGAGAGAGAGAGAGCTTTTGCTTTTGAGTGGGATCTGATGAATCTGTGGGAGATATACAGAGAAGCTCTTCTATATGGTCTTTTCCTTTTCTTCCCTTTTTGCTTTTTTATTTTTATTTTTATTTTTTACTTTTCGCTTTCTCTTTTTTTTTTTTTTTCTTCTGTGTGTTGCAGGCAGTGTGTAAGTGGGCCCCGGTGAAGCGTGTGTAGGACTGTGGTCGGGACCTCGCACATGTGCGTTTACAGTTTTTTTTTTTCTTGGCGTAAGAGTAATGCTCCATCCAAACCAAAAATAAATAATTAATTAATTATAATGGGCGCGTTTATTTCGTAAATTTGAGTTTTTGATTCGAGCTGAGATGTGATATTTTTTGAGAGTTTTTTACTGTAGTAGAAAATTTTAATGTGACATTTTTTGAGAACTTTTTACTATAGAAACTTAAAATTAAAAACTCAAATCGGTGAAGTGAACGAGGCCATTTGTAAGGAAGTAATGTTTGTTCACCTTCTTCGCGTGTATTTTTTTTTCTTTTTTTCTTTTTTTAACGGATAACTCCTTTTTTTTTTTTTTTTTTTTTTTTTTTACGATTTTGGTATCTGAAAATATATTTATGAAATTCAATAAATAATCATATCTGTTTCGCATAGTAACTGTGGGTTTTATGGAAATCGATATGTAAAGTGCAAACTTCTTTAGTTTTCAAGGATTTTAATGGTAGTGAAAAGAAATATTTTGCACCTATTGTGATTACTTTTGTAAAATTTTAAGCTATGGTATAATAACCACATGCTTATCTCTTGAATAATATGAATTCATCATCAATTTTAGAGTCAGAAACTAAAAATAATAAAAACAAAAATTTAAAGGACTAAAATGTCACAATGTTTATATTCAAGAACTAACGGTGACAATACCTCTAAAAAAATACCTTATCAAACAATCAACACAACACAGATTAAACCATAAATCAGCATTGAATTATGTCAAATTATAATATATATATATATATTAAGAAAATATTATATTTAGATTTTCTTATCAATTTATATGGCTTTCATTTTTTACGAAATGATATGGTTTTCGGTTCAATACATTATTATATATATAAAAAAAAAAAATTAACCTACAGAAAACACATTATGAAAATATAATTTACTATACTACTGTAAATGAAAAAGAAAATAAAATGGATTGTTTAACAAATAAGGATATAATATGATATAATATGTAGGATAGGAGCTGCACACAATTGAGTGATTGTAATTATATTCAATTTTTTTTTTTTTTTTAGAGAAAGTTCTACAAAAAAACATGAATGGTGCTATTTATTTCATGACATTGCAAAACTCCTAAATGACTCATTCTTAAATTAGTGCATATTATTATGAGTTACTCATTGCAGTCAAGCACAACAATATGCCATGTATCACCCTTAATATTGAGAGAAAATAATGGGGTAAAATATTTATAAAAAAAAAAATTTAATCATTCTTTTTATTTTCTACCACAAGACCCTAATTTCAGAGGATTAATATAACATATAGATATTCAAATGCAATGCATATGTAATTGGGATTTGTGTGGTCAATGGAACAAATTAGAGTGGTGTTACTTTAGTATTTTTTTTTTTTTTTTTAGGCATATGTCTAGTTAGTACTTTCTTTAAACTTGATGTCATATTAATTTTTATTAAAAAAAAAAAAAAAGATGCCACATTTAATTTCTTCTCTCTTTTTTGCGTGAAAATATGGCAAATTTACTACTATGTACAACACACTATTTAAAGGCTCATTATAATAACACTCTTTATGTTTTATTAAAATTACAGTGACACTCACTGAGTTTCAAATAAAAAGTGGTGTTGTTATTAAATTAAGTGTCACTATAATTTTAGTAAAACACAGAGATTATAAGTGTAATAAACCCTAATATTAAAGAAAAACAATTGGTGCACAAGCTAATACCGGTGATATTGAAAATGTCGTGAAAAGAAAGTGGCGGTGAGTGAAGATGAGATGTCTTTTCACAGAACCTTTGGATTCTTCTTTAGTTGGCAAAAACAAATAGGGTCCAGTTCAGTTGTTTGTTTTGGACCATATAGTTAAAAATAAATAAAATAAAAAAAGATGCTTGTTTGGAATTTGGAGTTTCCTATGTGGCCTAATTACTAGTTGGCAAAGTTAGACCTTGGAATGTGTAGTCTTTAAAAAAATAAAAAAAATAATAAAAATAATAAAAAAAAACACACATAGGAATGTAGTTGTTATTGGCCTAATTGAACAAGTTTTTGGCTTTGAGGGTAATTAAAATAAAATTTGCTTGGATAATATATTTTTGTTCGATATTTATTATTTATATGTAGTACAAGCGAAAAAAAAAAAAGAAGAAAAGTTATAATGTGTAGCAATTAAAATGAACCTATAGGGATGTAGGTCGTGGTCCAAAGCTTTTAGGTAAAAGAAATTATTTCGATTGGTTATACATGGTAGAAAAGTTATATATCTATGAGGCGATGACTCGAAGAAAAAAAAAAAAAAAAAAAACCCACTATTATTCACCAATAGAGGCTAGATAGTAATATTTCTTAACGGTAATATTATATTTCTTTATGAATATTAAAATTTGCTATTGATGCAACATTTTTTTTTTATTAATATTCTAAAACCACGTATTCATTTAGTGGCAAGTCTAAGGACTTGAAGATGAGAAGGATTTGTGTTATTTTTGAATCTGACTGACAGCTCTGCAATCAACCAATTAATTTGTGAATTTGATATTAAAATATATCAAAATTAAGCAAACTGTAATGAAGACGTGCATTTGACAAACTAACATCAAAATTGATATATTATATAGTTTAAAACAACAGTTACCCAAATTGCTAAAACAGAAGAAGAAAAAAAAAAGACAAGAAAAATAAAGAGTAGAGCTAGAAAATGTCTAGAGAGAATAAAGTAAATAGCATATTTATAGTAAATAATATAAATAAATAACAAATTTTAAAATTATTTAGAATAAATAACAGTTTATTATGAAAAAAAAAAATTATGACTAGAAAAAATAGATTTTTTTCTATGTAAATTCTAAGAGTGTACAAAAAAATCGTAAAACCGAAATTAATTGAAGAACCGACCGCTCAAAATAAAAAACGACAGTGCCACGTGAAACCAAACACAGTTAGTTTGGTGGCCGACTTTCTCAAAAATTCGTTCGGTTTTGGTTTTGCTTGTAGAGAGTCAATTAAAAACCGAACCGACCGAGATGATTTTTTTTTATGTTTTTGTTTTGTTTTACTTATGACAATTTAAATATTTTTTAAACTTGTGTTTGTGCAATTATCAATTTTGATGATGTGTTTTGTATTCATTTATTGTGATTACGTGTTTACAACTTTGCATTGAAGGAAAGTTTTGCATTTTTTCATACTTGCGGGTTAAAAATTCAATTAAAGATCTGGTAACCTGATAGTTAACTGAGGTCATCTTTCTAATTACCAAAATTGAAAACCGACCGAAACCAAACCGAAACTGAAGTTCGGTTAACGAATCAAAAATTGTTAGGTACAGTTCGGTTTCGGTTCTAACTTTTAGAAAATTAATATGGTCGGTTTGGCCACCAAACCGACCAAAATCAATAGTTTTTAATCGATGAACACCCCTAGTAAATTCTTTTTACAATTGGTTAAAAAATGTTTCAAAATTGTTGTGCAAAACTTATTTCCGTTTAGTTCGCTGATTCGAGTTTTTAATTTGAGTTGAGATGTGATTTTATGTGAGAGTTTTTTCTGTAACAAAAAAATTAGATATGATTGTTTCTGAGAGCTTTTAATAAACTCAAATAATAAACTCAAATTGATTAAATGAATGAGACCCGTTTTTTCATGTTCTAGGATTATTGGCACAATCCGGCATCTTCTACCCTACCACAAGATTTTCTATTCGATAAAGCAAAAATAACAGTAAACATCGTTTAGTAAAAACTGCATAAAACTTCTTTAAAGAAAAGAATAAAATTATGGAAAAAGACAAAAAAAAAAATACCACTTAAATAGTAACAAATATTATTTAAGTCACTCTAATTAAAATAAATAATCATCATTCAATTAATAGAGAGAAAATAAAAGACAATAATATTATCTAATTATTTAGAATGACATAAATAATATATATAAATATATATATATATATATATAATCATGTATTTTTCTCTAAAAACTATTATTATTTAAAAATACTTATATTATCTGTTGTGTTTTTTATTTTTAAAAAATTATCCATTGTGTTTTATTTTAATATAAAAAGTTATTCTCACAAATAGTCCATGAGATTGCCCTTAATTTCAATTTAGTTTTTGACTTTTAAAATTTCTCATAATTAATTTATGAGGTTTTACACTATTTCAGTTTTAGTCCTTATGTTAGCTAGCTATTAAATCTTTGAAGGGATAGAGACCAAAGCTGAAAACATAAAGTTTAAGGACTAAGAAAAAAAACAAAAACAAAAGTTAACTTTCACAAATAGTCCTTAAATTTTAGTTGTTTCTAATTTTAATTCCTAATTTACATAGTTTTTATTAAATATTGAACACCTAACTAATAGAAAGACCGAAACTGAAACAGAGTAAAACCTCAAAAATTTACTGTATGACGTTTTAAAAATAAAAAATTAAAATAGAATTGAGAGTAAATCTCAGAGACTATCTATGAGATTAATCTTCATATAAAATCCACTCATGTATTCTTCAAATCACTCAAATTCACACGTCATATTTTCTTCAAAATTAATCGTTCGAAGTACAAAATTATTTTTTACAAAGGAAATGGATGATTTTGTTAGAGAAAACTAATTTCCCAGTCATTAAAGATTTGTTAATTTTTACTTTGTTGACGCGCAATAAAAATGTTGGCTTTAGTTTTTTTATGTGAGAATTTCTCTAATAAGATTATAAATGGTATAAAAAAATTATCTATTTAACGTTATTCAAATTAGATATGGTTCTATTAGGTAAAAAAGGACTCTATCAGAAAAAATTTCTTTTAATACAGGGAAAAATTATGTGATTAAATTTTATATTTAAAATTTTAATTGTTTTAAAAAATACATAATAAATGCTAATTTTTGTTACTATGCAGTATGAAAGTCATCCCTTTTATATAGCACAAAAGAAAGATCCACGTGGCTTGCATTGAGATGGGTTGCACGGAAGGTCGGTGAGGTGGGAAGACATGAAAGCGAAGGCCGTACAAGAACAAAAGTGCTTTGGTAATGCTTTTGTTTTTTGCATATGGTCCTTCACGGTCAGAAATTCCTTGCTTTCGAAGGACTCAACACAACACCCAAAGTAATCTCTCATAACGGTTGTTCGAGTCTTACATGGCTTGGCTTCTCCCTCATAAGCTAAAGGGCATGTCTGACTTTGTATAGGCACCATGGCTAAAGGCGGTGTTTTGTTTTTTCTTTAATCTTTTGGATAATGATGTTCATCTAACCCGTATGGAATGTGTTAACGAATAAGAAGAAGATGTGGAAGGGTGAAGAGGAAGTTTGATAGGAGATTTATTTTTTAATTTAAATTATAATTCGTAATTTATTATAATATTTTATTTTATAAAAAATACACGTAAATAAAAAATAATTTAAATTATATAATTTAAATTCTCCAACTAAACGTTTAAGTATTAGACTAACAGATGTAGGACTTCATGTTTAAAACTCACAAAAAGAAAAACTCAATACTCGAACCTTTAATTATATACCTACTAAATTAATCCGTCTTATGGTTAGGCAGCCTCATTCCGTGGTTTTAACCGGACAAGTTTTAATTATAATAATTTAAATAGTTCATAACCGGACAAGTTATGGACAAAAATAATCCTATTTATTAACTTATGTAAACTATTGGCCTATTAATTTTAATTCATCTTAAATTTTGGCCTATTTTCCTCTTTCTCCCTTACTTTTTTTTTTTTTTGTTTTTTGTTTTTTTTTTTTTTTTTTTTTTTTTTTTGCGCTGATGATTATATTAAACTAGTAAGGACCTCTTACTTAAGAGTAATTTGTTTTTAAATAATACCACAGAATATTTTAGTACTTGAAATATATGTTGAGTTGTGGTGTGAAACACCATTAATATTTCTGTATTTTTTTATTCTTGAATTTATGCTGTCATTTTATCTAAAAATTAGCTTGCACTTTCTATTAGGTTCTATTAATCTAACATTGGAAAAGAAAGAGGGTAGCAGTGTAATGATTATAAGTTAATTTAAATAGAACTTACCTCTACTGATGTACTAAGGGTACAAAATACTCAAAAGTCAAACCCACTTTTTTGTAATAATTAAACAAAAATTATTCAATAAAAAAGAATTAAATAAAATTAGATGCATAACTCACCTAACTCCACACCATTATAAACCTTCTATATTGCTACATGGAGTAATTATTTGTCCATCTTTCAAATAAAAATATTATAAATTATAGAATGGTTGTTGGATTCATTTATGGTTTTGAATAATAATTTTTTATTTTTTTATAATGTTTTTTTCTTATAAAAAAATTAAATTTATAAAATTAAAATTATGAATCATAATTTTAAATTTATGAATACGTGTCAATTAATGGTTCACAATTGCAAGAATTTTATTTAATCTTCGCCCCTCTATAGGATGAACCTCCCAAACAGACACACCAACGCCATCCAAACGACAAGGTTCTGGCCACCGGGCACTAAACAAAAAGATGCCCAATGCTTTTCCTAAGTACTGTGATAAAGGAGATTATACATCCGGATTACCCCTAACCACTCCAACCTAGACATGTAATTTTTTTTTTTAATCCACTTAATGCTATTTTTGACAACTACGCACGAGAACCTCCCAGCAAAACAAAGGTTGAAAAAAAAAAAAAACAGATGCACCCTCCTAGATGTCATTCCAGCACAAGCTATTACCCACACCAAAGTCTAGACTTCGTTGATAATTTTAAATATAGTTGGCAATTTATACGTAATATATTGCACTAAAAAGTGAGTTATATAAGGTTTATTTTTTATTTTCTTTTTTGTTGTTAATGTGGTGTGAAACAAAGTTAAAATGAAGATGAGCAAGTACAATAAAATTTGTGCACATGCTCGTCTGAGTTCCAATGGTAACTTCAGTTTTGGCAACTTTATTTTTTAGTAGAATTTCCAGATTTTTTTTTTTTTTAATGAAAAAAAAATCAGTGGAAAGTCTAAAGTTTTAAAAAAGCAGGAAATTCGTATTGAAATTCATCTCATAAAGTCTTCCATACCATTAATGCTAATAATTTCTGATTTCATCAAAAGCCTTGCATGAAATGGAATAAGTTGCTTTTATTTATTGAATTAATGTATAGGTAAAGCTTCGTATTTTGTGGTCTCAATCAAAATTAAGAGTTTGGTGAAATAGGTCCATCAGTTGTAGTACTACTTTCCAACATGATATGTGTATTATCTCTTAGTTCAGTTTACTCCTCTTTTCCGCATGAAAAACAACTAATGTGCTATATTATATATTGATTACTATATATATGCTAATTAAAACTTAAACAATATCTTTTCCAAATTTAGTTGGTCTTTTTAACAAAAAAAAAAAGGAGGTAATAACTCTTAGCGTTTTTTTTTTTGTTTTAAGCTTCTGCTATTTTGTTTATTTTTGTTCTAGGGCAAGATTGAAATACAAGTTTCTCTTAATACTAAAAAACTTTACCAACATTTTCTTTGGGTTTTATATTTGCTCTCTCTTTCGTCACTAAAGTACCCAGGTTCAATTTGGATGAAATATTTGTCGCATTGTTAGAAAAGCTTCATGGAATACTAAATAAGATAGATTTTTTTTTAAAAAAAAAAAGTTAAATAAGATAATTTCATGGTCATGTTTTTTTTAATCCCTTAGTATCAAACCTAAACTAAAAATTGATGGATGGCAGTTAAGTAGTTAGGTGAAGTGGGCTTCACATGAAATGGACAATTTTCTTTTATCTCATAATTATGCCTTCTACATTTTCATCATCACCCCAAAAAAAAAAAAGAATAAATCATTACCCAAATTTGTCCTACTCCTACTATTTCTTTTTCTCTACTTGATGAAAGAACCAAAATCATATGGATTTTTGTTTCTCTTCCTAGTGATGTTCTACACGTTGGAAAACATAATATATCCACAATATTTTCAGTACTGATCATTATATATGTTGGGTAAATTAAGGAAGCATTACCATTTAGGGTTAATTTCAATAATAGTACCCATGAGTAAATAATTATTAATTTTAACACTATTTTTGTATACTTTCACAATTAGCATCGTCATGTCAGCAAAAGTGGGATCAATCTATTTTTATTTGAGTTAAAATGACAATTGTATCTCATTTCAGTTTTAAAGCCTTGAATATATATTCTGAAGCCTTTTATAATTTAAATATTCAAAGCCGAGATAGGAGGAGCAAAACGAACTCGAGTGTGCACAGAAACCAAGAAACCCTAACGACCACCATTGTCTCCACTGGAAAAATCAACTACGAAACAGACGAGGTTAATGGCGGACTCCAAGACAAAAGTGAAAACTTAGTTGGCTTTTCTTATTTATTTGTTTTTTTTTCTTAGGCATTTATTGTTTTTTTTCTTATACTATTTTTTGTCATCTTAGAAGAAAAGAAAGGCTTTGGAGGAGGAGATAAAAATAGATAAGGTCAGTTATTTAAAATTTTTTATTGTCATTGTGCTCCTTATTTGGTTTGTGACTCTGCCTGATGGCCGGTCATATCATTATGACCGGTCGGTAATTGTAGTATGACCGGTTATAAGATAGACACAACGTGCAATCATAGTACTATGACCGACATGCCATTAGGCAGGCAGGCTCATAGTGTGACTGCCTGACTGATGAGCCTGCGGTCATAGCATTATGACCGTCGGTCATAGTACTGTGACCGCACTATGTGACTGTCTTATGACCAGCAATCAGTCATAATACTATGAGCTAGCCTACATGATGGGCGGTCATAGAATTAAGACAGTTGGTCATAGTACTATGATCGCTCAATGGTCAGACTCTTAGTGTGTCAGTCATAATATTTTGGTTAACAACTTTAATTGCTTTTATTATTATTATTTTTTTGTATTTATTGTTTTTTTTTTTACCATTTTCTGTCATCTTAGAAGAAAAGAAAGGCTTTAGTGGAATAGATGTCATTGAAAGAATGTGACATCATAGTTAAACGATATCTTCACAGGAGCTTCCCTATCTTCAACAACATATCTTAAGGATAAAATTTTTCCTTGTGGCCGAATCCCAAGCATATTTCTCACCAAATCTATAAGACCAATATAAGTTGTGTTGGTGGGGACCAATATCCCCTTCATTTCACAACCGACGTATCTCGAAGCACGGTCCCAATATCCATTGTACTTGATGAAGACATTCAATCCAACAACCATTCCTAAATAATTTCAAAAACAATAACTGTTAATCAACATGCAATTACTCCTAGTCGTCATCGAGTCATTAGAAATGGTCAGTCATAACACTGTGTAATGGCCGGTCGTAAGGCAGTCATAGTGTACCAGTCATAACACTATGAGTCATTTCAGTCATAATATTATGACCGGACAGTCATATCACTATGACTGCCTTACGGTCATAATACTATAACTGGTCATTTTGACCGTATTGTTATAATTTGACTCATGGACAATGACTCACACTGTTATGACTGACTGGTCATAGTGTTATGACCGGACATATAACACTATGAGTCATAATACTATGACTCCCTAAGGTCAACTATGTCTTTGACGTGTTGATCGTTACAATCAGTTTACATATCAGTTATAAACCATCTAAAATTTCAAATTGACAAAGGATATTTTCAATTTCTATCACATTAAGTTCAACCTAGTCATTTTTTTTTCAAGTTTTACATACTAAGTCTCCTGAAAAATAAATTTAAAAAGACAAAAATAAAAAAATTGTGTATCAACCTAGATCTGTGCACAACCGGAGTATTGGCGATGAGGGAATGATGGCGTAGGGAAGAGAGAGACCGAGTAAAGAGAGATGCCAAACTTGAGAGAGAGAGAGAGAGAGAGAGAGAGCTGAAAATGGGGTGCATAGGGAGAGAATGGGTGGGAGAGAGTTGAGAGTTTTTTTGAAATACTTTTAAATGATAATTTTGACCTAAGTGACATAAAAATTATTTTACCTTATACTGTTAACACAGCAATACTAATTATGAAAATATATAAAAATAGAATTAAAATTAATAATAATTTATTTGTAAGTGCTATTATTGAAAATAACCCTTCATCATTTATCAGCTCTCTTTCATGGCTCGTATAAGTATAGTAGTGATGTGTGAGAGTTCCTTAAAAAGCGAGATTGTTACTATAAGCGAGTAGTATGTGATTTCTTCATTCTCATCGTTTCTCTCATTTTTTTTCTTCCCTTTGGTTCTCTGCTTTTCTGCTCTACCTTTATGTCCTGTCGATGGATCTCTGCGCTCCTCGGCTTTGGTTTTCTTCAGTTGGGGTTTTCAGTTTGGTTTTTCTGGTCCTTTTTATTTTTTGAGCCTTCTGGTTAAATGTTTTTAGTAATTTTGCTGCTATTATATACTTACCCTCTTTTGGTTTTTTGGTGTTCTACTCCTATCCTATCGCCGAATCTCTGTGCTCCTTGGCTTTGGTTGTCTTTATTTATGATTTTCGGTTTGGTTTTTCTGCTCCTCTTTATTTCTTGAGCCTTCTGGTTTAATGTGTTTTATAATTTTGTTGTTGTTAGATTCTTACCCCCTTTTGATTCTGCTTCTGTTGTCGTTTATATTTTCTTTGGTGTTTCATAGCATTGGCTTAATTTCCTATTGTGATTTTGCTCTATATGTTTTTATTTATGTGCTTGTTGATGTAGACATCTTTGATGTTGGTCTCATTTTTTTCTTCAATTTATATCTTTTTTTGCTTTGTTTGATTTTGCATGTTTATTACGTTCATTTATTTTTTTTCCTGTGGTTTTGGAGAATAATGTTTTGATTTATTTGTTGATTGGTATAGTGATTTTGAAAGATTACATGCTCAGTCTCTTTTCCCTCATGCTTTCAATGTTTCTTTTTGTTGTGTTTCCCATTATTTGCTTTCAGGCCTTAGCTATTTAAATTCTTTAACATTTGGCAACATCAGAACAATTTTTGATTGGATAGTAATATGATTTTTGAGATTTTTTTTGATCCTTAACTCATCATCTTCAGTGGTTTTTATATTTAGCCAGAAATCTTTATATGAATGTTTATGTGTTGTCTCGGCTGATCTCTATATTTTTTCTGAAGCATTTACTTTGATAATGACTTCTGATCTCTGCAATGCTTATTAGCCCTGCTACATTGATCATTTGTACCCATGTTACTATAGAAATATTAAAAGAATCTTTCATTTTTCCTTCTTTTCGCAATGGGAAAGCAATTTTTTGGGCCAAAAAAATTTGATTGCTTTTCTTTTCCCTTCTTTGGTTTTTCTTCATTTCTTTCTATGGTATTTTTTTTTTTTTTTTCCCTTTGCTGTTATTTTTTTTTTTTTCTTTCCTGTTTTGTTCTTTTTTTTTTTTTTTTTTTTTTTCAGGTGATTATCATCTTTTTTCTGGAGCATTTATTAAGGTAATGATTATAGTATATGTAATGTTTATTTGTCCTGCCACGTTAATCACTACTCATATTACCGTAGAAATATTGAATGAATCTTCTATTATTTTTTTTTTCCTACTTTCTGCAATGGGAAAGAAATTTCTATGAAGTGAAGAGTTTGATTCTTTTTTCTTTTCCCCTTTTTTTTCCTCCATTTTCTCGTCTAATTTTTCCCCTCTGCTGTTCCTTTTTTTTTTTTTTTTTTTTTTTTCCGGTTTTCTTTTGATAATGTATTCTTTTTATTACATATTTTAAGAACTTCAGTCTTCCATACCCTATCCTCCGTTTGGTAATGCTTTTAGGAAGCTAAAAACATTTTTTTTTTTTTTTTTCAGTTGAAGCTCAAAAAAATGTTTAATAAACACATAAAAATAGATTCTTAAAAAATTTAAAAGCTATTTTTCATCTGAAATCAGAAGCAGCAAGTGAGCTGCTTCTGATTTGAGATTATGCGGGAATTTGAAGGAATACATTAATGAAATTTTAGTTATTCCCAAAATAACCCATCTCTCCCTCGTTCTCGTGCACACATCTCCTCAGCCCCTCCCTGAAACTCTCAGCCTCTCAACCTTCGCTCGTGCTCTCTCGCCTCAGCCTCTCAGCCTCCTCTCGTGCTCTCTCGCCTCACCCTCCCTCAGCATCTGGGCATAGGCTCCGTTAGTATGAATGTCATTGAAGAAACAGGGAGAACGGAAAAGAAATGGTCAAGATTATTTCTTTTTGTCTTGCAATATGCGTAGGTAGAAGGCTGTTATTTGCTCTTGTTATTTTGTTTAACAGTTTTCTCGCTAAACCCAAATCTGGGTTTTGTGTGCTCCGTTTGCTGGTTTGGCAATTGGGTTTTTTTTTTCTTTTTTCTTTTTTCTTTTCTTTAGGCCTTTTGTAAATCTTGCTTGTTTCTTTTGTTATTGTGAAAAGGGTTTATGATATTGGAAGAAATTTATGCCTCGACGACTTGTATGAGGATTGGGGACTCTGTGCCTGTGTTGCTATCGTTGCTTTTTAATTCATTTTTTTTTTTTAGTTGAATGATTGATGTTTGGTTTATTTCTTTCTTTTATCTTAAATTTAGGAATAGTTAAGAATTAGACTAAGAAGTGGCTGCCCAAATTGTCAAAGAATGGTCAGGGATTAATTCATTTGCACTTGCCACTCAGACCAAGTTGCTCGAATTGCTGGGAAAACTCAAGCAGGAGGTTGAACTTTTATTTATTTATTTTTTCCCTTTAGTCATAATTTTATAATCTTGAATTCTTTTTTTTCTTTGGACAAAAAATCGTTTTTTTTAATATGATTTTTGCTCACTGACATTAGTCCTTTTCAGGTTGTTGTCCTTTTCTCTTTGCTTGGTTGATTACTGTTTTAGTTTGGTTTGAAGTTTTGAGTATTGCTTTCTATCATTTTTTTTCACAAAGCCAGTGTGTTGCATTTTGCAGAGTTGATAACTTGGACAAGGAGGTTGTGAGAGCCATTACCAACAGTTTTGGCTAACGAATCTGGAATCGAGCTTTAGTTATCCTTACATATTGAAGTTACTGTTCTTTTCTTCTTCTTCTTCTTCTTTTTAATAGTTCAACAATTATAACATAATATTGTGTTTTTGAGCTTTCAATCCAAGGGGTTTTGGTCAACGCATTTTGTGAAGCTTTTGTTTATCCTTTTCAAGTTATTGACAAGATTGGCTATTCTTTGGAAATAAGTTCTTCCGAGTGGAATTGCTTGGATTTCTTATTTAGTTGAATAAATCACGGAAGTGGCGTTGAATGGAAGCAAGTCTATTTTTGTTGATACAAAGTTGATTGAATGGCCAAACCCCAATGAGAGGGGGAAGACCTTCATTCCTTTGATTTTATTAATCCAAGTAAGCCCGTGGAAATTTTCTTTTCGCTTTTTCTTGGGGAAGAAAGATCTTAAATTTTGTTTCTCTTTCCTGATTCAATGAATTGCTTTCAATTTGCCTTGTTTCTTGTAGTTCTTCTTTGCCATTAAACCAATTGAGCGGGCAATCATGACGGATATTGCAAAGGAAAGCAGACCTGCATGGGAGATGCGGGATGCAAGCTTGGCCAGCCGCAAGTTCTGATTTGGCTTAGTATTTAGTTGTATTATGGATGTATGCCTTGATGCAGTTTTTCCTCTATTCATGTTTTATCTACCCGTTGCAAGTAGTTGTTCCAATATTCTGCAGTAGCGATAATCTGCGGCAGTGGATTGTTTTAGCGTTTGGAGAGAACTGGATTTGTTGTTTGGCTTATGTTCTTCTGTTGGATTATCGATTTTGCTAATAATATAGTAGGTATTTCTTCTGTTCAAGATTTGTTTGTTTGATTTTGCTTTGAGAGTAGAGTAGAGTATGACAAGTCAACATGTGTCAAGGGTGAGAGCTGATAGTGAAGCTTATTTTTTCTCGAAGGAGTTCTTGCTCAAATTTCAAATGCTGTTTTGGCAAATAGCGTCCTCATATTTGTTAGAGTAAACGACATCTTTTAAAACAGAGTAATTTTGCTGTTGAGATGAGGAGAGAATATTTTATTGCCAAATTGGATAAAATTGCTCGTCTGTTGGCTGTTGATAGTAAGTTACTTGAAAAGTAAATACATTCTTATAGATAGGCTTAAGACTCAAATCTTTTTTGTGTAGTATTCCTACAAATTATAATTACTTATGTGGCTACTTTTTTGTAGCATTATACAAATGTAGATTTTGAAGTAGTAAAAAGATATAGGTCGGGTGATTGCAACCATATGGTATTTGGTTGCGTTAACAAGATTGACAATTTATCATTATGTTATTTTTAACTGTAATTATATTGTGAATGAAGGAATGAAAAAAAAATTAATTATCATAAATTTATTATTAAAAAATTTAAAATCATAACATTATGGTTTTTTTTAAAGTTAAACAAGTATTTTTAAATACCAAAAACAATTATATATATTTAAATTTCATAACATATCTATTTTGGTCATTTTATATACCCACAGCAATTCCACATCAAAATTTACCAAACGTTATTTACTGATTTTAGAATCAGCACAGCTACTATAATTACAATTTACCAAACACTTAGCTACTTTTTGAAACAGCAGCTTTTTCTTTCAGCACAACTAAAAGCACTTTTTTTAAAATCCACAGCATTACCAAACTAAGCCTTTATGTTCTACGTGTAATTTCCTCAGAGGCGGTGCCTTTGCTCTCTGTTTATATATTTAAGAATGTCCATCCCCGTGGACTCTTTACGCATGTCCCCATTTCTCTTTCTCCTCTTTCACCCCTTGCTTCCCCATCTCAGCTTCCATCATTTACTGCTCTTTTAGCCGGTCTATCATTTACTAATCGACCTTACTTAATACTTGATTGTCTTATTTATGAGCCTTTTACTCTTGCTTTCATTCGGTTGCCTGACATTTTAGATTTAAGTCATTATCTATACTCTTCCAGGCACTGTTCATAATCACTACCTATATCTATTTAATTCATATTCCTGGCGTTTGATGCATTAATTTGCTAGGATAGTATTTATATTTATTGTTATTTGTCATTATTTTTCTTTGTATTTGCTTGGTAAGTAGTCCTTATACATTCACTGTTTCATTTATTTCTTGACGATGTATACATGCATATATATAGATACACACATATATATATATATATATATATTTCTCTACCTATTTTAATCTTACTTTATTCTGGGTAAGTTGCTTTGCGTGACGATGATGACAGTAATTAATTTTGATATCTTGAGTTTTATATAATTTCTCCAGAGATTATTGTGAATATCCTTTTTCTAATTTGATTTTGATCTTATTCATTATTTTTCAATTGGATTCTATAAAGTTTTTATCTTCCTTATTTTTGCTTATTCTACTGATTTTGATCATTTGGTTTCTATTATTTTGCTGAAATATTATCCATGGTTACATAAAATTTCTTTTCTCATTGCTGACCTTTCGTTCGTCTATGCTGTTGTTCCTATTTAATGTCGAAAAAACACTGTTATCTTATTTTACTATTCTTTTGATATTTATGGTTTTCCTACTATTCTATTTACTACTTTTTAGCCCAGTTTCTTTTGATTTCCTCGGAAACATATTACATTTTTTGTTATTTTGTCAGCATTAATCTTTTTTTCCCTCTATCTCATTTCCTTTTCTTTTTTTTTTTTTTTTTTTTTTTTTGTAATTCACTTAGTAATTTGGACAACTTTATATATTACTCTATTTACTCACTTTGTATCACTTTCACATAAAAGTTATCATGTGTGGTAAATATAATATCTTATACTGTTGTACAGTTACCTTTAATAGGTAGCTATAAAATTACCTTTAATAAATAGTCATAATTTATTTATCACACATTATTAAAAATATTCTTTATTTGAGTCACAATTACTATATAAAAATATTATTATAACTATGCTTTTTGCTTTTTTAAGTTTTCCTTTTCTATTTTTTTATTCACTTATTTGCTTACTTAATTATTCATATACATATACACATATATACATATATAGAAGTATATATTTATTTGTCTATTCTAACTTTAATAAAGTGGTCTATGTGGCAATGATGATAGGGATTGATTTTGATATCTTAAGTTTTATATAATTTGTCTAAGTCCTTTTCCTAATTCGATTTTCATTTTATTCATTGTTTTTTAATTGAATTTTATAATGTTTTTATCTTTGTTATTTTCACTTATTGTATCCGATTTGATCATCTTTCTATTATCTTATTTAAATATTATCCATAGTCTCATAAATTTTTTTTTTTTCACTGTTGACCTTTTCTCCTTCTATGTTATTGTTTCTATATTTCTCTTTGCTATTTCCATTGGTTAAACCGGGTTTGGCCACTTCTTTTCTAATCATTGGTTTCTAGCACTTTTTCTTTTTCTCTTAGTTTTCTTCGTCTTCTTTTTGTATAGGTTACAGTTTTTATCATTTTGTTATGTCCTATTTTTTCCTTTTTTGACCTTTTCCTTTTTTATTCACTTGTAGTCTCTGAAAAATTTTATATATTATTCCACTTATTTGTTTTGCATCATATATAAGCTATAATTTGTGTGATAGATATAATATCATACTCTTTTGTGCAGTTGCCCTTAATAGATAACCACAAAGTTGTCCTTAGTAGGCAGCCACAACATAGCTATCACACATTGCTGAAAACATTACATATATGAGCCAGAATTAATATATAAAAATGTTACTATAACTTTGCCCTTTAGTTTTTTAATTTTGTTGTTTCCTCTTTCTGTTTTTTATTCATTTTCTTACTCAATTTTTTGTATTTTATAAGGCTTGCTATTATCGTTGTCATACCCTGTTAGTTGTGTGTAGTTGACTGTTATTTAGCATTGGTTGATTTATATACCAGAGTTTGAGAAAAATTTGTAGCGTTTGAGGTACGTTTATTAATTCCTATCTAGAATTCTTTAGCAATTGTTACTTGGAATATATATGTCAAATGTTAAAATAAATTATCTCTTTCTCATTATGTTATCAAGCAAAACTATTGGAAAAGATTTCTATTAATTCTTAATAAACGTTGGTAAACTTCTTTTAATTACTAATAATTATTACCATTAAACTTATATATCTAATTAAAATTAACTAAAACCTACTCTCCATACAGACCCATATTACTTTTATCTATGTAATGGAGTATTGGTTTTATGTTTTTTTTTTTCCCTTTTTTGCTATACAACCTGTTTAGTTTTCCTTTTTATCTTTTGTTCCTTTCTGCAATATAAGAATTTAATTTCTTTATTTCTCATAAATTGATTTTATTATTTCATCTGTTTTTTACTCCATTGTAGAACTTGCTTGGCCTGTTTGAATCTCATAGGTTGATTTCACTATTATGCTCCTTTTGTATACCTTTCTCATGTGGTGATGATGATTACAGCTATTTTCATATTTTTAATATTATATAATTTATCTAAAAATTACTCATATCATTTTATATATATTTTTACTCATTTAAGTTCTTTTGTCTCATTATTTCAATATATTTCTCTTTGACGCTTTTTAATCCATTTTATTTCATCAGTTTTACTTATGTAACTTATTGTCTTTTTTATTCCATCCATTTTTTCCCCTAGCGTTTCCTTTTTCTTTCTTCTACATACGCTTTTAAATTTTTTTACTCTCTTATATTCTGACCATGTGTACTTTTCCCTAATACTATATTCCCTTATTTCTTTTTACTCATCTTCCATCACTTAAATCATTTTCATTTACTTAGCAATCTTTGAATAGCTTTAAATTTTACTTATTCTTCTTTTCCCTCTCTTATTACTTAATCAACTAATATTTTGAATAACTTGACATTTCACTTCAACTACTTTCCCTGATTTCTACTTCTGACCACAACCCTTTTACACTTTTACATTTTGTCCTAAATACAAGCTTCTTCAATCTTTTATATCATCCAATCTCATTGTTATTTCTTACATCTTTCATGTATTCTAATTTAATTCCACTCTCTTTTTCATTGTCTTTTGTTGCTTCACTTGTTTTAAACTTGATTGTCTTCGTTTATTATAACAAAAGTTAAGCATTGAACCTTCAGATTGGCCACCTTTGCTCATTACAAAGCAAATTATTGTGTGGGAAAATGTGATAGACACATGGACGAACGATAATGCGACACGTGGCCTTGACTACTCTCTGCCAAGCAACAACCCTCGACGTCTATGGCTCCCTCTTATTCCGCTGGAAAGCCCAAGCACGAAGTCTAAATTAGGGCGACGATTCCTTATGGTGTTGACAGATCGTGCCGTCGAGATTAAGGCGCGAAGATCCCTCGACCGCAGAAAGGACCGCGAAAGAGGACAATTAGGCTAAGCAGTGCCGACGACGGGGGGAACGTTCTTTAGAGGATGTGGTAGGTTGCATGCAAAAGTGGAAGACGTCTGCAGGCATTAATTACAAGCTCTCAAACCGCCCCACATGGGGCAGTAGGTATTACGGAGAAGCACAGAGCCGAAATAAGAGACTAATTGACTGAATGAACAGTGCTGATTAGTGGGCTACGTTTGGGCTTACCAAGGGAGAGCACTTGAGTACTTCTACCTACGAAGGAAACTTACTAAGCGAAGGAAGCCCAGTATAAAAGAAGAAAGACCCCAAATGAGTAAGGGGTCCAGAGATTCAAGAAAAGAAAAAAGAGAGTTAATAAGAGCAATTGTTGTAAATTATTATCTTTTCAAAAGAAATACAAAATTATGGTGGATGTAGCTCTCATTTTATAGAGTGAACCACTATACAATTCCTTGTGTGCTTTTCTATGCATGATTTAGTTAACACACAAACGCACATATTCAACAAATCCTCACACGCTCACTACACACAGGCCGGTAATCCAAAGGGAAACCAAGAGGTAACCCGGCCGGTTTTTATTGGCGAAATTTGATCGTCGACAATTGGTGACTCCACTGGGGACCGAAAGCGTTCGAGCCCCAAGAACATAGTTATAAACTGCCATCCCTCTAGGGAATAGTGGGATGGAAGAAGATCTACGCCCGGTTGGAAACGAAGTCCCACCTCCAGACGCACCACAGCCGGATTTGATACAGATGCAGGTCCAACTAACCACTCTAACCAAGCTGATACGTGGGCTAATGACCGTGGTTGAGTGCTTAGATGGAAGGAACTCCATGCCGTTATTAGAAGAGGCCCCGAGGCCACAGGGACTTGCCATGGCAAGAAATCTGAACCCCGGTGACCACCCACATATCCAAGAGGGAACCGGGGACAGGGAGAATCACGTGGGCCCTCCTAGGCCTCGGCCTTCCCATTCTTCCGGCAGCCGTTTAAGGGCCGTTGGACACCGAGCTCTCGATGTATTGCCCCAAAATCCAGAGGAAACTAACCAGGAGACTTGGGGTCAATACAGGAGGGCGGCCAGGCCAGAGGCGGACCTAATGCTCAAAGGGCGGAGGCGTCGAGAGTAGCTGGCTCGATCATTTCAACGGAAGAAGCACGCACCCTCATGAAACGCATGGCCAACCTGGAACGAAAGCTGACGGGGGACGCGGCAGGCCTGAAGAAGAATATATGGCGAGTGACTAGGTGGTAAATGTCGACATCACACTCAGCCGCACACATGACCATCCGTTTACCGCAGAGATAATGACTCCCATTCTCCCTGACAAATACAGGTCACCGTCGATCCCACCATATGACGATTGAGGGGATCCCGATGACCATTTGGAGATGTATATAGGGCACATGCTCTTGTACGGGTACACTGAGGAGATCATGTGCCGAGCCTTTCAGAACCATTTGACAGGTTCTGCCCAAAGATGGTTACGAACGCTGATGCCAAACTCTATCTCAAGCTGGGATGAGTTGAAGGAAGCATTTTCCCTCCAGTTCATAGGGGTTAAAAAATACATCCCTTTGAAGCATAATCTGATGGCGATATGTCAGAAGCCGAATGAGTCATTAAGGGAGTGGCTCGCAAGATACGGGGAAGTTGTCGCCGCCACAATAGACATAACGGACAGAGAGGCCTTGATAGGGGTGTTATCTAGCATGAAGAAAATAACCCTCTTCAAGAAGGAGCTGAACCGGAAACCCCCGTCCAGCTACAAGGAGTTTCTTACGCGAGCGCAAAGGTACATCAGCGCCGAGGAGGCAGATGGCAACGACCCCGAGCATAGGTCTAACAAGAGTAAAGGGGCCGACCAGGGGTCAATGCCGCCAAAGCAAGACGGGAAAAAGCGTTGAGGTAGAGGGAGCAGAGACAAGCAACCGACCACGACGTCAGGCGTACCAGAAGCCAAAAAGCTAAGGCAAAAGGATGCCCGCAAGCCTCGGCTGTTCTAAAAGTACGACTCCTACCATGAGCTAACGGTAGGCGTCGAGGAGGTCTTCAATCAGGTCGGTCGCAGAAACTTACTGCGCCGACCAGAATCGATGAAGTCAGATCCCAGCCGAAGGAACCCAAATAAATTCTGTAGGTTCCACGGCGATGTCGGCCACCACACCAACGATTGTGCTGACCTCAAGGATGAAATCGAAAGTGTAATTTGTGAGGGAAGGCGGCAGGAGTTCAAGGCCGAGCGGAGACCTCACAACAACGGCCACGGTGGACAAAATGACGATCGGCGCCGAGAGGAGAACCAACGCCCAGAAGACTGAGAACCCGTCGGTGTCGTACGGACTGTCCTTGGCGGCCCCTACGTAGGAGGAGACTCGAGGAGGTCTCAGAAGAACTACGCCCATGAGGCCAGTGGGTTTACCAGGAACGATTTTGGTGCGTCTCCGCTGCAAAAATCCCAAGGTACAACCATACTGACGTGGCCTTTAACGAAGAAGACACCAATGGAGTTCACTTCCCCCATAATGACGCGCTGGTGGTGGAAGCTATGATTGGAAACCACACCGCGTGCTGAATCCTGGTGGACAATGGGAGTTCGGTGGACCTCCTATATTCCGACTGCTTGGAGAAGATAGGGATCTAAAAGGAGCGGTTGGAAAGGACCTCCAGGCCACTATACGGTTTCACTAGAGATTCCGTCATCCATCAAGGGACTATCCGGATACCCATAACTGCTGGAGAGAAACCCTGACAGGCAACCATAATGGCCAACTTTGTGGTCATAAAAGAATGCTCCCAGTACAACGCGGTAATCAGGAGACCAACCCTCCAGGCATTGAGGGCAATAACCTCCGTCTACCACCAGAATGTCAAGTTCCCCACCTCAAATGGCGTAGGGGAAATGAAGAGCAACCAGTATGAAGCTAGGGTTGCATACTCCGACGCCCTGCGCAGATATGACCAGCCAGGAAGACATAAGGCAAGGATGGTTCACCAGAGTCTTGTCGAGGACATAGACCCCAGGATCCAAGAGAAAGTCACATGGTCTTAACCCATCGAGCAGTTGGTGGAAGTCTAAGTTGATGAAGGTGAGTCCACCAAAGTGCTAAAAATAGGCTTAGGCTTAGCCTCATCACTTAAGGTTGAGATCGAAAACTTCCTCAGGCAGAACTTAGATGTCTTCGCCTGCAATCATTTCGACATGGAAAGGATCGACGCCGAGGTAATATGTCACTCCCTAAATGTCGACCCCTCATATCCGCCCAAGCGCCAGAAACGTCGACCGATGAACTCCGAGAGGTATGAAGCGCTGAAAGAAGAGGTCAACAAGCTGATCAATAATGGGTTCATCAGGGAGGCCCATTACCCACGTTGGGTATTAAATCCCGTTCTAGTGGTCAAGCCCAACGGGAGCTAGAGGACATGCATCGACTTCAGCGATCTCAACAAAGCCTGCCCAAAGGATGGCTTTCCACTCCCTCGAATAGACCAAATGGTCAACGCCACAGCAGGACATGAGATGTTGAGCTTTATGGACGCCTACTCAGGATATAACCATATCCCCATGCATCCAGCTGACAAGGAGCACACATCTTTCATAACTGACAGGGGCCTCTACTGCTACAAGGTGATGCCTTTCGGCCTGAAAAATACAGGGACTAACTACTAGAGGTTTGTGAATAAAATGTTCGCTCAACAGCTCGGCAAAACGATGGAGGTCTACGTCGACGATATGCTTGTAAAAAGTACCAGGGCCAGCCATCACATCAATCATCTGGGGGAAATGTTTGGTGTATTAAGAAAATACCACATGAAACTCAATCCCTAGAAATGTGCCTTTGGAGTTGGGTCGGGGAAATTTCTCGATTTTATGGTCAGCAACCGTGGGATTAAAGTTAACCCCGAGAAAATCAAAGCCCTACAGGATATGTGGTCCCCAACAAAGCCAAAGGAAGTGCAAAGATTAACAGGATGTGTCGCCGCCCTAAGCAGGTTCATATCAAAAGCAACCGACAAATGTGTCCCTTTCTTCGATGCTTTGAAAGGAAGCAAGCGCTTTGAGTGGACACCGCAATGTAAAGAGGCCTTCTAGAAATTGAAGGAGCATTTGGGCAAGCCCCCAATTTTGTCAAAACCAAATGTCGACGAAGAGCTTAGCCTATACCTCTTTGTGTCCCAACACGTCGTAAGCTCCGTATTAGTAAGAGAAGAAAAGAGGGTGCAATTGCCGATCTACTATGTAAGCAAAAGGCTCCTCGATGCCGAGTCGAGATACAACGAAATGGAGTGCCTAGCCCTCACCCTGATGGTAGCTTCAAGGAAACTTTGACACTATTTTCAATCTCACACAATACGGGTTCTCACAAACCACCTGCTGAGACAGGCTCTACAAAAGCCTGAAATTTATGGTCGACTCCTCAAATGGTCGGTAGAGTTGAGCCAGTTCGACATAAAATATGTGCCAAGAACTGCAATCAAGGGCCAAGCGCTCACCGATTTTTTGGCTGAGTTCTCTCATAGATCAGCTCCGCCGCATCTAGAGAAGTCGAGGTTACAAAATGGAAGCTCTACGTGGATGGGGCATCGAGCGAAAACGGGTCAAGAGTCGATGTCTTGTTAATTAGCCCCGAAGGCCACAAGATTACCTAGACGGTTTGATTTAAATTTAAGGCATCGAGCAATGAGGCGGAATATGAAGCACTAATTGTCGGACTACGATTAGCCAACCACCTGAAGGTCGAAAGGCTTAGCGTCTTCAGCGATTCTCAATTGGTCGTCGCATAAGTAAAGGAAGAATACCAAGCACGCGGTGAGAAGATGGGAGCATACTTGAGAAAGGTAAAGGAAGAACTCATTAAGTTCAAAAACTAGGAAATACTTTAGATACCACGAGCCGAAAATGCGAACACCGATGCCCTGACAAAGCTAGCATCTTCAAGAGATTCTGACACACTGGGGGTCATTCCTATCGAAGAATTGGAGTGGCCGATCATTGAAGAACAAACTAAGGCATTAATCGTCCAAGCAGGTGGAAGTTGGATGACACCGCTCACCCAATACCTAATGGACGCACAACTGCCAGATAATAAAGACGAAGCCAAACAGATTAGGTATAGAGCTGCTAGGTACTTATTGTACGATGGCTTGCTCTACTGATGAGGCTACTCAACACCTCTACAGCGGTGTCTGGATGATGCCGAAGCCCAGAAGGTCCTTCAAGAAATCCATGAAGGAGTCTGTGGTAACCATACTGGGGGACAGTATCTGGCTCTAAAGGTTTTGAGGCAAGGATACTACTGGCCCACGCTAAAAAAGAATGCTTTTCAATACGCCTGACGTTGCGATAAATGCCAAAGGTATGCCACAATTCTTAGAGCACCCCCAGAAAATTTAACTTCCATTCTTAGTCCATGGCCCTTTACCAAATGGGGGTTGACCTAATCGGGCCATTACATCTTGCACCCGGAGGATTTAAGTTTGCAATCGTTGCGGTAGACTACTACACGAAGTGGGCAGAGGCAAAGGCTCTAACTACAACCACAGAAGCAGCCTGCACCAAATTCATGTGGGACAACATCGTGTGCAGGTTCGGGGTTCCCCACTCAATAGTATCCGACAACGAAAAATAGCTCGACAATGCCTCAACACGCAGATTCTGCGACAGCTTGGGCATCCGAAAAGACTTCTCGGTGTCGATCCATCCACAATCAAATGGACAAGTTGAGGCGTTTAATAAAATACTAAAGTATATCCTCAAAAAGAGACTTGACGATCTGAAAGGGAAATGGGCCGATGAACTTTCCAAAGTCTTATGGGCATATAGAATGACGAGCCGAACTACTACGGGTGAAACACCCTTCTCTATGGTGTATGGCATTGAGGCAGTGCTCTCCGTAGAAATCGAAACGCCGACCCTAAGAACTGTCGTCCATGATGGCGATGAAAACGCTGAAGGCATGAATAGAGAACTCAACTTGTTGGAAGAAAAAAGGCTCGACTCCTAACTACGCCTCCTCGCCTATCAATAAAGAACAACGCGATACTACAACAAGAAAGTTCAGCAAAGAAGGTTCGTCTCACGAGACCTAGTATTAAAAAAGGTATCGCAGAGCACAAAACCCAAAAATACTTGTCCACTGGGCCCAACTTGGGAAGGGCCTTACCGCATAAGGGAAGTGCTACACCCCGACACCTACATTTTGGAGAGCCTCGACGGTAGAAGAATTCAACACCCGTAGAATGCAGAACAACTAAGGCTATACTACCAATAGTAAAGAAAGGAATTCACCCCTTAATAACGTGTATGCTCAACAAAACCAAGGTTATAATGAACAACCATGAGGGACAAAGGTCTACGGATCACTAAAAAATAACATGACGACTCCAAGGGGTAAACTCGACGTCAGATCCTCTAAGGAGGAAAGATAAAGACTTAGCAAAATTCTAAGCAATTTTCTAAAACGACGACCCCAAGAGGTAAACTTGAGGTTAGATCCTCCAAGGAGGAAAGACAAACACTTAGCAAAATTCTAAGGAATTTTCTAAGATGACGACCCCAAGGGGTAAAATCGACGTTAGATCCTGAAAGGAGGAAAGATAAAGACTTAGTAAAATTTTAAGAAATTTTCTAAAACGACAACCCTAAGGGGTAAACTCGACGTCAGATCCTCCAAGGAGGAAAGATAAAGACTTAGCAAAATTCTAAGGAATTTTCTAAGGCGACGACCCTAAGGGGTACAATCGACGTCCGATCCTCCAAGGAGGAAAGACAAAGACTTAGTAAAATTCTAAGAAATTTTCTAAAATGCAGCAATTGCAAAGCAAGGTATGAATTAAATCTATTATCTTTATATATATAAGTGCAGATAAAATAAAAAGCTGTTCATATCAAATATTAAGTTACAAAAGACCAATATATATATATATATATATAGAAAGGGAAAAACAAAAGTTTCCTAGGCATCGCCACCAGCCGCCGATTCTTCACCATCGCCAGGAGGGGAAACGTTGTCGTCGTCAGCAGGTTGAGGAGAATTGTAAAGAAAGTTCAAGTCCCACTCAGGACGCTCCTTCTTGATCAAATCGATGATTTGTTGACCTGCCGATTGGAAATCCTTGTTACAGATATCCGTGAACTCCGAAGAAGCCTTGAACTCCTTAATAATCTTTGCCTGCTTGGCACCGAAGGTAGCAGCAGCCTCGGCTTCGGCTTCCTTCTTCCCCTCGGCCTTTCCCTCAGCGAAACGCTTCTTCGCTTGCCTTAGCTAATGTTTTATCAGACAAATTTGCCCGCTATGTGAGATCCTCAGCTTTGGCCTTCAGTTGGGCCAGATCGCCTTCCAGACTCGTCAGCTTGGCCACAGCCACGTCTCTCTCCTCGACAACATCCTCCAACTTTTTCTTGGCATCATCGACAAGAGAGTTAAGCTTGACCTCCACATCGTCCATCTCCTTTTTACGCTCCTCAACCTTGACTAGGTCAAGGTGGTTAAGGATGGAAATGATAAGGCTTTGGAAAATTGAAAATCAAAAAATTTGAAGAAAAAAAAAAAAAACTCGACCAAATCTTACGTGGATCTGGAAGGAGATTTGTTTGCGCTGACGGTCGACCAAAGAAGATTGAGAGACAGTGATCCAGTGGGGCTCGAGGAAAGACTCATAAAGAGCCTGGAAGACAAGGGAGAAACGAGGGGGAAGTTTTAACATCTCCCCAATCTCGACGTCAGAAATGTCTGAGACTTGAAAATTTCCGTCCATAATTTTTCCCCCGGGAATAAGTACACGTTCCCTCGGCGCCGGGGGAGCGCTGACTTCAAGAATGGGGATCACCAGTGTCCAAGCCTCGACGGCTGGTGTCTTCTCAATGCGCGTCTTCTTCTGCGCATGCTTCCCCCCGGTATCAAAGGACCTTTGACCTTCTTACTCCTCGGCGCAGGGGAAGAAGAGCTGGCTTTCTCCTTTCCCTTTGATGGGGGCTGTTGGTTCGACAGGTGCTATTGGTCCAACAGTGGCTGTTGGCTCGGCCTAGATTGCTGGCTACCAGGAAGTTGGATTCTCAGTGACGCCATCTCTGCGGAAATGACGAGACGAAGATACGATCAACGTTTGAAAAACAAGAACCGTAATAAGGGAGCGCGTTGAAAGGAGGAATTACCTTCGTTGCTTAGGTGGAAGTATGCGCAGACGGCGTCTAGGTCTGAAGGGTCGGGGAGATCAAAGATTAAACCGGCGGCGTGAAGGTTGGCCTTGGTCAGAAGCGTTTTGATGTGGCAGACCTCTGACGAAAAAGAGAAGGCCTTCTCGATCCTCACCAAACTATTGCCAGAAAACTTCGGCCGGTCCTGGTTAACTGAAGGATAAAAGATTATCAGCAAAGTCAGATAAAGAAAGACTCACCCATATTCCCAAATGTTGTATGCACCTGCCTTCGACGGGGCAGGCGGTCGTTGGGGTGAAAATTGAAAGGCCCCCGAATCGTGAAGAACATAGGCTTCCACCCATGTGACGACGAGGGAATGCGAAGAACATAGGCTTCCACCCATGTGACGACGAGGGAATGCCCAGTATCTGCTTCCCAAATCTGGGTTGAGACCTCCTATGACCACTCAAAAAATACCACACCTCACACTTGGCGACGTGGCATAGCTTATACATAAATCAGAACTCATCCAAAGGGAGTTCCATATCGAATTGTTGGTGCCATCAAATTCAGGCACCGGCAAAGCAGTACCAGAAGTTCAGCGCCAATTGAGTCGGGAAAATGCCATAACAATGACAGTAGTCTAGTCATCCCCGCCGTAACGGCTCTAGTATAGACCGGGAGGTACCCGGTCGGTGGCATGCTGGTTCTAAAATTCATGTCCGGGAAAAGATATTCAAACCACTTCCCGTCGATGCGTCCTTCCTTCATAGCCCGGTTGATATCTTTGTTCTGAACCCTCGATGCCACAACGTCGGCTGAATAAAGGCCTATCCGGATCGCCACTCGTGGCAGCCAGGGGGGCATCTACCATCGCGGCAGCCACACCGCCCACCCTGCCCCCCGTGAAGGGGATCCGGTCTACTATCTTTTCCAAAATTCGTTCGACGCTACCGAATTCACTTCTGAAATCGTCACCCGGTTCATATCTTTCTTGAACGTCTTTAATGTCCCTCAGCACGGAGTCGACATTGGAAGACGAAGAGGACCATGAGATCTCCACCACTAAAGGGGGGTCTGGACAGACGACAGAAGAATCCTCTCGACTGGGGGAACTTTGGGCCATTGTTCTGGTGATAAAAAGGCAAGGAGCTGAGTTAAAACCTTAACGTCGAGAGGAAGAAAGGATGGTTATTCTAAGCAATGACTACTCAAATGCCTCGACTTGATGTCGACCATTCATATGAGAATGGTAACGGCGAGTGCTCATAGAATCCCAGGTTTCCCAGAACCCAGAAACCAGAAGAACACCGACAAAAAAAGATGGAAGAATGACTATCCTATGTGGAAAAACAAAATGGAGTAAGTCTCCCTAACTTCTACATTCCGCGCATTTTGCATATATATATATATATATATATACATGGTTCAAACAATAAAAAGAGCCCGTGAGTAAGTAAAGCAAACAAAGGGTGGAAAGGCTTACCGGTGAAGAAGGATTCTGGCGGAATAGGCAGCGGTTCAACAAGTGTGAAGAGAGTTTGCGGTTTTGAAAAAATGGCTTTCAAGTTTGAAGAAGGAATTTAAAGGAACGCAAGTCCTCGACCCTGACCGTTGGATGAAGATTTTAAAGTCCAACGGCAAGGGGGTCTTGCCCAGATCTGACGGTGATAAACGAAGGCGGGAAACGTAAAGGTCACGATCCAAGGGCCCATATTCGTCCCTTCAAAGTGAGGCCTTACGTAATCATGGGGAATCGACGATGCGACGGTTGCGTCCCCCAAAGGAAATCCAGAGCATCCAGGCCATCATTGCGGATGAAGGCTCAGGACTGATTCCCCACACCTGAAGCATGGAAGGACAACCGAACCTAAGCTCAAGGCCGCCTAAAAGGAGCCCTCGACCTGGGAGGTAGCTGTTGTGTGGAAAAATGTGACGGACACATGGATGAACGATAATGCGACAAGTGGCCTTGACTACTCTCCACCAAGCAACAACTCTCGACGTCTACGGCTCCCTCTTCTTCCATTGGAAAGCCTAAGCACGAAGTCCAAATTAGGGTGACGATTTCTTATGGGGTCGACAGATCATGCCGTTGAGATTAAGGCACGAAGATCCGTCGACTGCAGAAAGGACCGCCAAAGAGGACAATTGGGCTAAACAGCTTCGACGAAGAGGAAAACGTTCTTTAGAGGACGTGGCAGGTTGCGTGCAAAAGTGGAAGACATCTGCAGGTGATGACGGGTATTTCTACCAACAAATCGAGTACTTTTAAGCTTGAATATTTGTAAGTTTTCTAGCATTTTTGTTAGTTTAATGTCTTTTGTGTGTTTTTTTATAGGAATTATAAATAAATGCCAACTTTGATATTTTGCATGAAGAAAAGAAGAATATTTGCCTAACTTGTGAATCAATGGCAAGAGGAGGTGAAAGAGGATTTTAAGGCACAAAAGAGGAGGCTTTGGAATTTAAGAAAGCGGGCTGCAGCGCACCTTCATAGGCTTCAGCGCGCAAAGGAAAGCAAAGAAGACGAGAGAGCAGGGGAAGCATAGGCTGCAGCACACAATAGGCGCTGCAGCGCGTCCAACCCCAGAAACGCGCACTGCAGTGCGTCCAGCCCCAGAAACACGTGCTGCAGCGCACCAAGGGGGCTGCAGCGCGCCCAGCAGCGTGTCAGGCTCAAGAGATACGCGTTGCAGCGCGCCCACTTGATGATGCGCACTGCAGCGCACATTCAGCGCGCCCCAGCCCACAACAGCGGTATCCTCCACCAGAAACGCGCGCCGCAACGCGTCTTCATGCAGGTTGCAGTGCGCGTATGAAACGCTAGCTCTGAAATGTTGTATTATAAAAGGAAAGAGTTTCCATTTGAGAGAGGGAGCCCAGAAAAGTGAAGAAAACATCAAAAGGAGGCCGAAATCCTTCATCTTTGAGGTCCTTGGAAGCTCTTCAATAGATATTGGGTTTTATCTTCTTTCATCTATTTTTCCATGTTGAGCTAGACATTAAATCTAGGACTTGATGTAGTTTTATTTGAACTATGTTTTGAATATTTTGTTGATTATTAATTTAATTTCATTTTCAATTCATTTATGTTTCTCTATGCTTAATGCTTTTAATTTATTTGGCCAATGAGTTAGATGATTTTTAGATTGCGAATTTGATGCTCGGGAGAGATTGAATTCTTTATCTAGATTTCAAAAGCATAGTCTAGGTTGTTGTGAGACCGGGAGGAGATCAACGCTTAGATAATCAAATTAGGATTTAGTTTGTTATGAGGCCGGGAGGCGATCAATATTCCTATTTTCTAATTCTAAAGGCGAAGCTTAATTTGTGTTTAAATGTTCATTTCGAATAGGGATATTGTTTTGGGTATTTAAATACAATTTCTTGTGAGGCACTCGGGAGAGGTTGCGAAATGACATTAGAGCCTTGATTAATAAATTGAATGGAATTGATTAGCGATTACATAATAGGATGAACATAGGAATAATAAAGCGAAATCAAGTCCCTAGACCATTTGTGTATAGATACTTTATTTTCTTATTTGCATATTTATTTTCTTAATTGTCATTTTATTAGGTTGCCTAGAGAAAGTTAAGTTACAATAATTGCGGTACTTAATGGCAATTCTAAACCCAATCCCTGTGGAGACGATACTTACTCACCTTATACTCAAAACTTGACACCATACGCTTGTAGAAATTTATTATACAAAATTAATTCGCATCAAGTTTTTGAGATGCGCGCTGCTGGGCGCGCTGCAGCCCCCTTGGTGCGTTGCAGCGCGCGTTTCTGGGGCTGGACGCGCTGCTGTTTGTCTATGCATGATTCAGTTAACACACAAACACATATTCAACAAATCCTCACACGTTCACTACACAGAAGCTGGTAATCCAAAGGGAAACCAAGAGGTAACCCGGCTGGTTTTTGTTGGCGAAATTTGACCGTCAACACAAATTAATGCCTTTTCCATCATAGAAATCCAGATGTCCAAAGACTATCAATACATTTGCCAAGAATGCAAAATATACATTCTATTCAAATTAATGTCTAAATAACATAATAAGACAACCATGTATTGACAGAACTACTCTCACTGAATGGATGGAAACAAACAAATATGATATTAACACAAGAGAACTAACTTACATATAATTTCCAATTAGATACGTTTGGAATAGTAAATATAAATATTGGTCTCGAATATAAATGGGACATACAATTGGACGAATTTTTCATGTCCATCCAAGCTATGGAGAACTATACTATCTTAAATTATTATTAAATCATAAAAAAGGCACAACAAGTTATGAAGCTCTTCGAACAGTTAATGACATCAAACAAATATGCTATGCACTAAGCTTATTAGGAGATGATCGAGAATGGGATTAATCTATACTAGAAGGTTCATTGTGGTCAATAGCAAGTCAGCTATGACAATTAAGCGTCATAATTTTATTATTTTGCTATGTAAATAACCCAAATTAAAACTTTATTTAATAACTCAAATTTTCAAGTACCTGAAACAGAATTATACAATTTTGTACTATATGAACTAGAAAAATTATTAAATTTAAATTTATCAACCTTAACACGTTTTAACTTACCTCTTCCAACTAGATCATTAATGGATGATTTAAATAATAAACTTTTAAGACAAGAACTTAATTACGATATACATAAACTAAAATAAGAAAATACTAGATTAGTAAATAATTTAAATAATGAACAACAATTTATTTATCAACAAATTTACAATCACTACATGAGAAAAAAAATAATCTCATTTTTATCTATGGTCATGGTGGAATTGGAAAAACATATTTATCGAACACAATAATCACAAAAATTAGATCAAATAATGAAGTAATTTTTGGCTATTGCATCTTTCAGAATAACATCACTACTACTACCTAAGAGAAGAACTGCACATTCTAGATTTCGAATACCACTGTCAATAGATAAATATTCTACCTATCATATTAAAAAAGGAACTCAATTGGTAAAATTAATTAATAAAAGATCACTTATATTATGGGATGAAGCACCTATGACTAATAAATATTGTTTTGAAGCATTAGATAAAATACTTCAAGATGTAAGAAATAACTTTGAAAAACCATTTGGTGGCATGACAGTTGTCTTAAGAGGTGACTTCAGACATATTTTACTAGTTATTCCTATAGGAACAAAAAAGATATAATAAATGCAACTATAAATAACTCTTATTTATGGCCACATTTTAAAATTTTAAAGTTAATAGAAAACATGAGATTAAAACAATGCAACCGTATAATACAAGAAACAAAGGAAATTGCAACATTTTCAAAAAGGATATTAAATGTTGGAGATGGTACGGAAGGAATAAAAGATTTAGAAAATGAAGACGCTACGTGGGTAAAAAAAAACCAGAAAAATACATACTACATTATGATTCAATTCTAATTGAAAAATTTTAACTTCAATATATAATAATTTAAATACTTACTTTAGCAATATTGAATATTTAAAAGAGCGAGCAATCATAACACCAAAAACTAAAACAACTGACAAAATTAATAATTACATATTATCCTTAATTCCTAGAGAAGAAAAATCTTATTATAACTACAACACTATTGTATCGTTATCATAAAGCATAGATGAACTTAATCTTTTATATCCTCAAGAATTTTTGCACACTCTTAACTTTAATGGAATACCACCACATAAATTAAAACTTAAACTAAGAACACCTATAATGTTATTACGAAATCTAAATCAATCAATTGGATTATGTAATGGAACAACACAATTAACAAATAAATTATAGAAGTTCAAATCATAGACTCAAGCAGTATTAATGAACAAGTATATATCCCAAGAACAGAAATGATTGTACATGAATCTAAATGGCCATTTACACTAAAAAGACGACAATTTCCTATTAACATTTGGTATGCAATGACAATAAATAAAAGTCAAGGAAAATCTTTGAATAAAATAGGATTATATCTAGATAGCGAAATTTTTATCCACGGACAACTATATGTCGCTTTATCAAAAGCTATAACTCCGAAAGGATTGCATATACTAATTGATAATTCAATTAATAAATATTCAATTATATAAAAAATATCGTTTACAAAGAAATTCTACATAATAGCAAATGAAGAAATAAAATACCATATAAAAATATAAATATTATAATAAATTAATTATTAGATTCATAATCTTTTTTTTATAATCAAAATTGCTTACTATTTATGTATCAAAAACATGTTGAATAAAAGTTCCTATTTTTATACACTAAAACAATTACCTTTTTTTTGCCAACAGTTAGCCAAAATGACGACATTAATTCGAGCCCTAAAACCAAATAAAGTTAATCTGCAGATTATGGATGAATAATGATCTGAGCACTGGACATTTGATCAGCCTTGATTGTGTTTTAGTCGATGAAGAGGTAATGCTATTTAACAAATATAATATCCTATTATTTTTCATTTAATGCCAAATATTATAAATTAAATAACAATATTACCTTTCATATTTGCTGCATGAAACAATTCAAAGCTTAAGTCAGGCACGAGGTGGTCGATCCGGCGCAGGGGGCTGGTGACGCCGAGTAGGCACAGAGTGATGCCGACCAAGTCACGGGGGGCGACAACGAGCATTGAGGAGATTCCGCCCGGCGATCTATTGTTCTTGCAACTCTTTTTTTTTTCTAGGGCCGTGAGGCCCAGACTAAATTTGATAATTTCTAACAACCATAAGGTCGAGACCGATTTTTTTTTCTTATATATGCCTTTCATATAATATTCGTACTTTTCTTTTTGCCGAGTGTAGGCTCGACTACCTTTTTCTTTTTGTTGGGGGGCCACGTTGTTGTACCTTAATACCTTAATACCCCTTCGCCAGAGTTGAATTTTTGGAGTTGGCTCTGGCGCGCCGTTGTCAATGCTTCGACATAGATAGTAGAGTGTGAAGGCAAAACTCCTAGTTGCTCAAGCACGGTTGGGCCAGAGCCATACCGTCTTTGTAAGTTCGTGGGGGGCTCACACTGCTCCCTTTTGCCAAGAACAAGGTTTTGGACTTGTTGTTGGCACATCGTCGGCGATGTGTCGACGACTCTAGTCGACGTATCGATAATTGTAGAAGATCATACCCATAAAGTAGTAAGAAGAATTAGTCAACGTATCGACGTATATTTATTCGTGTATAGGTTACAAGTTGGCTTTTTAGTTTGCCAGAATGGGGAAATGAAAGATTACAAGTAGAAAACATTTAGTCTGCTCTGTTAGGTCGACGCTTCTTGTAGTCACTGGTAGTAGACCTTTAACTAGTCTGCATTCCATGTATGCTTGATGCTTCGACCGTCGAGCTCTGCTAGTCGATATGACCCGTTCGCAATAACCTCTTGTATTTTGTAGGGCCCTTCCCAGGTCGAGCCCAAGGCTCCGAAGTTCTTGAGTTTTGTATTAGGGGTTACCACCCGCAAAACTAGGTCTCCGACCCCGAAACGCTTCGGCTTGACCTTCTTATTGTAATACCTAGCCGTTCTTGCCTGGTAGGCGGCGAGCCTTAACTGTGCATCTATGTGTCGTTCTTCCAAGAGGTCGAGCTGCAAGCTCATCAGCTCGGTGTTCCTATCCTCCTTGCACCAGGTTACCCGGTTGGTCAGAATGGACACCTCGACTGGCAGGACTGCTTCGAACCCATAGGCCATTGAGAATGGGGCCCCATAGTAGTTCTGCTAGTTGTTCGGTAGGCCCACAACACTTTTGGCAACTCGTCAGCCCATTTTCCTTTGTAGGCATCGAGGCGTTGTTTGAGCGTGACTTTTATTATCTTATTGACTACCTCGACTTGCCCGTTGGACTGGGGGTATACGACAGAAGAAAAATTATTGTGGATCCCCAGTAGCTCACAAAACTAGCTTGTGTTGTCATTGTTGAACTGCTTCCCATTGTCGGACACGAGAGAGTACAACACACCGAACCTGCACACAATGTTGTTTTATATGAAGTTTGTGCATTTTACCTCTGAGATGGCCATCAATGGCTCAGCTTCGACCCACTTTGTGAAGTAGTCAACGGCGACTATAACGAACTTGTACCCCCCTGGGGTTTTGTGCAAGGGACCAATAAGGTCAACCCCTCACTTAGCGAAGGGCCAGGGGGATAGTATGGATGTTAAGTCCTCTAAGTGCAGCCGAGGGGTGGGGGCATACCTCTGGCAGCTCTCGTACCTTTTCGCGTACTCAGCTGCATCTTTTTTGAGGTTGGGCCAGTAATACCCTTGCCGTAATCTTTTGTAGGCTAGGGACTGTTCTCCCGTGTGGTTCCCACAAACTCCATCGTGCACCTCTGATAACACCTGCTTTGCTCCTCTGCGCCGAGGCACTTGAGTAAGGGCGTCGAGTACCCCCTGCGGTAGAGGAGGTTGTCGTGCATTGTGTATCTTGCTGCTTGATACTTCACCTTTTTGGCCTGCTGTCTGTCTTCAAGAAGTTCGCTGTTGACCAAGTACTGATGATTGGGTCCATCCAGCTGGGTTGGAAATCCACTAGTGCGATCTCAAGCCGCTTCTCTGTGGTCAGGGTCTTCAAGACCTCTACGGGTATTAAGTTCAAGAGCTCAGCATCTCTCGACGACGCCAGCTTAGCGAGGATGTCGGCGTTGCTATTCTCCGCCCTTGGCACCTGCTGTATTTCATAGGTCGTGAACTTCCCCAAGGCTTCCTTAACCTTCTTCAGATACGCGGCCATCTTCTCATCCCTGGTTTGGTACTGGCCCTTCACTTGATTCACAATGAGCTGTGAATCGCTGAAGATATCGAGGTCCTCTGCTTTTAAGTGCTCCACCAACCAGAGTCCGGCGAGCAATGCCTCGTACTGTGCTTTGTTATTGGACGTGGGGAATTCAAACCTGATGGCCGAGGTGACCTTGTGTCCTTCCGGTGTGTGTAACACGAATCTTGCTCCACTATCGTTGTCGTTGGAGCTCCCGTCGATTCTGCGATGAAGTCGGCCAGGGCTTGGCCATTGATGGCAGTCCGTGGTTTATAGTCGATGTCGAACTGGCTGAGCTCTATTGACCATTTAAAGAGTTGACCAGAGGCTTCGGGCTTTTGTAGCACCTGCATGAGGGGGTGATTGGTCAAGACCTGAATGCTATGGGCCTGCAAGTAGTGCCGTAACTTCCTCGCTGTCACAACTAGCGCGAGGGCGAGCTTTTCCATCTAGGGATACTTTGTCTTCACGTCGAGGAGGCGCTTGCTAGTGTAATACACCGGCAACTGCACCTTCTTCTTTTTACGGATTAACACCAAACTAATAGCATGCTCCGAGACCACCATGTAAAGGCTTAGCACCACCCCGGTCACAAGTTTGGACAACATAAGGGGTTTCCCAAGGTGTTTCTTCAGTTAGTGGAACGCTTGTTCGCACTCTTCCATCCATAGATACGGCTTGCTTCCCTTCAGGGTGTTAAAGAACGGTATGCACTTATCTGTGGATTTGGAGATAAACCTGTTAAGTGCGGCCACATAACCTATCAGCTTTTGGACCTCCTTAGGCTTCCTTGGCAATGCCATGTCGAGAAGGCACTGAATCTTTTGCGGATTGGCCTCGATTCCTCGACTACTCACTATGAAACCCAAGAACTTCCCTGAAGCGACGTCGAAGGCACACTTTCGAGGGTTTAGCTTCATTTTGTATGTTCTGAGGACACCGAACATTCTTATCAGGTCCTCCTCATGGTCTTCGGTCTTCCTGCTCTTTACCAGCATATCGTCGATGTAGACCTCCATAGTTTTTCCTATCAGCCCCGCAAACATCTTATTGACGAGGCGTTGGTAGGTCGCTCCAGCATTTTTAAGACGGAAAGGCATCACTCTGTAACAGTAGAACCCTCTATCGGTGACAAACGTCGTGTGCTTTTCGTCGCGGTTGAGCATTGGTATCTGGTTGTACCCATAGTTTGCGTCCATAAAGCTCAACAGCTCGTGTCTTGCTGCGGCGTCGACCAGCTGGTCAATTCGGGGTTGTGGGAAGCTATCCTTAGGACACGCTTTGTTCAAGTCGCTAAAGTCGACATACATTCACCACTCTCTATTTGGCTTCCTTACCAGTACAAGATTTGACACCCATTCGGGTTACAAGACTTCTCGGATGAAGTTGTTCGTCAAGAGCTTGTTCACTTCTTCCTGCAGGGCTTCGGATCTCTCAGCGTTCATAGGTCGACGCTTTTGTCTCTCTGGCGGAAATTTCTTGTCGATGTTCAGTCGGTGACACATGACGTCAGGGCTTATCCCTTCCATGTCCTCGTGGGTCCAGGCGAACACATCGAGGCTTTCATTGAGGAACTCGACCAGTTTTTCCCAGTTTTGTGCCCCCAAGTCCGAGCCTATCCTTAGTGTTCTCGTTGCGTCCCTTTCATTGATGGGGACTTCAATTAGTTCCTCAACCGGTCCTATTCCAGGCTCTTTTCTTGGGAACCTTGGATCCAAGTCGAGCCTTTCTGCCCTGGTCTCGTTCATGGGCAGCTCTCTTCGTACCTGTGTCGGCTCGACATAGTGGCAGACAATCTTCGAGTATGTGAACCTTGACTCGTACTGGTTTCTCCTAGCCTTATCGATCCCACTCGGCGTAGGGAACTTCATCACCTAATGGTAAATGGACGTCACCGTCTGCAAGGCCCTTAACGTCGGGCGCGGTTTATGACCCGCGTTGTATTGGTGGCGTCCCTTCACCACGAGAAACTTTGTCGGATCGAGGTGTGTGGAAGGGTCTCATTTATCAAAAAGTCATAGGCTTTTGAGATGGCCCTATCTCCGGGATGAATTTGTCTAATCTCATTATTTAAATAAATTAATCTCAGGGGTTTATAAGATTCTAAAGGAAGGATCCAAACGGGGGAAAAAATACCTTGTTGAGGCAATAAAATTCTATGTACAAGATGATATCATTGTTGGCCATTTCGACAAACCAGCGTAGGTATCCATTTTACCAATGCATGGATCCTCCTAAAGATCCAAGGCATCGCATTGGGGAGTACCAAAGTCTTCGGCCTCAAGAAGGTGATTCGCGTCAGACGTGTGCGACCTTGGCCTGAGACAGGCGTCCGGTTTCTAAAACATGATCTAAATAAGTTTGTTGAACTTCCTTCGATGTACTCCTTTTGGAGAAAATATTTTCTCTCGAGAGCTAGAAAATTTCGTGTTCTTATAAGGACTAGTTAGACGGGGGGTTATCGTCCATTTGGCCCATCCTGTCGGTCGTTTCAAGATTGTTGTCACACAATGGTCTTTTTCATATTATCTCATATTTTCTTAGATCAACCTCAATCTTCATCTCTAGGATCATAAGCACTCGGCAATTTTGAATTTCCGTGGAAATGGCGGTATCCCTTAGTTGGTTTCTCTATGCTAGGGACTTTAGAGGTGGAGGTCGACGTAGGGGACACCTGGAGATGGATGATCTAAGTGAAGGAAGATATTCGATCCCCATAGTTAGGGGCAAGGCGTGTCTTTCAATTTTGGCCGTTTGGTTTCAAAAAATTTGTCAAAATTAAATAAATTTGGGTTGTAAATTAAACAACTTGCACCAAGGAGGATCTTAAATTCTTGCCCGATATTTTCTAGCCTGTTTCCTCTTTGGCGGGGTTGTCGCCTTGCTCTTTAGAGCCTTTTTTGCCTCCTCAGCGTTAATGAACCCCTGCACCCTGGTCGGGAATTCCTAATAGGTGTGGGGCAGCCTTTGGTCGAGGTCTGTGTTGTAGGGGATGTCTTTCTTCATGTTGGACAGTGCCCCCATCAAGGCCACTTTATCGGAGATTCCCTCAGTGGCGGTGACCTGTTCCCCGAACTGGGCTATCCAGTCCTTCAGGGACTCGTTAGGTCCCTGGTATACCCTCAACAGGTTCTGCATTGGTGGGATGTACTTCTTGAGACCTATGAATTGAGTCAAAAAGGCGTTCTTCAGATCATCCCAACTAGTGATGGATTTTGGTTTGAGGGACCTAAACCATCTCCTCGCAGAATCAGAAAGGTGATTCCTGAATGCCCGACACATCACCTCCTCAGGCTATCCATTCAGGACCATGTGTCCTGTGTACACCTCTAAGTGGTTGTCCGGGTCACTCCTCCAATCGTATAGCGAAATAGGAGGTGACTTGTAGTTGTCGAGAAGTGAGACCCGGATGATGTTTTCCGTGAATGGGTGGTCGTGAGACGTATACATCTTGGCGTCAACGTTAACTGCCTCGGCCACCTTTCCTACAACCTGTTCAAAGTTGTTCAGTCGACCCCCATCCGCTTTTCCAGCCTGGCCATCTGATGCGAATTAATTTTGTATAATAAATTTTCGCAAGCGTACGGTGTCAAGTTTTGAGTATAAGGTGAGTGAGTATCGTCTCCACAGGGATTGAGTTTAGAATTGCCATTAAGTACCGCAATTATTGTAACTTAAATTTATCTAGGCAACCTAATAAAATGACAATTAAGAAAATAAAACAAAATAAATATGAAAATAAGAAAATAAAGTATCTATACACAAATGGTCTAGGGACTTGATTTCGCTTTATTATTCCTATGTTCGTCGTATTATGTAATCACTAATCAATTCCATTCAATTCATTAATCAAGGCTCTAATGTCATCTCGCAACCTCTCCCGAGTGCCTCACAAGAAATTGTATTTAAATACCCAAAACAATATCCCTATTCAAAATGAACATTTAAACACAAATTAAGCTTCGCCTTTAGAATTTGAAAATAGGAATATCGATTGCCTCCCGGCCTCACAACGATCTAAATCCTAATTTGATTATCTAAGTGTTGATCTCCTCCCGGTCTCACAACAACCTAGACTATGCGTCTCAAATCTAGATAAAGAATTCAATCTCTCCCGAGCATCAAATTAGTAATCTAAAAATCCTCTAACTCATTGGCCAAATAAATTAAAAGCATTAAGCATAGAGAAACATAAATGAATTGAAAATGAAATTAAATTAACAATCAACAAAATATTCAAAACATAGTTCAAATAAAACTACATCAAGTCCTAGATTTAATGTCTAGCTCAACATGGAAAAATAGATGAAAGAAGATAAAACCCAATATCCATTGAAGAGCTTCCAAGGACCTCCAAGATGAAGGATTTCAGCCTCCTTTTGATGTTTTCTTCACATTTTCGGGCTCCCCTTCCAAATGGCATATCTTTCCTTTTATACTACAACATTTCGGAGCTAGGGATTTAGTCGTCGTATTTGCAGACCAGCGTGAAAACAAATTGCAGTCGCGCATTTTTTGGAAGAGGATTTTGCTCGGGGGGATGAGGCGCCCCTGCGGTGTTTTGTGTTTTGCTGCATATGGGACACATTCTGGGCGGCGCATGTCCAGCCTCTGAGGCACGTTTTGGGTGCGCGCAGGCGCATTTTGAAATTTGGCGGGTTGATTAAAGCTGAACTTGCACCTCCCTTGCTCTCTGGACTTCTTTGTATTCCTTGAGCCACTGTAGCCCAAAATGGTCTTGTGCCCCAGACCATTTTTGGCATTCTCAGCCTCCTCTTTTGTGCCTTAAAATCCTCTTTTGCCTCCTTTTGCCATTGATTCACAAGTGGGCAAATACTCTTCTTTGCTTCATGCAAAATCATCCAAGTTCGCATTTATTTATAACTCCTATAAAAAAACACACATAAGATATTAAACTAACAAAAATGCTTGAAAACTTACAAATATTCAAGCTTAAAAGTACTTGATTTGTTGGTAGAAATACCCGTCATCAAATACCCCCAAACTCAAACATTTGCTTGTCCTCAAGCAAAAGAAAAGAAAGAAAAAGAAAACACAAATCAAGTACTAAGACACAAACGAAAAAGTGTGAGTTTTGTATCGAGTCAACAACTGTGCATGTATCTCCAAAGTCACATAATGCTCTAAGCTCAAAGGAAATGCAAACACTGAGATTATCTAGAATTTCAACATCAAGCATAAATTTCACTCCACTCAAGTCTCTCTAAGTGTAAGTGTGTGCACAATCAATCTCAATCAACCAAATAAAATCCGGATAGACCTATGAGCCAAGGAGACTATGAGTGATATCTTAATAAGAACTACCATAGGCCCATTTTTCGTGTCACTCTCCACTAATAAAGGTTCACTTGTCATTGAAGATCAAAAGGACTTTTGAGGGTTGTAATGTATCGCTAGGGTAAAAGGTGGATGAGATCATAATTTTTAGGCTCAAATCACCCTAGGCATGTATCACAACTCATGTATCTCCCATGATTTCCAAGAAAAGAAAAGAAAAAATTTCACCCAACTCCTCTTTTCAACATACATTCACCTTCAATTGAACCCAAAATGAAATAAAAACAACAAAAATTTGAGAAATAAAGACCACACCCCCAAACTCAATCTCAACATTGTCCCCAATGTTGTAAAAAAATGGAGTGGTAACTCAAGTCCTCATCCGATTAACTCTTATAATTATTTTTTTTCTTTTTTTTTTCTTTTTTTTTCGTTTTTTTTTAATTGGGAATGAAAAACAACACAAGCCAATCCACTAATGATTTCCCAAACATAACCCACACTTGCTCTCAATCTTATAATTTAATGCAATTATGCCTAGTAGTGATGGGTTTAGGAAGTGAAAACGTATTTGGTGGTTTGGATGTACAAACATGGGTATTGAACGAAATAAGCAATATGGCTCAAAGGGGGGTAAACAAATGATGAATTTTCTTTTCAAGGGTTAGCTTCAAAGGCCCAATCGATCCGAATAAAATGCCTTAATTTTCTCTCCAATGATACTAAACCAACAATTTCGCCTCAAGTTTCACTCAAATGGATTCTAGTGTTCATGAGATATCAAAGTCTACCTAATGCACATAAATGTTCTCCAAATGCTTAAAAGATCAAGTGATCATGATTCATGATGCTCAAAAGTAGAGAATCAAGAGTAAATTTCAATCAATACGAGTCAAGCACACAGAAATCTCAATGAAATACATTTCAAAAGACCTAAGAAAGCATCAAGTGACTATACTCATCATTATTATCTAGTCATTTCATCTCAACAAACCTCACAATTTATTCAAACAACCTAAAAAGAAAAACAAGTAAAAACATGGACAAAAGAACACAACTCAATGGAGACAAGTCATAACAACCAACTCACAAGTAATGCTCAAAATCCACTAAAATCAACCACAAAGTGTCTCACCCCCAAACTCAGGATCAAACAATTGTTAAAATTAATAACAAGGGAATAAGAACACGTACCGGGGAGGCGAGACAATCCCGCCTCCTAGTATGGTTGGCAATTATGCACTGGGCATGATGGCATAAACTTGGGTTAGGGTGGAGCTCTCCTCAATAAATTGTGTCTTTAGGCTCAATTATTCCTATGCCGAGCCAACTCGTTAAAGAGTGGCTTTCGCCCATAGTACGTGTCATACAACACAACGTATGGGTCTTGATTCTTTACACCCTCAAGCTTGGTGAGATTTGGCAGTTTTCGGACCATTTGCTCAACTTGACTCGGCGCTAGCATATGCGCTTGGTTGGCATGGAAGAACGGCGCTCGAGATGGTGGAGGAGTTGCCGGCCACATTGGGTCTTCATAGATGTGATCTTTCTCAACCGGGGGTGGCACGACAATGAGGGTCTCGAGGGATTGAGACTCATTGACATCTTCTTGAGATTCTTCACTAACCAATTGTTGAGTCTCCTCTCTCAAAGAGTCATCTTCAAAGAATTCCCATTCCTCCTCTTGTGGTTCCCTATTCATGGCATTAGTAGATTCATCTGGAAGTAGCTTCTGTTGGTTGCGGAATCGAATTCGGTGGCGGAAGCGCAGCGGAAAGGCGGATCGTGTATAACAAAAATTTTCATGAAACCTTTGAGATACTCTATAGATTATATTAATTTATGCACGAATAAGTTAATCTCATTAATTCATTTATTAAGAACTCAATTCGGAAAAATACCTGGAGGCCGACTCGGTTGATAACTTGAGCTCTTTGACCTCGAACAATCCTTGCTCCAAAGCTTTGTGTCTAGAAAACCAATGTCTTCCACGTCAATTCCTAGAATCCACGAAGACGTGTGTGGGCACACATGAGACAAAACGGGTTACAATAAACACTCGAATTTCCACAAACACCAACGCATGCACGATGTGGAATTTTTGGAGAAATTTTTTTTCTTCCTCTCTACTTGAGAAATTCGGCTAGCCTTAACATTTAGGGCTGAAAAAATTGTTTCAAAATTTCTATAGAGAAATTTCGGCCACCTCTAAAATTAGGGCAAAAAACCATTCCGAAAATTGTCTCAAAAATTAGTATTTAGAGAGTAGAAGTCAAACTTCTAAAAGGAATCCAATCTCTATCTCTAAGATAAAGCTTGTTAATTATCTCCTATTTGAATTTGGAACAAAAAATCCCTTCCCCTTATCCGTAAGGTGGCCAGCCACACTAGTAAGGTTTATCCCTATTTGTGGCGCCTATTATAGATAAGGAAGGAAGATATTTTATTCTTTATCCAGTAGTCCAATTTTAATTCTGCTTCAAATTTGAATTTAAGTCAAACTTAAATTAATTTGAATTCTAAATTGAACAACTTATCAAATAAGTTTAAATGGATAAATCTAGATGTGTTCAAATTCAAATTTAAATAATCACATTATTTAAATAATAATTAATTCTCAATTAATTATTTCCGAGTGTTTAATTTTAGAATTCGTAATTCTAAAATTCCCATTTTGTCCTCTCGTGTGCGGTAGAATTACTAGGACAACGCGGGACTAATGGACCTATAATCCCGAGCTCCAATAGAATTAATAATCAATTAAACACTTTAATTAATTAATTAATTCTATTAATTCTAATAGTTACTCCACTATAAACTTGGAATTGCACTCTCGAAATTATAGATATAAATTACTTCTAAACTATGAAGTGTCCATTTGATATAGTCATTGCATATAGATCAATCCTCCATAAATAATTCATAATTAGAGCCAGGTAGAATCCGTTAACCTCTCTAATTATATCTTTATCCTTGAGTACCATTGATTCTCTAATGGACAGTGATTCATAAAACACATTTATGAATCGGAGCTCCTACTGGTCCAAGTACCGAATCAACCCTCAAGAGAATTATTTATCTACTTCTTTCTCAAGAAGGAACGGATTCCGTCTTGTATAATAACATTCCCAGCTACCTACTTCATCATGTCTCCAAAATACAAGGAATAGGATTCAGGGTCTCGGTATCCGTACCGAGTAAATCAAAAGACACAAATCCTTAAATAGGAGTCTGTTAAGAACTCAGGATTAAGATCATTCTATATATGACCATCGATAGACTCAATTAGAATTTCTATACTTAACGGAAATTATTAGAAATTCATATTGTGTCTGTGTCCTTGTTTCACATAATCTCATTATGCGAAATACACTTATTCAATATCTCACCATATTAACAGTGCGGATAACATTGTTCCATTATAAATGGGAATGACATGTATTAATAATGTTTTAATTAAAGATTCGAACTTTAATTAAATTCATTATGAACATTGCTTTTTGATTATTATCCTTAAACATTATCCTCTCGTATATAACACTTATATACAATGTTTAAGGTTACATAAATAATCAAGGAATTTTCATTGATATTCATAAAATATTCATAAATATATGCACATAAAATAATGAATAAACTCTTTTATTAAATAAATAATAAATGTCCTATTACATCTCATGCTTCTAGGACACCATTCCCAACAGCTTCAACCTAAACAACTCCGCTAGAGTTGTCTCCATTTCCTCGTGAAGTTGGTCGAGCGCCTCCATCCTCTCTAACTTCTCTATGCGGAGTCTTGTCTCCTCCGAAAATTGGGCGACAAGGTCTTCAAGTGAGGTAGAAGACTCTGCTTGGTGACGGGGAGTGTCAAGACATGGCTCCGAAATGTTGGAGCTATCCACAAAACAATGGTGGTTTGTTGAATACCTCCAATACCGATAGTGAACATTGGCCATGTCTTCCAACAACCAATAAGATTCATCTGCGACTAGTTGGTGAAAAAAGGTGGTACCATTTCCTCTTCCCACTCACGTTCTTGTTGTGGCATCTAACCCGTCGAGGAAGATTCGTAGTTGCACCTCCCTCGGGAAACCATGGTGGGGAAACTAAATGAGCAGCTCCTTGTATCTCACCCAAGTGCTAACAAATGGCTCAGAATCTCGTTGAGAAAATCTTGAGAGGACTTGTCGATCAACCATCTCCAAGTACCTCGTAAAACAAGAGAAAATAAAAATAAAACAAAAGATTAAAAATGAAAAATAAAAGCCTAAATTAAAATCAAGTTATGTACTCACAATATTAACAACAATTTCAAATTCCAATCCCTGGCAACGGCGCCAAAAACTTGATGCGAATTAATTTTGTATAATAAATTTCTACAAGCGTACGGTGTCAAGTTTTGAGTATAAGGTGAGTGAGTATCGTCTCAACAGGGATTGGGTTTAGAATTGCCATTAAGTACTGCAATTATTGCGACTTAAATTTATCTAGGCAATCTAATAAAATGGCAATTAAGAAAATAAAACAAAATAAATATGAAAATAAGAAAATAAAGTATCTATACACAAATGGTCTAGGGACTTGATTTCGTTTTATTATTCCTATGTTCGTCGTATTATGTAATCACTAATCAATTCCATTCAATTCATTAATCAAGGCTCTAATGTCATCTCGTAACCTCTCCCGAGTGCCTCACAAGAAATTGTATTTAAATACCCAAAACAATATCCCTATTCGAAATGAACATTTAAACACAAATTAAGCTTCGCCTTTAGAATTTGAAAATAAGAATATCGATTGCCTCCCGGCCTCACAACGACCTAAATCCTAATTTGATTATCTAAGCATTGATCTCCTCCCGGTCTCACAACAACCTAGACTATGCTTCTCAAATCTAGATAAAGAATTCAATCTCTCCTGAGCATCAAATTCGTAATCTAAAAATAATCTAACTCATTGGCCAAATAAATTAAAAGCATTAAGCATAGAGAAACATAAATGAATTGAAAATGAAATTAAATTAACAACCAACAAAATATTCAAAACATAGTTCAAATAAAAATACATCAAGTCCTATATTTAATGTCTAGCTCAACATGAAAAAATAGATGAAAGAAGATAAAACCTAATATCTATTGAGGAGCTTCCAAGGACCTCCAAGATGAAGGATTTGACCTCCTTTTGATGTTTTCTTCACTTTTCCGGGCTCCCCTTCCAAATGGCATCTCTTTCCTTTTCTACTACAACATTTCGGAGCTAGGGATTTAGCCGTGCACTGCAGCCCTCCTGAAAACGCATTGTGGCGCTCATTTTTGGAAGAGGGATTTTGCTTGCAGGGGATGAGATGCGCTGCAGCGCCTTCGGGCACACTATAGCGCGTAGGACACATTCCTGGGCCCTTTTAGCGCGCTGCAATGCCCCTTGGGGACACGTCTGATTCCTGAGGGTAAGGCTCGACGCCCGACATGGGAAGGTCGTGCAGCTGACGAGGGAAGACGAGCTCGTAGCAGAAAATAAGGCTCTAGTTGAGAAGATGGTGATGACAGGTATTTCTACCAAAAAATCAAGTACTTTTAAGCTTGAATATCTGTAAGTTTTCAAGCATTTTTGTTAGTTTAATGTCTTTTGTGTGTTTTTTATAGGAGTTATAAATAAATGCGAACTTGGATGATTTTGCATGAATTTCTAAGGTTCTTTGACCTCAAAATAAGAAAGAAAGCTTTGTGTCCGAAAACCATAAATCAATTCCTAAATTTAAAAGCGTGTGTGGGCAATTAAAGACAAAAAAAGGAACCAACAAACTATCAATTTCAAAACATAGTTGAAAATGAAAAATTCCCTTCCATCAACCTATATTTAGGGCTCATTTGAATGGGCCCCTATTATAAAAACGACCAGAAATAAATAAAAATCGAAAAACCTAATTTTTATCTCAAATTTAATTCTTAAAGGAATCAACTCTATCTCTTTCGTTTTAAAATACATTAATTGATCTCAAATTAAAAACAACAAAATTTTAACAAAATCCCTTCCCCTTATTTGGGTAATCGCTTAACATGTGTCCGATTCAACACTTTCCCTCGAATCGCCTCTCAAAATTGTCTAACTTCCAATGACCGCAATTAACCACATATTTTTTTTTTTTTAACAACACTTGCTATCAAATTGTACTAAAAAAAAAAAAACTAATAACACCCAAACATCTACAAAATAACTCAATGTTAAACAAGTCAAATAAAATTAAACTAAAATAAAAAACAAGTAGAGGGATAGAAACTTGGGTTGCCTCCCAAGAAGCGCTTGATTTAACGTCCCTAATGGACATGAACACGACTTCATCCTCCCTGGTTCTAGCTCGATAGTACCGAATGAGGTCACACGCTTGATTTTAAATGGTCCAGACCATCTTGACTCCACTTTTGGGGGAGAGCTTCAATTGAGGTTGAAAAGGGGACGCGTTGACCCGGAGTGAGATCTTGCCATGAGGTTCATTTGGTCGTCCTTCTTCTTGACTTTCTTTTTGGCCACCAATTTTTCATTGTTCAACTTTTTTTCAGGGTTAGGGAATTGGTAACCATTCCCAAAAAAGAATCTTTTCGGCGCAACTTCTTGAGTGAACTCCTTGATACAAGATTTCACTTCCTCCTTTCGGTTGCAAGTTGGATTTTCATGTGGAGACCGCTTGGGATTTAAGATGTTGAAGATGGCTTTCTCCTCATTGACCCTTAGAGTTTGTGTACATCTATTAAAGCCCTTCCCGGAGCGAGGAAAGGCCTTCCAAGGATAATGGGAATTTCTTGATCTTCTTCCATGTCCAAAACAACAAAATCCACCGGGAAGATGAACTTATCCACCTTTACCAAGACATCTTCTATGATTCCCCATGGGTAAGTAATGGACCTATCCGCCATTTGCGCCGATATGGTTGTAGGGGTGACCTCTCCAAGCCCAAGCTTTGAACACCGACAAAGGCATGAGATTTATACTTGCCCCTAGGTCGCAAAGAGCTCTCTCAAAAGTTGACCCTCCAATTGTACATGGAATGGTGAAACTACCGGGGTCTTTGAGCTTTTGCGGTAGCTTCCGTTGGAGGATTGCACTACACTCCTCTGTGAGTTTGACGGTCTCATAATCCTCCAATTTCTTCCTTGCCATTATATCTTTCATGAATTTCACGTAGTTCGGCATTTGCTCAAGGGCGCCTCGCAAATGGAATATTAATTTGGATCTTTTGAAGATATCTAAAAACTTTGAAAATTGATCATCCATCTTCTTCTTTTGAAATCTTTGGGGAATGGGAGCTTTGGTTGAAAGGTAGGAGGATTGTCCGAAAAAAAACCGACCCTGGATTCACTTTAGGTGCTTCCTCCTTTTCTCCTCATCATTATTCTTCTTCACAAGCTCTTCCACGGTGTGGTGTTCTCTTCAACAACTTTCTTATTTTGAGGAATGGGACTTTCAACTTCCCTTCCACTTCTCAAGGTGAGCTGCGTTACATTGCTCCTTGGGGTTTTTCAAAGTGTCACTAGGAAAGTTCCCGGATGATAAACTCTTCATTGAATCGGCAAGTTGGCCAATCTGTGTCTCCATAGTCTTCATAGTAGCGCTCATGTTTGTGCAGTGAGTCTCGATACTATCAAGTCTAGCCTCATCTTTGTTGAACCGCCCCCTGGTTTCTACAATGAACGTGCTCAATAAGTCTTCTATCGACGGCTTGCTTTGAGATAACGGCTGGCTAAACCTTGGAGGAGGTTGCAACACATTCTTGTTGTTGCCATAAGAAAAGTTTTCATGGTTCCGAAGCCCTGGGTGGTAGTGAGTTGGCAGGTTGCTCGACATGTTATTGCTCCGGTAGTTGAAATTTCTGTTGTTCACATAATGCACTGTTCAATATCACCGCTTTCATCCCCATAGGACGTACACTGTGACCACAATTCTTTGCCTTACTAGATGATGCTTCCTTCGTGGTCCTTTCGGATATCTTGTTGGTTAGAGCCGATACTTAGCCGAAAGGGCTACCAACGGGTCAACCTCATGCATACTGCAGACTCTCTTCACACTTGACCGCTCACTCGGCCATTGGGCATTGTTGGAGGCCATCTCCTCAATAATAATTCGACCTCCTCGTAGGTCTTGGACAACATCGTCCCACTGGCCGCCGCATCAACAATCGTCCCGGTTTGTCCATTCGGACCATTATAGAAGATCTGGATTTGGAACCGATCCTGGTATCCATTTGCGGGCATTTTGTCGATCAACTCCTTAAAAGCGCCCCAGGCCTCATAGAGAGGCTCAAAGTCCAAATTGTCTAAATCAGGCAATCTCGCTCCTCGGATGAGCGGTCTTTGATGGAGGGAAGAACTTGGTAAGAAACTTGGCCAAATCTTCCCACGTGTCTATACTACACCGCTTGAACCGATTGAGCCAACCCCTCGCCTTGTCCCTAAGTGAAAAAAGGAACAAAGCATTACGATAATGTCTGGTCCACACCATTCATCTTGATGGTGTCACGGATCTCTAGGAACATTGCTAGATGCACATTGGGGTCTTCACAAGGCAACCCCCATATTGGTTCCAATGAACCATATTTATTAACGCAGCTTCAGTTCAAAATTATTCGCATTAATAAATGCGATGATGCGAATAATTCTCATTAACCACAGGCCCAAGTAGTCTCTCAAAGCTCTTGGTTGGTTGTTGTTATTACCCCTCTGCCATTGCTCGGTTTACATTCAAATGTTCCCTTCTTAATCTTGAAATAGTTCTCTCAATTTCGGGGTCCAAAGGGACAATCTCAAGTTACGGACTCGGCGCATAAACCGCAACCAATGGGATAGATGAAAGAAATTTAATTAACAAAAATTGAATCAATAAAATATAAAAAAATGTCTAAATTAAAATCAATCTATTTCACAAAGAATATTAACTTAAATCCTAAGTTGCCAACCAACAAAGAAACGGCGCCAAAAACTTGATACGCGATAAATTTTTATTGTAAACTTTGCTTAGAATAGCGTATGTACTGCAAGTGTAACGAATCATGAAGTAATAATGATCCAGAAGATCGAGTATCGTCCTCTGGGATTGTTAACTAGGAAAGAGCTAAATATTGCTATTAATCTAAATCAATTTTATTTAGACAATATAGAATAAGAGAATTAAAACCAAATTTAACAACGTAACTAATTAAAATATGCAATCAACGGATGCCAAAATGAATTGGATTGAAGGGATCTCTCGTGGATAAAATGAGCTAGGGGGAATTTGACTTCACCTAATTATGCTATATTTATCTAAAATCACTTAGTGATGTGTTACTTCCAATCTTAAATCATGGGTACAAAAATAATCTCACTCCCTCTTCCGAAAGTGCTAAGTGAAATAATATGCTAAATTAATTAAACTAATATCCCTATTAATTTAACCAATTATGCCTTCATTAAGTTTTGCCCATATTCGATCTCCTAAGGTTATACTAGCCTCCCGACTCAATATCTCCTTAGGTTGCATCTCTTAATTCTCAACGTATGTAATTAACTCTCCCGAGCCTAATTTCATACATCTAAGGTCTCTAATCTAATGGGTAATTAAATTAGAATTTAAGCACAAGAGATACAAAAGATTTTATAACACATTCAATTTGATTCTTAAAATTAAGCTTTATTAAATTAGATCAAAACCCCCTAGCATGAGGAGTTTAGCTATCCATGCTCAAAATCAAATACACAATTACAAAATACCAAAAATCCATAGTTAAAAATAAAATTAAATGATAATTCAAGAAATACAAAAGGGAGAAAGTAAATGGATAATCTCCTCTCAAGCCTTCAAACTCCTTAAATCCCCTTGAAAATCTCCGGAAAAAGTCCTTTGATTTTCTTTTTCTTTTGGTTCTAGGGTTCTCCGTGTCTTTCAATCCTCTTTTTCTCTCCGCTTTTTTTTAATTCCCTCTTTCCTTTTATATGATGGTGCGCACCCATGGGTGTCTCATGTTAGGAACCATTGGAATGCGCGCTTAAGCGCGATTGACTTCACTTAGCGCTTGCGTCTCTCATGGCTCTTTTAGCCGCATAGCTGCATGTGAGCTCACTTGCTCCCTGGATTGGACAAATTGGAGATTTTCACGGACTTTTTATCTTTTTCACTTGATTTTTCCACTTTGCAAATCCTACAAAATAGATTAACGCAAACGTAAAACTAGTGACAAATTAACCGAAATATGCTCAAAACTACAATAAATGATGGGGATAAATTGATGAAAAAATCAACTTATCACTGGTCAATACGGTCTGGGGGATTCACGGAGGCTTGTGGGAGCAGATCCGTTGAGGTCCCCGCGGCGGTGATATTTTGGGTCACCTGGCTCCTTGGGTCAGCCGACAGCAAGTGTGTGCTGGGAGGCATGATGACAGTTTCTTTTGGTTCAAAACTGGGTTAAATTTCTGGACTAAAGCCCTCATTCTAGCGCCAATTGTTAACGGTGTTTTTTTGACAACTCGTAATTACCTCTCCCAGAAACACTCGCAGTTGCACTAACCATTCAATCAAGAAATAAGCCACAAAATAATGTAAAAGAGACAATGGTTTTATAGTGGTTTGGCTATAATTTTGCGCCTAATCCACTTGTGCATGCACTATTTTCTCAGATGTTTACAAGTTTTCTCTCTGTAATATAAATGGTGTCTAACCATTTTCTGGGTTTTATTGGCTCTATTTATAGACTTTTACATGTGACTACATGTGCACCGTTCCCAAGGAGGAAGCTATCTTTTGTTCTCAATCCTCTTGAGGGTAGGTGAGTTTTCATGATGACTGTTCATGGAAATGCGGCTGATCTTTTCAACCTGCCACCTGATTTCCTGACTTTTACAGTAACAATCGGATCAATACTTCCCTCCTCGGGATGACATGACTTCTGGCAGAAAAGACCGGCAATGTTGCCTCAACGCCGCGATCTAAGAACGTCGAGCCCTCGCCCTGGTGCCTCTCCTCTCGCGTGATCTCTCGATGTATAGGGCACATTAGCTACACCGTATCCTTGATGCCAACAGCCAATCATCTGCGGGGACTCCTCGGCGTCGGTCGTTCGAGGGAATGGTCGATGTCTCGACCATGGTGTAACAAAATACAATGTTTATCAAATTTAAACCTAAATTTTAGTGAAATACTAGTGTGTTACCCGTGCATTTGCATGGTGGTATAGTTATCAAATATTTATTTAAATATTTAATAAAGCATGACAAATAAATAAATTAGATTCAATTTTTTTGTCCGTAGATAGAAAAATATACATTCTTTACATATATCACTAAATAAATAAGAGAAAAAAAGCCGGGAAAAAAAATTAGAATAAAAAAAAGAATATTGAAGTAAACAAACAAAACATGACACGTAATTCATAAATGTCACAAAAATATTTAAATATATAATAAATTTCTATATCTAGGAAACCGTAGTATAGTATTATATGATAGGTATTAAATGAATCATATTACATTATAAAATGAGTAGATGTCATAAATAAATGAAGAAATATTTGAAAAAACATAAGATTAGATATAAATTTTTTGTTCAGGTTATATTCATTTGTTATCAAGAACATATACCATGAATAATTAAAAAAAGATTTAGCAATATACATGACTTCCATCTATATTATTAGGGAATTTATGTCATAAGTAAGAAAAATTAGTATAGGAATAAAATAATTTATGCAATATACTTAGTAACACTAACAAATCTCATAAATACACTAAATTTGTATACATAAATATATATGCTTCTTACTAAAGTATAAATTGAGTATAGAACTTAAAAAATTTAGAAAACATTTGAAAAAACAAAAAATAATATGTTGGCATAAGTCCATAATAATAAGGGTAACATCCACGATAGCCAAATATGTATTAATAACTATCCAGCACATGTTAACAATAAAATAAATATAACAACATCATAACCAGAGAAATAAAAAATTGTAAAAAAGAAAAAATAGATTTTTTGACAAAAAAAAGGCAAACACCAAAATAAAAATCTAACCTCTGAGGACTTAACAACATTATATAGGATTTAAATAACAAACATTAAGAGTAGAAAGAGATAATAAACAAATATTAACATATACATAAAGATATACTGAAATAAATGAATGACATAAAACATAGTATCGTATCAATTAAAACAGAAGGAATTTATATTCATAAAAAACACATTAAAAGAAATAGATAAATTAGAACATAAAATGTTTCATATATCAAGCAAACATAACCTTATAAATAAATATTCAAAAACATTTCAACCAAATAAAATTTCACTAATATCTCAACAAACAGGAAGCTAATGTCTCAACAAAACGTAGTAATCAAGGACAGAGAAAAAAGGAAAAAAACGACAGAAAGAATATATATTTCGCTAATATTTATTAACAACATAACAAAATCACTATGAGCAATATATAATAGTAATGTTTATTAACAGTATATGAAAATCAGCTATGAACAGGTACATATTATGAAACAGAAACAACACATTGATACAATAACAACATACTAATATATCTAACATCAGCAACAGATATGTAAAAATTCTGGGCAAGATTTATTAAAAATACCTGGAACGCTATAAGTACTCGTTTAAGTTTCAAATGTCAGCCAATCAATTTCGAATACAGAGAAAAAAAGGATACAGTGAAAGCAAGAGAAAACAGCAAACGATTGATAATCAAGCAAAGCGGTAAATGATTGAGAGCCAAAATATATTTGGTGTTCAATGTCTCACACTCAATCTACTCCAAATAAGCAAAATACAGCAAAATATATTATCATACAATGAATATATAATATGATAAACGCGCTCTAAAAAACAAAGAAGATCAAACACTTTTTACAATACATTTATTTCGATAAATGTATCACATACATAATTTCCATCTGTATATAAGAAAAAAAAACTGCCTTCATATTGTTCAGTTAAATAAGTGAGACAAAGAATTTATAGAAATTGATATATAAATAACAAAAATACAATTCAAAAATGTATTTGACTGCCAACAAAAATAAAGAAACCAGAAAATAATACATTAAATACTTGGTTCAGGTATTCATCTTCTATTATTTACGATATATATCATAAGTAACCGAAGTAAATTCCATAAAAGATTCTTAAAAAAAGATTGGCTGCCATCTAAGATTCTTAAAAAAAAAAATTGTGAGGCCCTATTTTTAAAAAAAAAAAGATTAAAAGAAAAACCAAAGAAAAGAAAGCCTCTTAAAAAAAATCCATAAAAAGAAAACCAAAAAATATATGAACAAAAAATTTTAAAAACAGATTTAAAAAAAAAAAACCCTAAAAAAACCTCTTAAAATAAAATACTCCAAAAAAAAAAAAAACAAAATCATAGAAACAAATTTTAAGAAATGCAAAAACAAATATTTTTAAAAAATATTAAAATAAATTTTAAAAACGTATCATTTTAGAAAAAACAAAGTCAAAAGAGAAAAAAACTAAAATATTTTGAAAAATATGTAAGAAAAAAACAATATCATCATAGAAGAAAATAGAGACCAAATTGGTAAAAAATGGAAGAGGGGAAAAAAACTTTAGGCTATGGATCTAACCTGATCTGTAAAGGAATATTTTTTTTCTTAAAACAAAAATTTTCCGCTACAAATAAACATAAATACCAGTGAAGAACATGCATGGGAAACATACATGGAAAATCCAGAGAGCAAAACATAAGCAAAAAAGCGAAACAAAAAGAATCTCAGTAAAAAAAAAAAAAAATAAAAAAAAACGTTTGCCTAAGAGCCAAAAAAAAAAAATAAAAAAAAAGAAAATTTCTTCAGAAAAAATTTAAAAGAAATCCATATATGTGCCAAGAAGATAGAGGCAAAATATTTCAGAGGCAAGAGGAGAAAACTCAGAGATGAAAAAGAATGAAAAAGAATGACAAAAGTAAAAGCAATAACCTTATCTGTAAAGGGGAATAATTTCTTAGGAAAAAAACAAAAAAAACTTTGCAAATGACCAAAAGATCAAAACGGTCAAAAAAACACGTATTTAAGATACAACCGGAAATTTTAAATACATTAATTTATAAAGACAAAAATACCCAAATAAAAACATATCAGAAATCAACAACAGAGGATAAAACGGTAAATGCATAAATTTAGACACAGCCGAAATTTTTTCAAAGAAAAAGTATAAAAAGGACCCGGCACTGTACTTAGTACAGTAACTTTCCGACCTCCTTTAGTAATAAGTATGATTTATTGATGAATATAATATTTATCATATTTAAATTTGTAATTATTATAGCATTTTCAGATATATCCACCATGTACCACATTAAATCTTGTTAATTAGTAAATTATTTATAATATTTACCATATTCAAATATCGTAGACTAGCTCCGGCAACTGTTAAATACGGTGTTACCCATAAATTCAGTCGTCGGCGATCTCCGTCAGAGATGACGGCGACATAGATCGATCTGACGTTGGAACTTTACAAGCTCGACAATTAAGTTCCCAATGAGAATGTCGCCAGTCTCCGACGGCCACCCATTGCAACATCGTTGCCGAACCTATATATAAAATCACAAACCCATACAAACAAATCACAAAAGAAAAATGGCAAAAAGATGTTACCATCATCGGATCATAGTCGGATTCGCAGAGATTGACGACAATGAGCCATTCTCAGAGAGAGAGAGAGAGAGAGAGAGAGAGAGAGCAGATCAGCTGAAACCCTAGCCTACGGCAATCACGGCCGCCACTGAACGGAAAGGGAGAAGGAGATCACGGGTGCTACTTCGAGATCATGAGAGGAGAACGTGGCGAATAGAGATTGCGAAGGACATCCCAACGATAGCATTGCTTGAATGGAATCGCGAACAGAGAGAGAGAGAGAGAGGGAAGGGAATCGCGAAGGAAATGTCACCGGAGAGAGAGAAACGTCGATAGAATCGTCGTTCTTTGGAAGCCACATCTGATTTAGAGATAGAGAGAAAAGAGTGAGGCAGTAGAGAGATAGATCTTTTGGGGTCTGAGAGAGAAACAAATAAGGAAAGAAAAAAAAAACCCTAACAAGTAAAATTGGAAATGCTATTTAAATATTATGTTATTTACTTCAAAAAGATAGGTAAAAAATCCTATTCGGCGTATTTTTTCTGTTTGGAATAGGATAATGGGCAGATTGATAAAAGGCAATGAAGTAGTCTCTAATGGGTTTCTTCTTCTTCTTCTTCTTATACTACAGACATCACTCTATAAAAGTTTCGACATTCCAGGTATCCTACTATTCGACACAGAGGTATCCTGTTGTGACACTATAAATTCTAACAATCGGCAATAGTCCGTTAGTGACCACCCATATCTATTGTGATATTTTAGGTGCGTTTGAATTTATTTTTAAATTATTTTTAGAAATATTTCTATACGTTTTTTGAGAGATAAAAATGAAAACGATTTGCAAACCGTGTTGGTTTAGTAAATGTTTTGAAAACGACAACAAGAACAAAAAAAATAGTGAGAATAGTTTTTGTAAAGGAATTAGAAAATGATTGAAAGTTGTTTTTCCTTTTCTGTTTCATTTTCTAGTATTTATCAACAACGTTATAATATATTAATTAATAATTATAACCAAACACGATTTTACTTTTATATTATACTCAAAATTATTTTTTTTTAAATCAACCAAACGCAATTTCAGAATCTGTTCCAGAATAATTCTCAAAACAATCTCATTTTTACTTTTGAACTGAAAACAAAATCATTTTGAACACGTTACCAAATAGGCCCTTTATGGTTACTAGCTAAAAGTTGTTAGTATTTTAGGCATCGTTCCTTTCACCGATTCGAGTTTTCAATTCTAATTTTGTTACAGTTAAAAGCTTTCACAAAAAATCACATCTAACTTTTTCTGCTACAAGTCACATTTAACTTTTTTTATTACAATTAAAAGCTCTTACATAAAATTATATCTCAACTCGAATTGAAATCTCGAATCGGCAAACCTCGAATTGTTAGTATTTTAGGCTTTACGGTTACTAGTTAAAAATCATATTTTTGTATGGCGTGCGGGTTGGATTACGGTTACTAATTAGGCTTTTCTTGGAAAATGCCAAAAAATGAGAAAGAAAAAACTAAAAAGTAATTTTGTTAATATGTTTATGAGATAATAAATCAACTTAGTATCATTTTAAGTTAAAACAAAAGGATTAATTTTAAAATTCCCCCCGAACTATGATCCTTGTAACACTTTGTCCTCCCGAATTTTAAAAGCTAACATCCATTCGCCCTTAACTTTGTTCCGATAACAAGTTTTTCCCTTTTGTTACAATGAGTGGCGAAATTGTCACGTGTCACTTATTTAATAAGAATTGAAAGCATAATTACGCTTATACGTTCCTAATCAGATAATTACATGGTTTTCACCATCAGCTTTGGAGCTGATGATTCACCATTTTTGTCTCTTTCTCTCTCTAACTGAACTATCTCTCTCTCCCTTTCTCAAATAGTTTCCCGGTGGATTTGCGGACCTTTTGCTAAAGCTCAAAAGTTCAAATGCTTCGTGGGTTTTAGCTCAGATCCCCTTCCAGAGAGAGAGAGAGGAAAGCAGGTGTTCAAGGTTCATTGTCAAATGTATATAAACTTTTAAGTCCTTTTTGCTTTGAAGCCATGATCTTGAGTTCACCCACTTGAGAGCAACCCATCCATCATCATAGGTGAGGAGGCGAAGAAATAAAAGAAGCTAAATGGAAATGAAGATGGTGAATTTTTTCAATAAAAATGGAGAATTATCTAATTAGGATTGTATAAGTGTAATTGCACTTTCAATTCTTACTAATAAGCGGCATGTGGCAATTTCGTCACTTATTGTAACAGAATGGGAAAACTTATTAACAAATAAAATTAAGAGGGAACATATGTTACCTTTTAAAATTCGGGAGGTAAAGTGTTACAATGGTTATAATCCGGAGGAAATTTTTGAAACTAATCCTAAAAAATGTGATCATCTACACTAATCAATCATCCATCAACTCATATTTTATAGTATTTAACATGAATGACCACAATGGAATATGTTGTTTGATAAGATCTGTTTATTTCTAAGGTTGCATTTGGTATGAGAGTTCTAAAATTGGAACCATGATTCTGGTTTAAACCTTTGTTTGTTTGTAAAAAGTAAAAAAAATAGTTCTTAAAAATCAGTCTTTTGTTTAGGTGGTCAGGTTTAAGTTTTTAACTCTAATGTGATGTATTAAATCAAAACCACCACAAAAAATAAAACCTACCCTCTTTTGGTTTTGGATGGTTCAAACGTCTGGTTCTAATTTCGGTTCTAAAACTATGATTTGGACCCTAAGTTCAAATCACGAATCATGATTATGATTCTAAAACTAAAATCACCATGGTTTGAACCTTCATACTAAACGCAACCTAAAGAACTATTACATTAAAAGATAGTTGATTGCATGTGAGCCTTAATCCAGAGTGGTGGATGGACTCACATTCTTTGTAGTTCGTTTCTTGATACACCAATGAGCGAGGACATTCAATGGACCAATACCTCAATATATTGATAGCATATTGCTTAATTTAGCAGGGAACTTTAATCATAGATATTGTTGACGGTCAAATTTCGCCAACAAAAATCAGCCGGGTTACCTCTTGGTTTTCCTTTGGATTACCGGCCCCCATATGTAGTGAACGTGTGAGGATTTGTTGAGTATGTGCGTTTGTGTGTTAACTGAACTGTATATAGATAAACAACGCAGGGAATTTTATAGTGGTTCACTCTATAAAATTAGAGCTACATCCACTGTGATTTTGTATTTATTTTGAGAAGACAACAATTTACCATTGCTCTCATTTTCTCTCTTTTCTTTTTCTGGAGTCTTCAAACCCCTTCCTCGGTGGGGGTCTTCCTCCTTTTATATTGGGCTTCCTTCACTGGGTGGGTTTCCTCCATAGGTAGAAGCACTCAACTGCTCTTCCTTTGTAGGCCCAGACGTAGCCTACTAATCAGCACTGTTCACTTTAGCCAATTAGTCTTCTATTACAGCTCTGTGTTTCTCCGTAATACTTTCCTGTTCCCTGTGGGGCGGTTTGAGAGCTTGTAATTAATGTCTGCAGACATCTTCCACTTTCACACGCAACCTGCCACGTCTTTGAAAGAACGTTCCCCTCGTCGTCAGCGCTGCCTAGCCTAATCGTCCTCTTTGGCGGTCCTTTCTGTGGTTGAGGGATCTTCGTGTCTTAATCTCGACGGCACGATCTGTCGACGCTTGAGGAGTTGTCGCCTTAATTTGGACTCCGTTTTTGGGCTTTCCAGCGGAGTAGGAGGGAAACGCATTAATCAATTAAGTATTAATTACTTAAACTTTGAATATATAGGTAAATTTGGTCCATCATAGCTTCAAAATATTCATAGTTAAATTGATGAACATTCTTAACACGATATTTATTTTGTCAAACAAAGTTAATACTACACAATAGTTATTTATTCATATGTGATTAAATAACAATGTGGTTAAATATATATTATATTCAAACTATCAAGTTTTAATAGACTGTCAAGTGTTAAAAATTAATTGAAGAAAACCAACTAATAAAAAGATGATATATAGGGTGCATTTGGAACTCGTTTTAAAATAATTTTATTTTTTGTATGAAAATAGAAATGAAAATGTTTTCAATTTCAAACAGAAATCATTTTTAAAAATGCGTTTGATAGTTTATCAAGAGATTGTTTTCAGTATAAAAAAATAATTAATGTCTCTCTTTGTGCTCAAAAGAGGAGAAAACGTAAACAAAAAATGAAAAACGACTAAAAATCATTTTTCATTTCTCTCTTATTTTATACCAAATTAAAAAATCATTTTTATTTCTAGTTTTTGTCTTTAATTGTGTTAAATGCTGTTTCTCACTCATTTTTATTTTTTCTCAAAAAATGTGAAAAATAAAAACAAAACCAACTCTAAACACGACCATAATAGCGCCATGCACATATCAATTAAGGGGTAGGAAGGTAATATTCATCCCTTAACCAGACTAGACTTATTGGGTGTGTTTGAAGTTCTTTTCATTTTTGTTTTTCTCATTTTTTCGAGAAAAAATGAAAATGAGAGAGAACGACGTTTGACATATTTAAAGACAAAAAAATAAATGAAAATAATTTTTTAGTTTAGTGTAAAATGAGAGAAATGAAAAATGAATTTAGTCGTTTTTCATTTTTTATTTTCGTTTTATCTCTTCTCAAGAGAGAGAGAGAGAGATATATATATATATTAATGGATTTTTTTATGCTGAAAATAATCTCTTAAAAAAATTACTAAATGTATTTTCATTTTTAATTTATGTTTAAAATTAAAAATATTTTCATTTTTAATTTCATATAAAAAATAAAATTATTTTGAAATAAATTATAAACGTACTCACTGTTATAAACAAAACCCTTAAGGTTTCTCACCTCAGTCAAGTTTCAAGTGTCTCCCTTTCCGAGAAAGAAAGCCATTAGGCATTAAAAGTTAAGGAGAAAATCGAGGAGAATAGTGTAGAAGACTAGAGGTTAAGAAGGTAAGGTGTAACTACCATAATACAACCTCAAATATTCTACAGAAAAATGTCAATATGTTATCCTAAAGCATAATGCAGTGTCAAATTAATGTGGCAATCAGATTTTAGTATTTGGGTAACAAATTTCTTTCAAACATGCTATTTTTAATATTAGATTTGATATATACTATTACTTGGTATTAAGTATAATATATGTCAAACTTAACATAATAAATAATTTTATTAATGATATATTTTATGTTTGCTATTAAGTATAATATATGTTAAATTTAACATAATAAATAATTTTATTAAAAAATAATTTTTATACTCAAATACTAAAGTTTGTCATTGATAGATTAATTTTACACTACATAACAAATGCTGAAAGGAGCTCTCAAATAATTGCACTATCCAACATTCTCAAATAATCTCAAAAGAAACCAGCGAAAGCGAAATTAATAAAAGCAATGGTATGTGTCACAAGAAGAGGGTGAACGAGATAAATAAAAGAAAAATGAACAATAAATAACTTGTTCGGAAAAAAAAAAAAAAGAAGAAGGGAGAAAGAGAAAAGGAAAAGAAAAAGAAAAAAAGAAAGAAAAAGAGAATGAACTATTTCCACGGATTCCAGCAAGTGCAGCCACATGGTTATTTATTACTTTTGACAACATGGCAGTCTCTAATTGAACACTCTCCGCTACGACATCATTATACCAAATAGAAATTTGCCACGTTCTAGTTTATACTGTACTTGACCGCAGCAAATCTCACTGTACTTCCTCTTCCGCCTCTCTCTCTCTCTCTCTCTCTCTCTCTCTCTCTCTCTCTTCTAATTATTCATTTCTGGAAGATCTGTAACTCACAAATCTCTCTCTCTAAAAGGAGCTCGAAAGAGTTTCTCTCTCTACAAGATATGAGCGAACCCATCGAGGCATCTACGACGTCGCCGTCGCCGTCGCCGTCTCCATCTCCGACGCCGGCGAGGGACCCGACCAGTCTGATGCACCCCCGGCGAGAGCCGTTCGAGCACGGCCTCCTCCCAATCCCGAAGCTGATCTTCACTGACCCGACCCAAACCCTAATCCCGCTTAAGCGGAAGCTCGTCGAGCAGTCGCCGACGGGCCAGCGCATCGGCGCCACCGCCATCGCCGACGCCTTCCAGATCTCCATTGACCACGCGCGCCTCGTTCTCGACACGCTCGCGTCGATTCTCCACTCCGAGTCGGACCCGCTCGTCCGAGCCAAGCCGAGCGAGATTGACGATGTCGGTGCCGATGTCCATGATCTGGTTCTTTTCCTCTACATTCAGTCCTACAAGAGGCTTTTGCCGAGGACGCACAAGGACTCGGCTTCCGTCGCCGATGTCTGGCCCTCTACTTCGGCTTTCGATGGCTACTTGTCCGCTCTTTCGCCATTGCAGGTGATCATTTCTGGTTTGAATTCATCATTTGTAGGGCACTGTATAATGTTGGTCCGGATTCTTTTGAAATGGATTAAAATTTGCTTCTTGGTTTAGTAATGTGGCGGAATTTCCATTATGACCAATTGCAAAGACTTGGTTTTTTTTGTCAATTGTTTGAATTGGAAGTAATTCTATTTTTGCTAATTACGTAAATTATGTATAGGTTGGTTTGTGAATTTGCTTATCAATAAGTTAATTGGTGCTGTAACTTGGAAGTTTGGATATCAGTTTGGTTAATTATGAGGTCATGGTAATTTTTGATGCATTATTGAATTGCAAACTGTTCATTTAGCTTAGCTTTCGTTGTCGTGTGCCTGAGAATGTGTTTAGCAATATGTTCGTGGGCCTTGTAACTTGGAAATCTGGAACCCGTTACTGGAACTCTGTAACTAAGTTTTTTTTATATATATATATTTTTTTATTAATTGGACTGTGTTGGACTGTTGAAATATTAGTTGTTGGTGGATTCTAAAATGTAGTTGAAGTTTTCCAATATTTTTATGCCTTTGATTTGATTGAATTTGATGAAGCAATTTGTGTGGTATTTTTCGAACATGGCAGCTTGTACGCAGCAACAGCCGTCGGCTTATGCCATCACAAGCTGATGAAGAGGCTCATCAGCTATCATATCTGCAGAAGCACTTGGCTAACATTCTGTCTCTTTTAGCAGAACCTGTGGAGGGAGAAGGCGAAGAATCTCTGGTTTGTAGAATTAGTGCTCTGTATTCTTAGTTTGATGGATTTCTGAACCTGGTTTTATAGCCTTGACGAACTTATTCATATAGATTAGAAGATAATAATAGCTTTCTTGATTACCCTCTTTGATGCAGCTGTAGATGATAGTAACGATAATAGCTTTATCAGTACCTTCAGTAGTTGAGTGTGTTTTTAGTTTTGGATATCACATGGCGTTGGTGACATGTTATTACTCGTTACCATTTCCCTGGCCTTTGATTTTGCATCTTAATTTCCCAATTGAATGCTATTTTAATTTTTTTAATAAGGTTTTAACCATGGAGAGGTTTGAGCATCTTGGGTTTCTGATTCAATTCGGTGACAAGGGAACGGAGGAAAGCCACTTGAGCCAGGCTGCTCCATTTTTTGCCAATTCAGATCCTGATATGCCTGCCGTTCCTGCTCCCGCTGCACAAGTTCATGACTGGGTTCTGCAGAATATAGCTTCTACCTTGGAGCACATTTCTGAAAGGAATATTCCAAAAGATAATGGGCCCACCAACATCTCAGATCCAGATGTTGCCATGACTGATGCTTGTGCAAATTCAACCAAGGCTTCAACAAGCGCTCGGAGTCCTAGTTTTATTGAAGGAATCTCGAAAACCTCCCTTGTAAAGCAAGCGTTTGACTTGAAAGGCTCATCTGTAAAGGTTTATTTTCATAAAATTTTCTTTTTTTAAAGCATAATATGTTTATTTTTATTTATGCTGCAATCTGCATGACATATCTTCACCGTATAAAATTCAGTTTTAGCTAGCTTAGGTTTTTGGTAAATATCTAATATTACCTGGATTTAAGAGGTCCACAAATTTTATTATATTAGAAGTTATATTGACGAAGATTCAATAGGACTGTCCCTTATTGTATAATATGACATTAGATGAGTGAATCAGCTCTTTGATGATGAAAGAGGTGAAAGAACCAAGTTTTTCCAAGTTGTTAGCCTTGTGTTCCTTTACATGTGAGGTTGAAGAAAGTGAGTTATCCTATTATTTTAGCTGGTATTAGGGGCTAATTATAAAACGCAGGAACCAAATTTCATCCTCCAGTGAGATTATGTGGTATGACCTGCGACAAGCTCATAATCCTTCTTTTTAGGGCTCCAGTCAAAATATTGTTCTCTGTCTTTTTATGTAAGAGATATCTCTTTAGCTTGCTCTTGACATGTTATTCTCCATTGCAGGTTTTAAACTCCCATGATTCTGTTATTTACATCTTAGCACCTCTGAGATACGCCACAGTTTATGGATGCTCTGATGCTACTATAGTTCTTGGAGCTGTTGGAAAGGTAATATGCAAAGACTCTTTCTTCTCTCAATGATTAGTTATTGCAGATATGTTGATGCTTTGTGCATTGGTGTGTCTGATCCCTTTAAATTCCCAAATATAAATACATAAGTTGAAAGCACTGAATTGGAATGCCTTAAGGAACTTGTCCTATGAATATTTTTTGGGTGGAGCATCATCAATAAAAGAATAGTAGGACTTGTCTTTTAACTGTCACAATGCAGCCATTGGTGAGTCTGGTGTTGGTGGCCAGCCCACTTCACGTAACAGCTGAGAATAGAAGTCATGATTTTCATGACTATCTTTTCCCTAGTTCCTGAGTAAATTAACTTAGAGAATGTTTAAGAAAATTTGCAGTGCTGATGCATAAAGAATTCAATATTGTAGGGAAAAAATTTAAGATTTCACTTTCTGTAAATATCTTCTTATAGCTAACAAAGGCATTAACAATGATATATTGTCATTGAACAAAATGCAACTTTACCATTTATCTAGAGTTCTTCCTTTTACTAATAGGAAAACTAGCTTGGTCGGCCAACTGAGCAAAAATCACAAGAGAATAGAATAATACTACTGGAAAGAGCTTAGATTGGTTTTTAGCTAACCTTCATATAGATAGCTCGCCATTTTCCTCAAAAGTTGTCTTGTCATGATCCTTAATAGCAATAAGACGTTACGTTTGTCTTCTTTTAGGTATTTAAATGTGACTTATTTTTCTTACCCAAGTATTAAATATGACGTTTGTTCCTATGCATGCATTTATTCTTCTAATGTTTTCTGATGAAAAAAATGCAACCCATAAATCTGAACTGATTTAACAAGACTAAAAATGGGAAAATAACAAGATGGAAGGGAAGTTTTGAGGCCTCCCTAACCTCCCAAGGCACCAGGCCACACAAATGACGGATTCAACACCCTCCCTCACTAATTGCCCTCTAATCAACTAACCCTCTTAAGTAATAAACCACTAACCCCTATCAATCAGGTACCTAAAATTGTACTCAAAATTGTCCCAATATTGTAACTAAGAGTTCTGTAGCAGTATTACTCTTGTATTGGATTTCTGTATCTGAGCCTTCCAGAAGCATTTAGAACCCTTGCTATCAAGGGAGATTTCTCTTATATATTGTACTATCTCAAGTGATTACTGTCTAGCTTTTAACTGTGATGAATATGAATGCGGTCCTTATAAAACAAATGTAAATGCTATCGTCATCTAGTTGAAAATTTCCCGAAGTATGTTATGATTTTCTTGTATTTAACAGGCTGTAAGAGTGGAACACTGCGAGAGAGTTCATGTGGTTACGGCATCTAAACGAGTCTGCATTGCTAACTGCCGGGAGTGTGTGTTCTTTCTTGGGGTGAACCAACGACCACTTTTGGTTGGTGATAATCATAAGCTGCAGGTCAGTGCTTTCATATGTTGGTGGACCATGAAGTTGCTATCCATTTCACTTAAAATGTGCTTTTAACAAGGCTTTCCATGTTTTAGAACTAGCTCATCTCTGCAGTTTCTAATCTTTCAACTTTTTCTGAAACATCATAATCTGTAGTTCGATCCTTAGGATGCACTATTTTAAATTTACTCGTAAGGTACAAAAAAGAAATTGGGATCCTGTAAGTGCTCAATGGAATGTTTACTCTCTCTGTACGGATGAATGGTCTTTGCTAGCATTATATTTGATCGTGTATTTTGAGTTTCAATGCTTGTGATTTTGGAATCGGGATCATTTTATTTGAAAGCTCGAAGAAGATACCTGTGTCTTATAAGCAGTATATTTGTCATGGTCAAAATGAACCCAATTATTTTTACCCCAAACTTTTGTCAGGTCGCACCATACAACACATATTACTCTCAGTTGGAGGAGCACATGTCTGAAGTCGGCATTGAGGCTACTATAAATAGATGGGATGAACCTTTGGCCCTTGGAGTGGTTGATCCACATGATTCATTATCTCATCCAGCTGGCGTTTCTGATGTTCAGGCCGAGTCAGCAACACGTGTAGACCCAGATCAGTTTACAAATTTTTTGGTATTTTTTTTATAGTTACCTGCAGTCTGTTTCTTAGTGAGGCAGCTAAGATGGGGGGACGGCTGAGTTGGGGATGCTCTTAAATTTATAGCTGCGCTGTTGTCCCTTTTTTATTTTTTATTTTTTAGTTTTTATTACCTTTGGGGGTTGGGGGTTGGGGGTTGGGGTTCTTTTGTATCTCATTCTCTGAATTGGGATCAGCATATATAAAATGTCCACTTCCCTTGATTTGCAGATTCCAAACTGGTTTGCTGGTGTATCCGCTGGTTCCACAAAAGACAACCCGTTTCCCTTGCCAGATCCTTATTTGGCATCTGAGAAAAGAAATGTATGTCGTCAAAATATATTGATCAGAGTCGGATAATGTTTTACTCACGTTAGGTTGCATCTTCAAATGGTGGCAAGCTTTTTGCTTGTGGTTTGTTTAACCTATTTTGTTGAAACTCGTTAGATAACGTAAATTGTTTCCTTGCAGCAAAAGAATTTAGGAGAGGTAAAGCAACTACTGAGAGAAGCACCCCTCGAGGAAAACCGAAAACGCGAACTAACTTGTGCGCTACATATGTATTTTAAAGACTGGTTATATGGTAATGATCCTCGTTTTCTTTTTCATGTTAAAATATATATTTTTTTTATTTTCTTTAATACTCCTGGTGATCCACATAGAGAGTTCTGGTATTTTAAGTCCTGTTGGTTTGCTTTTTTGACGACATGATAGGAGATGGTCATCATATAGACCACTTATGGTGAAAGATATATAGATTTGGTTCTACTTACCTTGTTCTACGACAAAGAGACGCTCGTTAAATTCTTTTAGAGTGCATGTTACTCGTTCATATTTCGAATTTTCATTCTTGTTGTGTTCAGACCCTACCAGCTTCTAAATATACTTGTCTCTTTTGCATGAATGTAATCGTATAGCAATTTCATTATTACATCTTTTGTCTTGTTCTCAAATTTTTTCAAGCTGAAGTCGGTGTGGTTTAACATCTCCTTAAATGATTTCAGCCTCGGGGAATATCCGTCAGCTTTACTGCCTACAAGGGGACTAATAATCGCAAGGTGCTTAAACGACTAGGATGGTACAGAAGTTTTCTGGTTTCATCTTTTTATTCCCCTTCATGTTGATCTTTTCGATTTTAGTGGTACCACAGGCAGCCGAAATCAACCTCACGCTTTTTCAGAGTGGTACATCATTTTAAGCATTTGCAGTGTTGCAACTTGCACAGAGTGGAAGTAGAAGTACATTTCCTAATCTCATTGTAATATTTTTTTCGAAGAAAAAAAAAAGGTAATTTACAGTAATATTTTGTTGATCTAGGTTCACAGCCTTGTGAAATTTTTTCACCAATTTCCTCCTTTTGATCTAGAATGCTGGATTTTCAACTCTTGACTCCACCTCTTTGAGGTTTTATCCAGTTTGATATTTTAACAGTACATTACTTGTTTCCGGTGACAGAGAACCGATTATGTGCTGTTAGGATTGGTCTTAGTATGAACGAAGAAAAACCTGATTATGATTGTGATAATGCCTTTTCTATGTTGTGGTAGAGTGTAGTATATTTTATTTATCGAAAAATTGAAAAAAAAAAAAAAAAAAAAAAAAATTTGAGTATATTGTGCAATATCAAACATAATATGGTTAGGCGAGGCTTGATGCTGTAATGTACGGATGACCTCTTGTTCATCCCTGATTTCCTCCCAATAAGACTCATTGAGCAAAGTTTTGTTTTTATCGTTTGAATAATAGATAAAATCGTGTAAAAATCTATTTCTATTTGTTTATTTATTTATTTATTTATCCTGAGGACCTGAAGGCTGAAGCACTAAACCAAGTTATCTTGTAAGGCGGCCACTGTTTTAGCGGCCAGCCAGGGATCATTCACCATATTTAGATGCCTATTCTTTAGCTGACATGAGACGAAGGAATTTTTGCACATGATGTGCTTGTTTACTCAATCAGGAATTCAAACTCAGAAAAGAGAATACATGGGTGCTTTTACTTCGCATAAGGAAGGGGAAAGAAAAATGCTATCTTATTTATTTAATAATGTGTTTACTTATAAAATTGATAATAAAGATTGAGTGGGTCACACAATGAATTGAGATCTGTTGTTCCATTTTTTCATCTCGGTGGTTGTTTCTCCAGTTAAATATTTACACTTTGTGAACGCGATCTGGAAATATCTGCGGAGATGGATACTGAAACCCTAATTGCCCAAATGTGTTTAGTATTTTGTTCCTATTTGTATGGTTAAATTCTTAAACTTATGACACGATGTTGACGGTCGTTTTTGTAAAAGACCTGTACAAGGGTCTAGACTCAATAATTCTATCATGTGACATTGTTGGGCTCGCTTCGTGGACCCAAGCCACGCTTGGGGAACTCGTGCAGGTCGTAATTTTGTGGGCCGCGAGTAATCGAATGGGTTGATTTATTTCTTAATCCAATCTGATTTTAAATCCCGGTTGGGGGGTTTTAAAATAAATGGGCTAACGAATAAGTCAACGATGGAGAATATAATCTTAGAAGTCCTTTACCTTGTCCTTTAGGAGTCCTAAAAGTCCTTTCCTTAGCCTTTGAGACTCAAAAGCCTAGAATTTAAGCTTTAGGAACTTCCCCTCCAGCGTTAGCCCATGAGCATTTTTGCTCCAGAGCAAGCCAGCTAAAGTTTGTCTTTGTGCTAGTTCCGAAGACGTAAATATGGACGCCGCCACGGAGATCAATTAAGAGGCTTCTCTGTGATCGAAAATACTTCCCATGCTCCGAGAGACTCTTATGTATCTGAAGGTTCTCCCCGTGCTTCATGGAGGTTGAATGTGTCAGGTGCTCCACCGACGGCTGTTTAACTAAAAATGGAAAGTGGCGCTTTGGAGCTAGTTTGATGTGTGTCTGAACCTCCAAGAATAGAAGTGTCCACGGAGCACCAGACTTAAGTCAAACACTTCATGATCTCCAAACCTGAGAAAGGTCTAATGTCATCGAGAATTCCGGATTTTGTCTCCAAATACACCCATTTTCGATCAATTTGTTTGTCAAAGAGGAAAGCCACCTGATGCAGTTGCTCCAGAGGGAAATAGTTCGTACAAGCCTTTGTCAAGGTGTGATTGTATAGCGCTGAAGCAACCGCCAAAATCTCCCAAACTTCTCCTATAAATACCCCCTTCCATCAACACTTTAAGGACACAACACTCAGACTATTCTTATACTTGACCATCTGAGAAGGTCTCTTCCTTACTAAAGCTCTAAGTGATTTTCTTCTAAGAGTTCAAGTAAGTTCTTCGAGCTTGTGCTTTTCGGGCTCAAAGACCTTCGAGTGAGTTCTGAAACTCTGCCCAAGTCTTAGTTTTCACCTTAAAAAACCTTCAAACACTTCATTTGATCCATCCAAACTCGTCTACAGGCTATATATGAAGTTTCTGAGATTTCTCTAGAAGTCCAAAAATCCACCTCTATGGCGGGACTCTACCGCTCTAGAGCACACTTCCGGAAAGGCATAAAACTTTGTCTGCTGACGTCTACTCTTAGAGCAACCTATGTTCCTCTAAAGTGGGCTTTGCCTCCTCTATTAAAAGTCCATAAAACTTGCTCACGGAGTGACCTGCGTTCCTCCGGAGTGAGAATTCACTAACTCTCTGAAATAGCCTTATCCATACCAATCGAGTCATACATCTGCTCCAGAGGCAACCTGCACTTGTCCTTGGAGCACTCTTTCAAATAGCCTTATCCACACCTTACGAATCATATTCTCGCTCCAGAGGCAACTTGTGCTTGTCCTCCGAGCACCTCTCTAAGTAGCCTTATCCACCTTCCTGATTCAAATCTCCATCAACTGTTCAATCAGTCCTCCCACCATACTTCGTCCATGCGATCTCCATGACTTTACAAGAACTCCTTCCATGTGCGTAAGTTGGCGTCTTGGCGATTTGGTGACAAAGTGGGCCCTAGAATCCATTTTCTTCAGCTTACTTTGGGCTTAGCCGATCCCCTCTTCTTCCTTGGAGGTCTTACCGTACATGCTCCTCTGTGAACACCGCGTGTATCATCCACATCATCACTAACACCACCGAATTCGGTACTTGCACGTGTATACCCTTGACATGTCGTACGCAACGAATCTACCGGGTCCCAACACATTGTAAATAAGTAGTAGAGGGACAGCCACCAAGACATGAAAATGGGGACAACAGATCTAGACTCACATACAATATAAGGAATGAGGAAGGAGAATCTCAATCTTTGTACCCCATGAAACTCATTTTTTGCCAAAAGAAATGAATGTCAAATTTACTTATTTACCCTTAATAAATTACTATATGATTGATGATTATTTAATTGTATAAAATGACCTTTTTTGTGATTACATTGATAATGTTGCTATTCTCAAGTTTAGTAAATACAAGAAAAGAAATTGAGTTTTTTCCTATTATACAATCTAATAGTCAAGTACACTTGAAAGGGAATCAATAATCCTTATTACTATTATTTACTTTCCTTTCCAATCTCATTATCTTTTCCTTTAGATTTGTTTATGGTTTCGTAAACGCGCCCTAAGTTCCTAATTTTGAATTGGAAGTTTCTCTGATAATCCGCTCTACTGGTAGTCTTAATTTTTTATCATTGAATCTAGTTACAATCACATCAAATTAAAAAAAAATATGCAGAACAAACAGATTTTAATACTTATCTGATGGTTAAAAAGTAAAAGACTACTAATAGTTTATTTTTTTAGGAACTACTAGAGAAACTCCCTTTTGAATTTGGATGTTTAATTTCTACTTCTTATCTATGAAATTGAATTCCGGTCCATACAAAATAAGGCTTAATTCCTTTACCAGAAGTACTCTCATTTTAATTCAATTATTTGCTCTAGAAAATGGTATTGCTGTAACCACACTCATTCTTATTTTAGATTTTCTGATAGACTACTAAACACCTAGACGGAATGCTATTCTTTTTTTTTTTCATTTTTTTTTTTTTTTTTGGCTGAAATATAATTCTCGAACTAAAATTAAATTCCTTTTTTGCTTTCCCTCCTTGGAGGTTATCTCCTATTCTTTAATGCATGTTTAGTAAGGGCGCTGTGCTAAATTGCTAACTATTAAAAAGCCAAATCGAGAACAAAGAAATTGGCTATTTATAGACATGAACATTCACCGATACATCTATGTCGCCGAGGTCCAAAAATTGCAATTTCTTCAGTCAATTGACAGAGGGATTAGAGATATTTCATATTCTTATAGGAGCTAGCTTGTAGGAGCCAACTGAAACAACTTCTCTGCTTGATCTGGGAAGAATGTGATGAATAGATATGCACCTGAAATTTGATAAAAACAAGGGAAAACAAATGTCATTGACAGATTTGAAACATATCAAATTTTAAAAGCAAAACTGTTCCATAACCAGGACTTACAAACAAGTACATTTCAAGCAACTTAAAAAAAAAATGGAATTTTTATAGTGGAGAAGGCTATTTTGCTCCACCAATCAAATTTGTTGATATCGGATTAGTTTTTTAATAGTCAGATATGTGCATATTCGCATTAAAAATTTATAATGCACAACAAATAACTTCTACTGTCAGTTCAGGACGATGAAAAATTAATCCAATAGTTAAAACATAGTTTTTTTTTTTTTTTTTTTTTTTTTTTTTTTTTGCTTGAAAACCAATGGAGCAAAATAAACTTCTTTACTATAAATGCACCCAAAAAAAGGGGAAAAAGAGGACTTACAGACAAGTACAGTTCCAAGTACAGCCGAGATTTTGCCTTGAACAGTGATTAAACCAGCTTTACCAGCATCTTGCAGCTCAGTGGAACCAACAGAATCAAGTGTTCCTACATGGGCAAAAGTCAAACTTTATCATCTCTTAATATAAACTAAAACGTATGAGACAGATTAGGAATAATATGTTTAAGTTAATTCTAACCTGGTTTGACAGTTTGAAGACCAGATACTATGCATGCTAAGTTTTGGAACCCAGTTTCCTCCAACTTATTAGCAGCAGCAGTAGACCTTGACATTAAAAAGAAACAGTATCTTGTCAAATGGCTTCCAGATTAGGCGAAAAAAGAAAAAAAGAAGACTGCTTCTCAAGTGATAAACATATAAGGAAAAACTAACTTATTTTCATTCAACATCTAGGTGATACCAATTCTCATGTCAAATGGAAAATGACCCCACAAAATATTTGTTATGGTTAGCACGTCTTGGTCAAATCTACGATCTGAGTATAATCCTACCAATCCAGTAAAGGAGGAGCCTCAATTAGGTTAGGTGGGGTTTAGTTAAGTATTGCGATTAGCAATTTTCTCCTAGTTTTGCATCTTAGTCTAGCCATAGCGGTATGCCTCTGTCAGATATCCTTCAAGTACTCTTACCAATCTCGTGTATCGGATGTGGAAATTTTTTGGTTACGGGGCGAATGCTTCTTATTATCTCATGAAATATCTGCTTCTAGCTAGAAAACATCTTTTTACATGAGCTTGTCATCTCATGACTTTTGAGTTCTATCTTTCTAGTTACTCGGCGAATATACCTATCCTTCTCAATTTTCCTGTATTCTCTTCAAACATAAGGACAAAATGTTGCGTACCAAATATTTTTGTAACCCATATTTTTGTCTCGCTATTCTTAGGAACAATCACTATGAAATAGTTATTGGTTTGAGAACTTGTTTCACTGCAATGTGTAAACACAACATGGTTCAAAGTCCTCAAGAAAGAATGTCAAATGACAAATAATTCTCAAATATTTGACATAAACTAACCTCAATCCTTCCTGACACACAAGCAAGAGCTTACTTCCCGGCGAAAACTGGCTTTTAACAGATTGAACAAACTCGGGATTAGGCTTAGTAAACGGCAGACCGAAGAACAAACCCGAGAAGTTGTTGTGCAAAGTCCTTTTCACAATTGTGCCTGCACAAAATCAAAATAACAAATGCTCAACACAAGCAAACAATTGAGACATTTCTGTTGATGAATATATAGCAATTTTTAATTTTATTACCAAAGTCATTGTCTTCGTTCTCAATGAAAAGAGGGACATGGTAACATGACTTGATATGTGCTCTATCAAATTGAGATTTATCCCTGACATCAAGAACTGTGTATCCCTCAGCAATAAGTTCTTTTGCTTCTTCAGCACTCACATAATTCACTTCTGCTCTAATGGCCAAACCTCTCCGGCTAATCGGATTTCCCACGACGGTTCCTCCGCGATGAGTGAGAGACTTGAATTCCAATGGAGATGTCCTTAAATTGCTCAAAACAAGACCCCAAATTCATTATTATTATTATTATTATTATTATTATTATTATTATTATTATTATTATTATTTTGTATTCCCACATGTATAACATAATAGTTGAGTAACAAACTTACACTGAAATAAAAGTTTACAGCTAGAAAATTCTAAGCAAAAGTTTAGCTCAAATCCTAAACTTTATCACTAGGAAAATGTTTAAAAATCTTGAATTTATCTTCATAAAAAACAGAACCAGCATCAAAGATTTTCCCCATCATTGAAGCAGACATTTCTTTACCTTTTGGAAGAGAAAGTTGAGCAACAATAAGTGCCAAGTCCGGCCATTTTGGAGGTCCAGATGTAGTCTCTCTCTTTCTCTCTCTCTAAGCAGTGCACTATGATAGTTAAGGGACGCCAGCCATGAATTGGCCCAAGCAATTTGGAAGAGTCAATGGGTTTCTGCCACGTGGCAACTAGAAGAGGATATATTTCTCGAATCTTTCACTTCTTCTCTAGAGCATCCTGGGTGGTATCTTCTACAAGATTTGTTGGGGACTGTTGGAGATGATAATTCGATAAATGATGCCACGTGAATCATCTATCGATTAAATTATGGGTATTTTGCACATTTGCTTTTGAACTTCTCGGACTTTAGGCATCATTCACTTTATATTTAAGTTTTTAATTTAAGTTGAGATATAATATTTTTTAATAATTTTTTATTATAATAAAAAAAGTTAAATATAATATTTTTTGATAATTTTTTATTGTAAAAACTTAAAATTAAAAACTCAAATCAGTGAAATTAATGAGGCCTTAATAACTTGCCTCTTGAATTTCTAATTTTTGTAAGTGACCCCTGCAACATTAAAAGATTTACAATATGTTCTAGTTTGATAAATATTGTATTAAAGTGTTTGTGATAATGTAGGTTTGACAGAAGTATTCAACATCACAATTTAAATTGTAAAATAAATGTCTCAATTCTCCAACTTTTAATCCTAAAATCAAATAAAAATCAAAGAAATTGATAAAATGGGGCACAATATAACAGCTTTATAAGTTTAGGAAGGGGGAAGGGGCATAGATTTATCAAAATTAAAAATTTAGGGGACAAGTTGTCAAAACTCTATAGGAGTTTCTCGTTGGATAGTTAAAGTGTTGCTGATTGTTAGATTTGGTGTAGTTTCTATCTGTTACACTTAGTAGCGTAACGTCTCAAGTTTTTTTAGAGAGTTTAGTTTGTATGCTTCTGCTTTTACAAGATATAAGTTTAGGGTTTGATGTTTTTTTTTTTTTTTTTTTTTTTTTTTTTTTTTTTTTTTTTTTTTTTTTTTTTTTCTTGTTGGATTCTTAACCTCTCTATTATTGATGTATATCTTTTTCTTTCTCTTTTAATAAAATTTCCTTGCTGAGGTTTCCAAAAAAAAAAAAAAAAAAGAAGGATTTCAGCACAAATAGCCTTTTTGAAGGATATATATATATATATATATATATTTATAAATGACTGAAGTTTTGTAAAATTATAAAAATAATTGTTTTTTTTTTTTAACTTAGTTGTTAATTACTTGAAATTATTTAAAAATTTGATTTGCTCAATTAACATGGAAGAAAAATAATCAAAATCAATCATCATGGTTAAATTAATTATAATAGAGGTTTATTGATTGACTTAAGTTTATCATTGATTTCGATATTTCAAAAAAATTGATGTTCGAATCATCTGTGTATTGTTGTTTTCGTTCCTCCGGCATCTTCCATTATTTTACATGGTTCATTAGTCCCTCCAAGATGTATTGGATAGTTCTCGCTTCTCTTAGTGATGTAAGAATTTGGTTGCTTCTTTATTATCAAAAGCGGTCCCTGTCTTGCTCTTCCACCATTTAAAAAGCCAAATTAATTTAATTAATCAACATTAATTAATAATTAACCAAAATTAATTAGTAATTAATCACTTCAATCAATAAATTACATGTTTATTAATAATAAATCATTAATAAATTAATAATAAATCGATCATTCATGATTGATTGTGGGTCAATGGTCCATTAGTCAATCACTGATTGACTCATACTCATGTAAACAAAACGTTTATTTTCGTAAAATAAAAAAGTTTGAGCACAATTTTCAAAAAAAAAAAAAAAAAAAAGAAAAACCTTATAGGAGTATAGGGGGTAAATTTCAAAGTACACTTGTATTAGATACATCTTTTTTTTTTTTTTTTTTTCATCTTCGGGTTGATTATGATTTTTACTAATCACTGTCATATGAAATTATTCTAAAAATAATAGTATTTATTAATCGTCACGGTATTGCTTCTATAATTACTTGTAGTAATTATAAAAATTATTTGTGATGGTTAATAATGTAGTAGTAACATGGAAGAAAAATAATCAAAATAAGTGATGTTGTGAAACACTTTCTTCGTTCCTACAATTTCTGTACATTATTAGTAAATACATGGTTAATTTAATTATGATAGAGGTTTATTGGAATAATTATTTAGTTGGTCAACATAACTGTAATAGTTCTATCTCAAATCTTAGAAAGGAGAGTGTAATAACCTCAAGGGGCTAGATCAATGGTGAATCACAAGTGCTTCAGGAAGCATTAGGTCTAAAGTTCGATTCCCATTGAGTGCTATCAATTTTTTGAGGTCACGGCTAAGGAACGAGGATTTACCCTATCCACGTAGAGGGTATGGATCTATGGATCAATTGGAGTATAGTTTTGGACGCCAAGGATATAATATACACACACACACACACGAAAAAAAAAAAAAAAAAAAAAAGAGGGTATGTAGTAAAATTGGACATCAAGATTGCAACCTCTAAACCAAGTATATAAATGAGTAATGTAAACAATGCCTATTAGTTGTGAGAGATAATAATAAAAAGTCTTTTGGAGTTAATGAAAGGTTAATACTTAAAGAGAGATGTATATAGTCCTTTTATTTTATTTTTATTTTTCAAGATTTTAAACATCAATATACTCACAAGATAACAATTTTGATGAAAAAATTCGAGTGCAACAGAATAAGATTTAATAACGGTTTTAGTTAATACTGAACATGACATCTCAACTAGATTGACACCCTGTTTAGAACTCCTAAAAGTCATTTAATAAAAAAATTCGAGTACAACGAAGTAAGATTCAAAATGATTTTAATTGATACTAAAATAAAAATTACACATGACATCCTAATTAGATTGACATCCAGTCTATAGAACTCTTTTGATTATTCAAGAACAAATAAAAAAAGGAGACAGGAAAAGAAGAAGCCCAAACAAAATTATCAATGAAACATCTCTACTAAGCAGTAAACGACCAAGACAAGTTAAAAGTCGTACCTAGGAGGCCAGGAATGAGACTTTTTGCAAGGAAAACATTTCTCAGAATGCTAACCATTAAATGGTGCAAACCTATCACATCATCGGTCAACAAAAGTAAGTGCTTCTCTACAGATGACTCAACATTGATCCCTTTTATCCCAATACTCAAAAATGAGTGAGGAAGATAAGTTGCCATCAGATTCAAAAAGAGAGAAAAAGAATTATGTGGGTTTCTTTATTTTCAACAATCTATTCATGTTTGCATCGTTTTGGTCTATGTGGGTATACAGAAGACATGTTGAGGCAGCCTCTGGAGCACAAATTCGTTGAAGATGAAAACCCAGCACCACTTCTAGTTCCTCACTTTCCTGTTAAGCCAAAGCTCTCTCGTCTCTAGTCTTTTAAGTACATTGGCATAGTTTTTAGTCTATCTCTCTCTCTCTCTCTCTCTCTGCACTTTTTTTTTTTTTTTTTTTTTGTTTTCTGTCCAATGATCTTTTCTTTACTTCTTAAGGGAAAAAAATTTAAAAAAGTAAAAAATCTTTTAATGATTGAAATAATTGTAGTTTTCATCTATTGTGCATGGCTATTCATTCTCAAAGTCGTACAGAAGAATGGATTAGCTACTTTTGCTTCAGTTTTCTTAAACAATTTTTTCCTGTCAAGATGGTTTTGTTTTTTAGATCACATATCAAGCATCACAAGTCAAGGAGAAAATCAACGGTGTTCCATTTTGCCACATCCGTGCATTTGACTGCTAAGACTGCGCAATAACACGATTCGCTTATTCATCAAGCCATTCATACAAAAAATCAAGCAGTTTTTTAAGTTTGATTTATGTTTTAGTGGTCCTTTAAGAATGTACCGATGAACTAAATAAACATTGCCAGTTTGTTGAATTTGGATTATGTTCCATCCCAGGAATGAAGTTTCTTATAATCTATTGTTCCTATTTTGTTCATTTCTAAGATCTCCGTTTCTCAGAACTTACAAAGCTAATGAAGGTCTGAAAGAAAGTTTTACAATTATTTGAGACATTATTTTGAAGCGATGACAAATCAAATTTATTCAAAACATCCATTCAAGCTCTAAACACTTTAATTCCAAAAGCATGAAAAGAAGGAAAAAAAGATGAGTATGATTACATCTCTGAAAATACAGCTAATTCAACATCACAGCTCATTCTCTCCAATTAACTCAACATATTTTTTGTCAATAACAGCATCAATTGATTATGACTCAGCTGAGGATCTTTTCTTGGTGGTGTAAGGATAGTACTCCTTGCCGGTGTCGATTCTTGTGGTCTGACCTCCAGCATCAATAACCGCAGAAGTGACTGCCAAAGCAGCTCCGGCAGAAATTGCAGTCGAAAGGCTCCTCCCTGTGAAATGGACCAATCGATAATCAAAGTTCAGTTTTGAATAGTATATATACCACATTGAATGTGTTTGTCCATTATTTACATCTATGAATTATGAGATGGATAGCCTACAAACTTTTACGAGTTATGACTTATAGACGGCAACCAGAATACAAAACCCTATGGCTCAAAGCTACACAAACACAAAATGATTCTAGACGGTCTAGTAAGTTTGCATTGACAGAAATTCATATCTATTCGGGCTAATATTGGAAATATACTAATAAGAGAAATCTATGAATTGAACTGAAGTACCGGAAGAATAAAGAAAAATAGCTGTAGAATTCAAATAATTGATTTCCGAATTTCGTAAACCTACGTGGTTAGTATTACCAATTGTGTCAAACATTATACAGTTAATAAAAGCGTGAGCGCAACAACTTTTATTTTGAGTGCTGCATATCTACCACAGCACCAAAAACCATAAGCAACAAAATAGTGGATGCTCCATTGCTTATACAAGGAGAGGTTAAAAAAAATTTAGTCTCTGATTCTAAGGTTAATACAGTTTATCATATAGCAAGACACTGAATAACAAGGCACAACGAGAACATTAATCAAGAAATGGATACTCAGAATTTAAATCCGACAACCTTCAAACTAGTATATATTAGCTAGTTAGTAGTAGTAATGGCAACAAATACAAGATCATCAAACCTACGATCTATCCTTCTAACAAGCAGAAACAAGTACTAATCTCGCTATATTAGCACCACACATATGGTCTCCTCAATCCTTTAGCTTTTTCAAGCCAAGAGTGCCCAAAGATTTCATTTGAAGAATTTGTGAACTATAGAATAAAGAAATTCACACATGAAAATAATAATAATTGACATTCTCGATAAAGATAAGAACCAAGTGGATAGTAGGTTACTACACTTTACATCCTGAATCAAACAATTGCATATCCAAAGAAATCCTCACCTTTGTAACCTAGAATAGTTGATCCCGCAACAAAACCACCAACCGCTCCATTGATAAAGTCCCTCTTCATCCGATAATGCTGCACGAGCTGCTCAACACCAACGTAAACTCCCCCAATTGCAGCAAACGTTAGGCCATAGTTACCCATCATCTTAAGAGTCCTTATGAGTCCTGGAAGAGCGACACTTCTTTCTACACGAGGCACATCGTACCAAGTAGCGACAACAGTCCCAAAGATCGTTCCAGAAACTAAACCCATCGTTGCACCTTTGATGGTTTTCATAACCGGTGTATCCTCATCCTCCAAGTATCTACGCTCTGCGGGGTCCACCATGGCTTTCTACTAACTGGGCACTAAACCAAACTGCATAAGGTTACAAAGAAAATCACTTCGAATGTATTTTCAATTCAAAATGTAAGCAAAAACCAATATATATATATATATATATATATATATATATATGTATGTATGTATGTATATCACAAATAATAACATGAAATATCGAAGGAAATCGCAACTTTTTCTATATCCATTCATTCCAAAAGAATATCATCAATCATAAAACAACGAAAACCTATTCAACCTTCCATTTCCACTGATTTGGGGATTCTTAGGGTTAGGCAACTTACGCAATGACAATGTCATTCAATGGTTTCACACGTAATAACTTCTAGAAGCGCAAATTTCCCATTCCAAAGAAAACTAATTTCGTCGAAAACAATGAGCATTTTCTCGGGAAAAAAAGGATCAAGTTTAGCTCTTTCATTGAGATTTTCGAAACGAAAAGTCGATATCACAAATAGATACAGTAGAGACAAAAATTCAAATTCCAAAACCCCCAAATTTCTTCATCCTATTGCAATTAGGGCAACAGAAAAAACATCCAAATCGCGATAATCCGAGTAAATTCTGACGAAAGAATCTAGATCAAGTCATCAATCAAAAACAATATTGATTATCAGATTAAAGCCCAGAAAAATTTGCATACAAAAAAAAATACAAATAAATGCATAAAATATAACCAAAAAATCGCATAAGAAATCAGAAAAATACCTTTTAGATGAAATAAAGAGGAATTTGGGAACAGACTGTGAGCAGAAGAAGCAGCTGCTATGTCCAAGTCGGACTTTCATCTGAGCACTGAGCATTTCCATTATGACCGAAATGCCCTTGGGCCTGGCTACTTACATGGTCTACTAGGTAAATGGGCCCTTAAAATTTCGGCCCAAAGGGGAAGGACGTTATGCAGGCCCAAGCCTGGTTTGCTACGCCTACGCATTGACTACGCAATCGGCAGTACTGTGAAACCCGAGGAAGAGTCGGAGCAGAGAAGAGACAGACGACTAGTAATACTGTTTGTTTCGTTTTCCCGGAAAGCACAAAGATATTCCCGGAAAATGCAGAGTCCCGAAGACATTCGCAACCTCCCCATAGACATTACGTTTTCTCGTCTCGGAGGTAACGAAACCTTTCTCTTTCTCTCACTTCTTTCTCATCTTTATTTCAGACATGCAGAATCAGGAAAATTCTCGAAATTCGAACGAAACAGAACCTGATTCAATTCTTTTTCAATTATAAAAGTTATATTTTTTTTAGTATTTGTTTGGATTGGAAATTTGATTTCTCCTTTGATGTTTCTCGGTTCGTGATCGAATTGAAGAGTGGTTGGTTGATCGGAAGAGAATACCGGCGGATTGGCGGAAGCGATTAGCCGTCGTTAGAGCTCGCATCGCCAAGGAATTTGCATCGCTTCCCAAGGAAATCGACCCCTATTTTCAGACCTTAGACTCTGAAGGTTAGTTTATTCGAGATTATGTACATTTGATTTGTTTTAATTGGGTCATTACTGAGTTTTTTTAATGTTGATTTCAGTTTAATCCGAATAATTATTTCCATAAAAAACTTGTTAAAATTTGTGCTTCACTGTTCTTAGCTTAGGTTAAAAAACACGGCGAACAAACAACAGTGTTAAAGATTACTCTTTCATTGGGTCGAGCGTCGATATGATAACCAGCATTAGCTGCTTGTAAGATGAATCAGGAAATTTTTTAAATGAAAATTGTAGTTTGTATAAAGAAACATTGAGGAAGTATAGGGATTTTTAAATGTACAATGTTGTTTCTACGTGGAAACTTTGAGGAAATATAGGGGTGTTTAAATGTGCAGTGTAGTTTGTATGAAGAAACTGAGGAAATAGAGGGATGTTTAAATGTGCAGTGTAGTTTGTATGAAGAAACTTTGAGGAAATATGCTTCGGAACTTGTTGAGCCGCTTTAATCATTGTTCTTATGTTGGTTATATAGGATATTGACTTGAGTATAATTTCCAGGGATCAGTTACATAGAGGCCAAAAAAATATATGACATACTTCTGAAGTCTACTCCGGAGAGCCGGAATATATTTGGTCGACTATCAGGTGTTGCTGTAAGATAGTCATCTCTCCCTCTGCACATACCTGCATTTTTTTCTTTCAATTATGTTGTTGCCCAATTAAAATTGTATATTCTTTGGCAGGGTGCATGGGAGGCAATTGTGCGTTCGTTCGAGAAGGATTACATTTACCTTGGTGAGGCTGCTCAGATAATGGTTCAGAATGTGAATTATGAGATGTAAGTATGCACTTATTGCAGTTGCCCGCTTAGTTTGCTAGGAAGAAAAATCATAGGTGTCTGCGATATTTCATTCATACTGATTAGCTGCTGTTTCTTATGAAGCCCGTACCAGAAAAAACATGTGCAGAAGGTTCAACACCAACTAGCAGAGCTGGAGCGCAAGGAAGCTGATATTAAAAGAAATTCAGCTCTGTCAGCCGCCAAGTATACAGAGGCTTGCCAAGAGCTTGGGTTGCAGGTTTCGATTAAGGATCTCTCTAGCTGGTTGTTTTTTATCATTTGATTTGGTTTAGATGTCTTGCCATGTTCCACATGTAAATGGAACTTTCTTTTTATGCAGGGACAAAATGTGAGGTTTGAACTTCTAGAGACTGCAAAATCGCTTCCAAGCACCTTTGGCAGCATTTTGGAAGTGCTAAATAGTGATTCTGTGTCGAGGGCTATGGAATATTACTCAAACTTTGTTAAAGATGTTCATACCGAAAACGATGTAAGAAAGAAGATTCTTTATGAATTTTATCATAATTTACTTTGCCTATGCATTTATATAGCCGGTCCTAAGCCCGGGTAAAGGAGGAGGATTGCGGTAGGTTGACGGCCAGCGTAAAAATAAGTCACTCTCATGGATTTCACTCACATAGAATCTGTCAGGGTGTTCCTTACGTGCGACGCGCTATGCCAGGCACCGGATATAGTATTAAATAGGCAAGGGGGGTCTTCGCACATTCATGGACGGGTACGGGGGGAAAAGTGAGCCAATGTGCCATGTCGGGCCCCGGATATGGTGAAAAATATGCAAGGGGGGTCCTTGCACATTCATGGACGTGTGCAAGAGGCAGAGCTAGCTCATGATAGGAAAATTCGTTTAGGTAGTTAGAATGTAGGTTCTTTAACTGGTAAATCTATGTAGTTAGTAAATGTTATGGTAAGAAGATGAATTAACGTTTTATGCTTACAGGAAACCAAGTTGACAGGAGAGAAAGCAAAGGAGATTGGAAATTTATGACACAAGTTATGGTATATAGGTTGGGAAAAGAATCGCAATGGAGTTGGTATTCTAGTGAACAAAACTGTGAAGGATGACGTAGTTGAGATTAAGCGAATAGGGGATAGAATTATTATGCTCAAACTGGTACTAGAAAATAAGTCCATCTATGTAAGTAGTGCTTACGCTCCACAAATAGGATTGGATGCGGAAACTAAAGCCAAGTTCTAGGAAGACATGGATGACTTAGCGTGTCGTATAGGCAATGAGGATAGCATTTTCATTTAAGGAGATTTCAATGGGCATGTTTGTAAGAATAGGGAAAACTTCGAAAGGATCATGGGGGTTTTGGTTTTGGAGCTCGAAACGAAGAAGGGAATTCTATTTTGGAATTTGTGTGTGGACATGATTTTATCATAACAAACACATTTTTCAAGAAAATAGATTCTCACCTGATAACTTTTAAGAATGGAAGGAGCTCAAGCCAGATAGATTATTTTCTCACTAGGTATAGAGATCGTTCTCTGTGTAAGAATTGTAAAGTAATTTCTGGAAAGTACTAGCCACCCAACATAGGTTAGTAATCGTAGATGTGAGCATTAAGTTTTGCTATAGAAGGAGAACCTAATGTGATGTATACAAGAGGAATCAGAGTCTCGAAAATTAAGGGCATGTTCTTTTACACATAAAACTCAAAAAAAGACAACTCAAATTTCAACTTTATTCAAGTTCACGTTCTTTTAAGTTTTAACTTCACTCAATTTTACTCAGCTTTATTCAAGTTTTAACTTCAACTCAAGTTATAACTCAAATTCAACTCAAAAACTACACTCAAGTTACACTTCAAAAGAACAACCCCTAAAACTGCATTACAGAAGATGAAAAAGGGGAAGGCATGTGGGCCAGATGATATTCCAATAAAGGTTTGGATGGCGTTAGGAGATGCTGGAATTCTGTAGCTCACTAAGCTTTTTAATGAGATACTAAAGAAGTATATGCTTGATGCATGGAGGAAGCTTGTCGCCATCTTCAAGAATAAAGGTGATGTAATGAATTGTAACAATTATAGGGGCATAAAGTTAATAAGCCACACTATGAAACTTTGGAGAGTTATCAAAAGGAGATTAAGGGCCACAACTACTATTTCAGGTAACTAATTTGGCTTCATACTAGGCTGATCAACCACGGAAGCCATTTTTCTTCTTAGAATGCTGATGGAAAGGTACAGAGAAGCCAAGACAGATCTACATATGATCTTTATAGATCTAGAAAATGCATATGTTAGGGTGCCAAGGGAAGTTTTATAGTGGGTGCTAGAAAAGAAAGGAGTGCATGTGAGGTATATTAAGGTAATTAAGGACATGTACGATGGGGTCGTCATGAGTGTGAGAACTGCTGGAGGCTACACGACAGAGTTCCCCTTTCGGATCGGCCTTCATCAAGGATCTGTTCTTAGTCCTTATCTTTTCACCATCGTGATGGATGAGCTGACGAAAGAGATCCAAGATAGAGTTTCTTGATGTATGCTTTTTGCGGGTGATATAGTTTTAGTTGATGAACATAGAGAATGAGTTAACTGTAAATTAGAACTGTTGAGACAGACTCTCGAGACGAATGGATTTAAATTAAGTCGGACAAAAACTGAATGCATGCATTGTAGGTTTAGTAACTCAAGTAATCAGAGTGATGGAATTTCTTTAGATGGTGTGGAGATTAGGGCTTCTAAGAAGTTTAGGTACCTTGGGTCTATAGTGCAGTACGAATGAGATATTCAACATAGGATTAAGGCAGGGTGAGTTAAGTGGAAGAACTACAGGAGTTTTATGTAATGATAAGATGCCTATTAAGTTGAAAGGAAAGTTCTATAAGACTGTAATCCGCCCAGCTATGTTGTATAGTAGTTAATGTTGGGCCATTAAGAGACAACTTATATCTAAGATGAGTGTGGCAGAAATGCATATGTTAAGATGGATGAGTGGCCATACGAGAAAGGATCGCATAAGGAATGAAGTTATTCGTAGTAAAGTAGGTGTAGTACTAATAGAAGATAAGGTGCGCGAAGGCCGCTTGAGGTGGTTCGGACATCTGCAACGTAGACCGCTAGAAGCATCAGTTCGTGCTTGAGAGGATATTCTTATACCTAATACTAGGAGAGGGAGGGGTAGGTTAAGAATTACGTGAACCGAAGTTGTTAAGAGAGACATTCTAGATCTAGGCCTTTAGAAAAGTTTAATTTCGAATAGAGCCGTGTGGAAAACTGAATCCATATAGCCGACCCCAATTAAATTGGGATTAAGGCTTGTTGTTGTTATTATTGTTACTTTATTTTCATTATTTGAAGATGCTGATTGTTGTCGAAATTACGTAATTTATTTGCAACTGATCTAGATATTTGTGCATATAACTACAGAAATCTGCGACCGTGTTGCTTCATTTGAGAGATGTACGTGAACATCCTCCTTCTCTGAATGTTTCTCTGGCCTCTGAGATTGTTGACTCTGTGAATGTTCAGTCAAAATATAACGTGTTAAACACAGACGCCATAGTTAACAATGATCATATTGATTGGGATATTTCTGTGGACAGTTCTCAGATTGATTGGGATATTGGAACTGTAGAAGAAACTGAGGATGCTGGTAACGGTTTGGGCCAATATGAAATAGTGAATGCCAGTGAGATCTTGCAGAGTTCTTTACCAAATGAAGCAGTGGAATCTGATCAAATCCCATCAAATAAACAAGTAGATGGCTTGCTCGCAGAGATTTCTGTGCCAGATATAGCTTGGGATGTAAGTGTAGAAACTCCTCAAGTTGATGTAATTGACGATGTCAGTTTGACAAATATTGGTTCTGAAAATCAAACATATGTTCTTGAGAATTTAACTCATCCTACTGGGACAAAGGAAGAAAGGAGCCAGCTTTTGGAGACAGAGTATAGGAATAAGATTCTTGACGACCTTTATGAGGTACATGTTTATTATGAGGTTTATCTATTTATATGTTCTTTGTCTTGTCCTGTTATAATATTCTCTTTCACTCCTGGGTTTACATTTGGTCTTCACTTTATGTTATCAGATCAAATCGTTTTTAAATCAGCGGCTGATGGAGTTAAAGAGTGAAGAAACTTTGTCTTTGCAACATCAAGTCCAGGCGGTTGCTCCCTTCGTGCTGCAGCAATATGCTCCCGATGCCATTGAGACCATGTTATCCGATGTTTCGATGGCTATTTCCTTTCTGACAAACAGGAAAACACGAGAATTGATCATGATACTCAACTCCAAAAGGTGACGTCAGTTTTACTCTGCAGTTTTCTTGAATGCTTTAAATTTAATCATGTCTGTCCTCTCTAAAATACAGTGTTAGTCCGTATTTGAGGCCCTGTTTCGATTCTTGAATAGTAATGAAGTATAATTCTACTCGGCTCTTTTGTGTGTGTGTGTGCGCGCGCGCACACACGCGCGTGTGTGTGTGCTTCTTTTTTCCTGGTTTTTCTAATGCATTACTCACCTCGTTTTTGAATCTTAATTTCAGATTTTTAGATAGACTGGTCAGCACACTGGAGGAAAAGAAGCATCATGAAGTGAAGTTGAAAGAGGGTCTGAAGGATATTGCTACGAAACGCATGGAGATGCAGAATTCGTTGTCTTCATCCTGGCCAAAGCAGGTAGGATTTTTCATTATGTTATTGATTTTTGCCTTGTCAAATTCCATTAGTTTTGGAACCAAGGTATTTACTTTTGGAGAGGCAAAAACAATCCTATTTCTTAGGGTGTTTTATTGTTCTCGATTTCGATTTCTGAAACAAAATTGTCACTGCATTTAAAATTATAGGAAGCGGCTCTTTCAAAAACAAGGGAGTTAAAGAAGCTATGCGAGAGTATCCTTTCATCCATGTTTGATGGAAGACCTGTTAACATCATTGGGGAGATAAATACTCTTTTAAGTAGCAGCCTTGGTTCATAAGGAAGATGTTTGCCTATGATTACAAGAAAACCTTTAAATTATCGTCGAGTAGCCTCTAATGTAACTCAAGTGGGACCATCATCCTTTTTATTAATAAATTATATCTGGTGCTTTCTTACCTTGCTAAAGATAGTAGATTGTAGTTACAAAAATAAACTACTTCAAGAAACACACTTTTTTCTGGTTTTTTTAAAATTATTGCAACCGGAGCCTGCTTGTAGATTTTCGAAGTAGGGGCTGGGGTATGTGCAACTCTTTCTGTGTTATAGAAGGCTCGGTATGGGGACGATTAGTTAACAAGGTGGAAAGATGTTTGTCTCCATGAAAAAAGTGTCTAAACAAAGTCTGTCTATCTGTTCTTCTGGCGAAACAAAAAGTCTGCGTAAATCTCAACATCACACGTTACTTTTTATAATAAAAGTGCCGGCGAAAATTCGGATTAAAACTACTAAGTACTAATATATATCTACCAATATATACATCTATACGTGGATGAGTATTTAATTGTTATATTTCTGTCGGTGATTACTCATTAAATATATAAAAAAAAATTTAATAATGGGCAGTGATAAAAATTCAATCACATTAATTGTCATATACTTTTTTTTTCAATTACTCAATTTATTATAACTTTTGATTAATATCAAATGATTACAACAATAATACTCATTGCTTAATAAATATTAGAGTAATCATTAAAATCACACCTGCTGTGTGGGAAAATGTGATGGAGATTTGGACCAACAATATCGCGACACGTGGTAATATTTACTCTCCGCCAAGCACACAACCCTCGACGCCTCGTCCCCTCAAGATCAGCTGCAGAGCCTGAAGTTGAGGTCCGGGTTTGGGCGACGACTCCATGTGGCGTCGACGGATGCAAACCGCCTGGATTAAGGCGTTAAGATCCGTCGACTGCAGAAAAGGTCGCTGGAAAGGACGAAAGAGGCTAAGGCAGCGCTGGCGACGAAGGAAGCCTTCCGTCGAGACACAGCGGGTTACGTGCGAAAGTGAGAAATGACTGACAACATTAATGACAAGTTTACAAACTGCCCCACAGGGGACAAAAAAGCATTACGGAGACTCACAGAGCCGTAATAGAAGACTAACCAGTTGAGTGAACAGTATTGATTAGTGGGCTATGACTGGGCCTAAAAAGGGGAAGCACTTGAGTGCATCTACCTACGAAGGAAAATCCCCTGCGAAGGAAGCCTAAGTATAAAAGGAGAAGGACCCCAATGGAGAAAGGGTCCAGATTTTCCAGAAAGAGAAAGAAAGAGTGAGAGAGAACAATTTGTGTAAATTGTAATCCCCCCAAAAGAAAGGCAATACACACACAGTGGATGTAGCTCTGATTCTATAGAGTGAACTACTACAAAACTTCATTTGTGTATTTACATATAGTTCATTCATACACACAAGTAACCAAAAACAAACACAAATCCCACTTTCATCACACCCATAAGCCGGTAATCCGAAAGGTAACCCAAGGTAACTCGGCAGGTTTATTGTTGGCAAAATTCTACCGTCAACAACACCCATATATAATCAAATAGTTTAGTTCTGATATGAGTAGACGTATAATAAGGAATACTCTAACCTTGGGACCCAGGGCCTGGCCATCCTTCGTTTGCCCTCGACATTTCGACAAAGTTTCTCTATCCGCAGTTGAATGTTTCGATCTAGTTCGATTCATAGTCACATCTGTAAATGTTTTCTCATGGGTCGACACCCCCCAGTCCAAGCATTAATCTATATCACTTCAAAAGAAACAATATAAAAGTACTTATCTTCTCCTTGGGCAGAAAAATGTGAGAATCACTTATTCGATAAAGGTAGGGCTTTGCTTTCTTTCAACTCCCTACCTGAAACCAGTAGCAGAGAGCTTCTAGAAGGCTAAACAAGTTTCTCAAACGGCTTCCTTCGGGGGGATCTACAGGCATTAAAAGCAGTGGATGTAACGTTATTGGTTGATCTAGTGCAGTGAATATTATGCCTATTGATCTGGCTTTTATTCGTTGTGAATTAGAGGTGAAAGTTCAGGGAAGTTGCACGGCCTGACCCTGTGTGTTTAATTACAGTGAGAAAATAATAATAATAATAAAAATGAGAATGGTAATAGAATATAATAAAAAAAAGAAAGATAATTCATTTGTTTAGTTCTACTTTTACAAATTCAAGAGAATGGGATATGAATATTTTCATATTGACAAAATTATCCTCATGTTAATATAACTAATATCATATATATTAATATAATCATTTAATAACTAATATTATATATAAAAAATTATAAGGATATAATATATATAATTATAATTATAGTTATATAATTATTTATTATTACAATAAAATCATAATATATAATATAAAATGATATATAATATATTAAAATAATGATATTGTGATTATTTTATATTATAATATTACAACTATACTATATTATATTATTAGAAATATAGTATAATTATAAAATATAATAATATAATATAATATAACATATTTTAATTATAATATATAATATAGTATATTATCATTTCTAATTATAGTATATTATCTATTATCTATTATAATATAAATTATATTAAATTTATATTGTAATTATATAAATACTTAATTATAATATTATAAAATATAATATCTAATTATAATTATAATATTACATATTTAAAATAATAAAATCTTAATTTTTATTATAACTATTATATTATTAATGAAAACATCTGTATCATATAATATAATATAATATAATATTATTATAATTATTATATTTAATTTTATAAAAAATACTACTATCCCAATTATTATTATAATTATTAATTACAATATCACAACTATATTATATTATATTATATTATATTATCTTATAATGATAAATATAATTATAATAATAATTATTAATTACGACATCACAACTATATATTATATTATATTATCTTATAATGATAAATATAATTATTATTAATTACAATATCACAATTATATTGTATATTATATTATATTTATAATGATAAATATAATTACAATGTATAATACGTAATATAAGACATTATTATAATATTAAATATGATATAATATACGTATATAATTATAATATTTTAATTTGTATGTTATAAGATATAATTACATTATAATAGAATATTAATTATATTATAAATATTAATATAATAATTATAATATTTAAGAGTAATGATGGAAAAGAAAATTAAAAGAGCTTAGAATGGGCATTCCTCTCATATGAGGAAGGAATGATGATTCACTCATTTGATGAAAAAGTCATTCCATTTTGAATGACTATTCCCTTTTTTAAAACTAACCAAACATGAGGATGAACCTTAATTTCTTTCCATTCCCTCCAATTAAACACACCCTAAAGACTCACAAGTCAAGATCGGGTTGGCCTAAACATTTTAAGGGTAATTACAAAATTTTAAAGGACTTCGCCCTGCCCAAAAATTTATTGGGCCACAACTTTCACATCACTCAAACACTAAAACGGGCTGAGACTGGGTAAATAGTAATTTGTGTCAGGCCGACCCATTTAGTCCGAACTAAAGTTACAAATGAATACATATTAGAGGGAACAAAAAGAAATTATACATTTATCCCCTTAACTTTTAGGGGATTAAAAAATTTAAAAAGAACTTCACTCGACCTGAAAATCTTTTTGAGCCTAAACTTTCTCTAACAGTTTATATAACTATTATTTTAAAAAATGTCATGCGCGCAAGCGCACATACAAACTAATATGTTTTAAAAAGTAAAAAAGCAGATGCCAACTTATTTTATTTATGTTTCACTGATTTTCAACATAATACTTGTATTATATCTTTGATATCATAACTTTATAATAACAATTAACAAATATAATCTTTCTGACAAAAATAAATAAATACATGGCCTTTTTCAAGATAATATTGTAGTCAACCTATCTTCTTCTTCTTCTTTTTTTTTTTTTTTTTTTTTTAAAGGAGATAGTGCATGCATCACAAGCTAACTAACCAAAAACAGTACTATGCTTCTGTACTATGCGCCACTTATTTTTATTTTAATTATTTTAGTATAATATGTCATTATACGATATGGAATCCATTCATTCTTGAGTAAGAAGTAGATAAATAATTCCCTTACAGTATTGATTCAGTACTTGGATTAGCAAGAGTCCTATGGTTTATGAATGTGTTTTATGAATCACTGTCCATTAGAGAATCAATGGTACTCAAGAATAAATATGTAATTAGAGAGGTTAACGGATTTCATCTAGTTCTAATTATGAATTATTTATAGAAGATTGATCTATATACAATGACTATATCAAATGAACACTTCACAAATTAGAAGTAATTATGTCTATAATTACAATAGCGCAATTCTAAGTTTATAGTGGAGTAACTATTAGAATTAATATAATTAATTAATAAATTAAAGTGTTTGATTCATTATTATTTTTATTGGAGCTCAAAATTATAGGTCCATTAGTCCTCACGTCGTCTTTGTAATTCCGCAAGACACAAACAGCAAAATGAAAATTTTAAAATTATTGAATTCTAAAATAAAACACTAAGGATAATTAATTGAGAATTAATTATAAATTAATTAATGTGATTATTTAAATTTTAATTTTAATTTTGGATCACTCATGTGAAGGTGTTCACATAGTGTAAACGAACAACACAGTGTGAATCCCTTTGGGATTCAAATTGCTTGCTCTCATAATGTGTTCAATTTGAAATTCAATTGATTTAAGTTTCACTTAATTTGAAATTTACATTTGAGTCTAAAATTAGACTGCATGATAAAAGAGGATTTTTTCCTCCTCCGCTATCTGTAATTGGCGCTTACTACAGGGAAAATTTTTATTAATGTGGCTGGCCATACTAGGATAAGGGAAGGGAGATTTTGTTCCAAATTCAAATGAGAGATAATTGATAAGGTTTATCTTGGAGATAAAGATTGGATTCTTTCTAGGAGTTTGACTACTACTCTATAAATAATAGATTGTAGAAACAATTTTTCTCTCTCAAAAATCATAGTGGCCGAAATTATTGATAGAGTGGGAAGAAATAATTTTCTCTAAAAATTTCACATTATGCATGCGTTGGTGTTCGTGGAAAATTTGGTGTTTTATTGCTAATCCTATTTTGTCTCAGGTGTGTCCACACACAAGTCTTCATGGATTCTAGGAATTGACGAAGAAGACTTTGGTTTTCTAAACTAGCATTGGAGTGAGTAACATTCGAGGTCAAAGAACTTAAGATATCATCATAATCGACTGATAGGTATAATTCATAATTGATTTCTTAATAAATAAATTAATGTGATTCATTTATTCGTGCATAAATTAATATAATCTATAGAGTATCTTAAAAATTTTATAAAATTTTTTTCATACATGATCCGCTACTTACACGCTTCTGCATCCGAAATCGTTTCAGAAACTAACAGTAGGGATGGACGAATTCACGAATTCAGGCTTTTTCCTTTTGTATGGAAAAATTGGAATCTAACCTTGGGGTTGCCGTACTTAACTTTGCCTAGCCAGTTAACAATATATCAATTATTAGGAATGGATCGAAAAAAAAAAAAAGCAATGGAAAGGTTGAAGGAGACTCTGTTCGTTGCTGTTTTCTTTTCCCTTCTTTTGAAATGTGCCACTGAAAAAGTAGAAACCAACAGGTACCATGTATTGCTTTGTTATATTATGGAGTCTCAAACATTTTTGTTGTGGCGTTTGCTCAGAAACAGAAGACTGTCTCATTCTTTTGAGGGAGAATGAGAGAAATAACATATTCAGTAGGATGTTTAGTAAATTATAGTATATTTTATTAAGATAGTAGATTATAGCATAATTTGATATTTTAAGTTTTAAATATTATTAAAATCCCAAAAACACTCCTAAACCTCCTACCCCTCCCTTCTTCTCCATATAGTTAAGTCCACCATAACATGCTTCGGCAATCGGCAGCCAGCAATCGGCAGCCGGCTATCGGCTCTGGCGACCGTTTTTCGGTGACAATTTTTTGACAGTTGGAGAGTTTCTGGCAACCAGCTCCGGTGACTGGTAAATACCATATTTATCAAAAAGTACTGTATTTATTAGTAAGTATCATATTTATATTAAAATTAGACTACCGTCTCCAGCGATTGGTAAATGCCATATTCATTTGAAAATTCGGCGACAGATAAATATCATATTTATTAGTACATACTATATTTACTATATTTATTAGAAAATCCGAAGACCGAAACTATCAACTGGTAAATACAATATAAAATTGATCAGAACACCTGAAAAGTTAACATAACACATACTATAACATCAAAAACATCATTGTATGTTAACTAATTGCCTCTTCATTTTTCAAAAGTAGACATTTTTACCGCTTTTTCATTTGAATCATAACTCAAATTTTTGTTACGGTATTTCTTTTAAAAAATTCAAATTCTTTTTCTGCTATAGTCAAGGATGAAACTATCGATATTTACAGAAATATTAGTCCTTAAATTTTATAGAAATATTAAGAAAAAAGTCAATATCAAGGGGAATTGACACCAAAAAGTAAATTCATACTAAAACACTTTATTTTCAAATGAGACTTTAAGAAACCTTAAAATAGGTATTAATGCATTAATTAGATGAAAGTCTCAATCAAAATACAAATTATTTAATTAATATGCTTGGAAAAGTGTGATCACATTACTATTAATGCAAAGCACACGTTCACAAATTAAGTAAAAAAAAAAAACCCCAAAAACCAAAAATAAAAACAAAAATGAAAACAAAGAAAGTAAGCCTAACTTTATATTTTGTAAAAAGAACAAAACTTTTACTTTTTGAAATGTAAACTGGGAAAATGTGAGGGTTGCCCTCGTTAGCGGACTTAACACAACACCTTACGGCTCGAGCTGACAACAACCATGCACCACTAAAAGAGAGAACTTTTGTAAAATTTCCACGATACTCGGTCATTTAACAATATGTTTTTTCATATATGGAAATTTCCATAAGAATATCGATTTTTATGAGAAATTATGTGAAAATTTCAAGATATAATGTGGAAAAGATACTACACTATTATTTTCATATCAGTACTTCTTAAATATGAAAATTTTTGCAAAACTTTCGGTAAAAATATCAATTTTTTCATCCTTAACTATAATGTTTTCTCTCACATAAATTCACTTTTCAATTCAAATTGTCAACTCAAATGAGCAAAACGAATATAACCTATAGAATAATGCATTTAAAGGTGAGTTAACTAATGGGTGCGTTTGGAATTAGTTTCAAAATGATTTTGTTTTTTGTATGAAAATGAAAATTAAAACATTTCCATTTTTATTTTTGAATTATTTCTGAAAATGTGTTTAGTAGTTTTATTTAGAGATTGATTTCAGTTTTAAAAAAAACTGAAACTGCGTTTAGTGGTTTAATTTTTGAAAACATGTAATAATATTTAAAATAATAGTATATTAAATAAATAATATGATTAAATATATTAAATAAATAATATTATTAAATATATTTTATAATAATATATTACATATATTTAATAATAACATATTAAAGAAAAATATTAATTATTTATATATAAAAATAAATATATAAGCATATAATGGAAATCTATATAAAGCCCCTGAGTACTTAAAATCAGCTACCAATCACTGCTTGGTATTTACTCCATAGTCCACAAGTCCCAAAAAAAAAAAAAAACCAATATACTAATTACTAAAGCCCAAGCAGCCCAACACCTCAATTCCTTAAGTTTTACGTTAATGATCAAGAAAAGACGCAGTTAAGCTAGAGATGTCAAACGTGCCGTGCCGGGCCGGCACGACACGCTTGACCCCAGGCCCGTGACGGGCCTGGGCCGTGCCAGGCACGGCCCTGCACAGTGCAGGGCCGTGCCTGGGCCGGGCCTGAAAAGAAAAACTCAGGCCCAGCCCTGGCCCTGGCCCTGGTCCATGAGGGCCAGGGCCGTGCCTGGGCCCAGGCCCTTGAAGGGCCGGCCCTGGCCCTTGAAGGGCCGGCGCTCAAAGGCCTGGGCCCTGGCCCTTGAAGGGCCGGCCCTGGCCCTTGGCCCTTGTATTTTTTTTTTAAAAAAAAGTTATTCAAAAAAATATATATCATATGCCCCAAAAGATGTGATTTTATTGAATTGACGTAATAGGAGTACACATAAATGACTGCCTCGTTAAAAACCTTGCTAAGTAAAACCCGTGGGGAGATCGGGACAAAACCTCAGCTAAGGAAAAAAGAGTGCAGTAGCTAGGAATAGTAAATTACAAATCTAAGTGCTTCCAGAAGATTCTGTTATTTCTAAGTTAGAAAAATATTCTTGCATCAAATCATCTATGTATTGTTGTTTTCGTCTTTTGGCATCTTCCCAGTCTTTAACGCACATTAGTCCCTCCCAGATGTCTGGATGCATTCTGCTTCTCTTCTCGTCAAGAATTCGGTTGCTTGCGCTAAAAGCTTGCTCTGATGTTACCGTTGATACTGGAGTTGTCAGAATGTCACGAGCTATTATGGACAGTGTTGGAAAACGATCTGTCTTGCTCTTCCACCATTGTAAGATGTCTAGTTTGTCGTCATTGATTACAAAATTTGCTTCAAAATATTTGACTAGTTCCAGACGCTTGTGTTGAGGACGATCTGCCGTTTTCTCTTTCTTCTTCAAGAAACTCCACGACGATCCTTTAGGCCCCGAATCGGTAGTTGATGACGAAGTTCCTGTTCTTTTTGACTGTGCTATATTTTACTTCATACAAACTAAAAACTTTTTCTAACATTTTCTTAGCGTCAAGAATACTTAGTGCATATCTATATTTAAATTCTCTGCGGTAGCGATCATTAATGATTCGGTTCCATCTACTCGCACCTAGGATCTAAAATAGTTGCCAATGCATACAACATAGGACAACCCCGACCAATAACTTTTAAATTTATTTTCCATTAAGTTAACTATATTTTTAAAAAGTTATGTATCCCTATAATAAGAAAATGTTTCTGAAATATTAAATAGTTGATGTAAAGCTAAATGTGCAGTAGGATAATAAACACCAGAAAGTAATTCAGTAGCATTGTAAAAAACTTCTAAAAATTTAAAAAAAATACTCAGCAATTTGCCAATCAGAATCGAAAATTAAAATTTGATCATTCTTACTGTTTACATATGTCGTGATAAGCTATGAATATGGGAGTGTCGCCTTCAACATTAAATATGTTGAATTCCACCTATGTCTCACGTCAGTTGGAAACTTTCTTGGGCGCATCTGACTGTTCCTGCAATATTGTTTGAATTTTTGGAGACGAGCTCCAGAACTAGATATGAAGGATAATGCTTCTCTAATATTTGTAAGATTAGCCGAGATATGTTCAATTCCTGCCTGAACTACTAAATTAATTATGTGACATGCACACCGTTGATGAAAAATTTCCCCTCCAAATGCCGGTTTCAAACTACGTTTAAACAAATTAATTGCAGCTGTATTAGCTGACGCATTATCAAAAGTAATTGTTAAAACTTTATCTTCTATCCCTTAAAACCCAAAAATTTCCATTATTGTACTAAAAAAATAGTTGTTGCGTTATGAGGATATGGACATAAACGAAAACCAATTATTCTTTTTTTGTAAAACCCAATCGTCATCAACATAGTCTTGTTTGTGACACATAAATATCCGTTTTATTACACCCCTCCCACAGATCAGAAGTGCAAGACACAGTATCATTAAAAGTCCTAAAATTATCAACAACAGATTGTCTTATTGCATAAAAAACTTTCATGCAATCAGAACGAGTTGTGTTTCTACTTACCTGTTTAAATTGTGGGCAAAAGGCTATCTGAATGAATTCTTTGAAGGAGGCATCATCTGCAAAAGAAAGAGGCAATTCGGCACTAGCTAGAAATTTAGCTAGTGCCTCACGAGCACGTTGTGCATCGTATGTAAAATTTTGTAACCCATGTGATGTGAGTGATAGTGTTTGTTGGCGGGAGTCTACACTCCTACCTTGGTGCAACGGTAGACATACTTTCCAATGTCTATCCAGATGACCAGTACCCCCACCCTTTTTATTAGAAAAATGCTTTTTACAATATTTACATACCGCACGAATTTCCATCTCACCTGTTTTTGGATTTGGTCGAGGCTCCTCGGTGAAATGCTGCCATGCCGGAGAAGTTCGCAGTCTTTTTCCTCTATTACGATCTCTAGCTTCCTCGTTGTGTACTGAAGCATTATCCACCGGACCATTTTCTGGTTCAGTGGGGGTGGGGTTGGAAGGCATCATTTCTTCTTCTTCCTCAAAAAATGTCTCATCACCAAGCTCAGGAAGAGCAATGAAATCAGGAAAGTTTGGTGAGGCCATTTTCTGGAAATTGATAGAACTTGATTGAACTTTGTAAATGAAAGAGTTAGAAAATGAATGAACGTGAGAAAAAAGCTTAGAATCAAAATCAAAGAGGGAAGTTGAGAGATAGAATGAGAGTGAGATGAGAAGATGAGAGTGAATTGTTGTGTGAGATTTATGGTGGAATTAAGGGGTATTTATAGGGAATTTTAGGGTTAAATTTTAGTATTTTTCCGTTGGACCCTTGGCAGGGCCCAGCGTGCAAAGACGTGGACGGGACTCTCGTTTGGCCTATCACGTGCCAAGCGGGAGGCACGTGATGGGCCAAACGGGAGGCCCATCACGTGCGAACTTCAAAGCCCGCGAAGGGCCCATGGACCAAATGAAACGGGCTTTTTAGGTGGGCGTTCGCGGGCTTGGGCGTGGCCGGGCCGGGCGGGCGAATAAGGGCGTGCCTGGCCTCGCGTGCTTGGGCCGTGCTTGGGCCGCTGGTCGAGAAGTTGAGGCCCACCCTAGTCCATTACACGTGCCGTGCCGGCACGGCCCGTGCTGATAATCTAAGCGGTGCCGTGCGAATCATGCACTATTGCGGGCTGGGCCGGGCCGTTCATGGACGGCCCGGCCCATTTGACACCTCTAAGTCAAGCTGCAATGGCTGCACTCTCCCCTCCTCCGTGAGTGAGAAAAGGAAAAGAAGAAAATGAAAACGGTATTATACCGTTTTCAGTTTTTTACAGAAAGATAAAATATATTTTTGTTTTTGTTTTTTGAAAAATTTTGTGCCAAATGTGATTTTAAATTGTGTTTTCATTTTTTAACTTCGAAAAATGTGAAAAATAAAAACGAAAATAAAAACAAACAGACTAAATATTCTCCAAAGTTAATCAAAGATTACAAGTTCTCAAGCCTTAAACATGAAAGATTGTCAGCTAATTTGAAGGAATGGCATTTTGGTCTTTTTATTTTGCCAAGAAAAACTGAGTCACTTGATAGGTCATGTGATGAATTATATTAAAGATTTGATAAAAATTGACATAAAGGTTTTAATTGTCAATGATTAAAGAATTTAAGGGTTATTTTGCCAAGATAAGAAGAATAAGGACTATTGGTGCCAATAGTTTAGGGATAATTTGTGTCATTTACGCGGGATAATTTCAATTTGGTACTTAGTGTTATAACAAATTTGACTTTTAGTACTTTGTATTTTTTCATAATTTTAAATTAGTATCTATACATTTTAAATTATTAGTTTTTGGTACCTTAAAGGCTTTTTTAGGATATTTAATGCCAAATTTGCTCTTTTTAATAATTTCTTGATTGATCCAAAATCCCTCTTTATTACACATCTTAAAAGAGCAAGAGATGTGAGAAATAGACTAAATTAAGATATGATTAAAAATTAATAAGCCTATATTTAGAAATAACTAGTAAATATACTATTTAAGTGAAAATCATGATTTACATCTTATTAGAATCTCAAAATTACCTTGTATAAAAGGTAGATGTACCGATTTAAAATTATAAAAATACGGAATACTAAAAAGACAATTTCGTTATTACAGAAGGTACCAAATTAAAATAATCTCTAAATAAAAAATGCAATGAAATAAATAATGGAGCGTTTATAACGTAACAATAAGCTCGAGTTTTTTAACACAAATAAAAAAGAGAAAATGCCTCATATAACATCTTTTGTATATACATTTTAATTAATTGGTATCTTTTTAAAATGCTAATAAATTATAAGATATCATCAAATATCATTTAAAAATAAATACCCGTTTAAAATGTTTGTTATGTAGGTTATTTAAAGCAGAATTGATCACCAAAAGTAAAAAAAATTGAAGCAGAATTTAACTTTTCTGAGGCAATAACATAAATTTTTAAATTAAAAGAAAACATTATTTGAACTAAAATTTATATGTTATATGTGTTTAAAGCATGATTATTTTAATTATGAATTTTAAAATTCAAATTTTATATGCCAAATAAATTTAGAGCATGTTCTTTTGTCCATAAAACTAAAAAAAAAAAAAAACAATTTAAGTTTTAATTTTATTCAAATTCACGTTAAGTTTAAACTTTATTTAATTTTACTCAATTTTATTCAAATTCTAACTTCAACTCAAGTTATAATTTAAATTCAACTCAAAAACTACACTCAAATTACACTCCAAAAGAACAATCACTTAAATTTTACACCCTCCCAGGCTCCAACCAAACAATGTTCTGGGTTGTCGGTGCCGCTCGGTTGTCGGTGCCATTTGAAATAGTGTCCTTTTCCAACGGTAAAGAAGGGGTTTCGTTTCTTAACCCACTTGAAACTCTACTGTCGCCACTTTCCAATAAAAAACCTCTCCAGCCGCCTCACTCTTTTTCCATCTCTCTTCATCCCTCTCTCTCTCTTCCTTCGTCGAGTCTCTCTCTCTCTCTCTCCCTCCCTATTGATCTCCTTTTCTCGTTCTGCGTCTGGAGATGTCGGGCTGCGACGGAGATGTTGAGCCGCCCTCGTTCTTCGTTGGAGATTTCTGCTCCTACCGTCGCTGCGAATCGCCGGAGAAGAATAAAGAGAGAAGACTGGTTTTGTCGCGATTGCGGATGCGATTTCGCATTTTCCCGTTCTAGTTTTGTTAACTTTTAATGCCGTGATTTAAATGATTTTGCTTACTTGGTTTTGTTGAGTTTTGATGTCGCGATTTCTGTTTCGATTTCTCGATTTTGCTTCTCTGATCTTTTTGAGTTTTGATGCAGCTTTCGCCGGAGATGTTCGGGTGTGGCCGGCTGCGAAAGCCTTTTCCTTTCTCTATCATCGCCGCTGCGAATCCAACGTTTAGAATTGCCGACAACATCCTGGCGTCGCGGCGATCTCTGCAATTCCGATGTTGCAACTTTCTAGTTTATCGTACCTCAACCCCACTCCAAGTGTTCGATCAAATGCCGCCATAGAACTCCTTTTCTATAGAATCTGAGTTTGTAATTTTGATCTAAGGTTTATGAATTTGATCTGAGCTTGTGCTAAATTTTGTAAATTTTTTGTTGATGTGGGTGTGGGCTCTGAGATGAGGCCATTAAGGAATGGAAATTGCCTGGAGTAACCTCCTCTCCTCTTTTTTAGGGTTTTTGTGTGTGGATAATTTCTCTTTTTTATTTTTTTATTTTTTTTAATGTAGATAAATGAAATTAAAATGCCTCTCTTTATTGGTTTTCTTTTCTTTTAATTTTTTCCTTGGATTTTGTGGTTCGGGATTTTATGATTGTTATTACGCTGTGTCATATGGACGGATGGAACAGTTAACGATTTGGTTTCTATTTCAGTTGGTATGGAATATGCATGTTTGTTGACTATTTCAAATTGTGGCAGACAATCTAAAGTACTAACAATGATGGAAATGCAATCATTGGAAAATCTACAAAATACTTGTTGGAGCATTTAAGGATTTTTGGTAGAAACTAGCTTGCAGGTTACACTTAATTTTAATATTCTATACTTGACTATGTTTTGAAAGGAGTTGGTATAGTTTTTGAGCTAACAATTCATTGACCTTTAGATGATTGCTTGTGGGACATTTTGTGAGATATCTGGCCAGAAAATTATACTTAAAATCAGATCTCTACCGGGCATCTTAAAGGGTAAGATTTGTTTATCTGTTGAAATCTTTTTTTTTTTTTTTTCAATATTACTGATATTTTTAACTCCAATATTACTGTTGGCGTTTGACTACTGTTACCAAACAGGTTCTTGCTGTAATGTTGCTGGTGATCATCAGTTTTAGTTAAAGTTGTAACTCCAATATTACTGTTGGTTTTTAGCTTAACATTCACATTGGTTTAACATTCACAGTTTTTGGTAACTTTTGTGGCTTGATTGTTGCCACCAGTTTTATCATGGTAACTTTTTTTGTGAGTGGTATTAGATCAATAAAAAAAAAGTCGAATCAGCGAAATTAAAAGTGTTGTTGTGCTGCAGATAGGGACATTTTAAAAGCAGAGATAAGATCCCTTTTGATTCACCTAATTTTTATTGTAATTCTTGTTGGTTTTATATTTTATATACAAGTAAGATAATATTTTATTTAACATTTGCTATTAAAATCTTCTTAGATACTCCTTACGGAAGGACTCTTGTGATAGTACTAGAAATGTTATTTTTAAGGAAATTGTGGCGTTGACAGACTAAAAAAAAGGTAGTTAACTATTCTTTTCTTTTGCTTACTACAATTACTGCAAGACTCCATCAATATTATTATATATATTTTATGCTCCATATTGATTTATTGCAGGTACAATCTTATTGTAGTCTTACGTGTTTTATTCACAAAACATATCAATATAAATAACCAACCTCCTTGGCTAAGGTATCTAACCTCCTTAGCTCTAGCTTCTGTTTCCTTAAGATTAGGAAGCTTGGATCTGTTTGGTGTATTCACTCAATTGGGGTTTTGCTTGGATCTCTTTTGGATCTGGAGTTCTAGATGTTTTTTGTTGTTTTTCTATGTGTGGTAGGATTGGATCATTTGAACGAGAAATTATGAAAACCGTTATTGCTGAATTGTGCTTCTCTGTTGAATGTGAACTGTTTACGTGGAAGTATGATGAATTATATTTAAGATTGAATTGGTTTTTATGGAGCAGTGCTTTTGTGGTTTTTCCATTTGTTGTGTCTCTCTGTTTTGCTTCCTTTTCTTAAATCTTCTGCTCATTCTTTTTTTTAGGAGACAATAAAATTTCTTGTGTAAGTTTCTTATTCCATGTATGGAAAATTGAATGTATATATCATGAATGACAGTGTTTATTGTCTATATTAGGTGAATATCCTTTTCTTTTGACAGTGATTAGTGTCTCTATTGGGTGGATGTCTTTTCTATTCAAGGTTTCTCCAGAAAAATATCATGTTGAATGTCATCTTTGTTATGAGTAGTACGATGAGGCTCAATTAGTAACTTCTTTTTTAAACAGATTTGGTGCTTTTCTTAATTTCCAGTGTCGTCATACTGTAATCTTATTGTTAAATAGTTGCTGCGGACTTTATGTTACATGTTTCATGTTATTATTAATAAGGAAGGGCTTTCTTTAGTTTTTTTATGTTCTCTTTTATTTTATTATTATTATTTTTTGCCGGAAACAATTTTCTTTTCCACCAAATGCTTTTTGTCTTTTAGATTAGAGCAACTGTTTCAAAATAAAGTTCGGCAAGGAGTGCATCATATATTCTACATCAATGCCATGTTTGATACAGCTTCCAAGCAAATATTGAACTTCCACGGTGATTTTGGTGCAAACTTGTTACTAGACTTGATTTTTTCTGGTTTTTGTTTGTGCCAAAGCTGTTTATAAAACAGCACTCTTTGAGAGAACAATAGCTCCGCTTTATCGTATCAGTATTCCTATATACACATTTTGTATGTTTTATAAGTAAAATACGCTACTATTCTAATGTAACAGTAAACTGATACATGTAAATGTGGTAATTTAGTGATGACCTTTGAAAACCAAAAAAAAAAAAAAAAAAGTGTTGAGAATTGCAACTTGAAATAAGGCACGTGCACATACACGTGCTTTTAACTAGTCTAAATCTAAACAGACAGAAAGTTTTTTTCTTTGTCAACCCCAACCTTTTTCCCTTTTTTTTTTTTTTTTTTTTTTCCTTGACTCCTCCGCTTCATCTGCTTGCTTTTTTTTCCTCTGCCTCTTCTTTTCTCACTCCCTTTCCTCTGCGTTGCTTTTATGACCTCTTTTTTTTTTTTTTTTTTTTTTTTTTTTTTTTTTTTCACTAGTCTAAATCTAAACATACATAAAAAAAAAAGCATTTATTGTTGGATAAAAAAAGAATGAAAAATAAACAAAATAAATGTGCCAAATAGTGGGCTCTCCTCTGACAAGGGTTGTTCTGGTTTAGGTATTAGAGAGGGTGTGTAGATTTAGTATTATATAACTTTGCTTTTTTACTTCTAAACTTTTTATCACTTGCTAATTATTCAAATTTTATCTCGTGCCTTTGTTCTGTATTAAATGTTTGTTCGCTGTTTAATTGTAGATGTTGCTAGTCATGGTGGCAATTAAAATCTAATGGTCATTTGCCTTTTTTACTCATTGTTGCCACTGCTTCTCTAATTTCTTAGTCCTTAAAGAAATTAGTACTTTTACCCCTTTGAATTCAGTGAATTTACTTAATAAATTTCCTCATCTCGTATTAGAGAAGATAGCATGTTCTCAAGCTGCAATAAACACATACTAGGATATTTTTCTTTCAATTTTGAAGATTACTTATCAATATTTATTTCATTCGATATCTATATATAGACGCACACAGACACACTTACATATTTACAATTTATATGAAATTACAATTTTCATTTTTGTGTTAAATAAACTTGTCCAACTGAGTTTAGACGCGCGGAGCTCCTATTTACAACTTGTAGTATATAAAAAGAGAGATGGATTTGTTTGCAATGGACTTGCTTCTAATTTTATTTTACTTTATTTACACGCAGGTATCAATGGACCTGCATGCCTGCTTTCTTTCTTTTCCCTTTTTTTTTTTTCTTTTTTTTCTTTTTACTCTATAGGAAGTATTGAATATCCTCTCTTTACTTTCGTCAGAAGATGGTTTAAGGTGAGAGTTTTTTTTCGTTTCCTCTTCTTCCTTTAAACGTGGTTTTTATTTTTTTATTTTTTTTACTCTATAAGAAATATTAAAATTTCTTTCTTTACTGTTGTCAAAAGGTTTAGCATGTCAGTTGTTTTTCACTCTCTCTCCTTTCCCTTACACATGGTTCTTTTCCATGTGGTTTGCAGAAAATTGAATCGTAAGAGATTGTTGTCAAAAGCGTTATATTTGCTTTCCCTTTTCATTTACTTCTCTCTCTGTCTTGTAAGAGATCGTAAGAGATTGTTGTCGAAGATGACGTGTCTTAGAGGTATTTTTTTTAAAATAATAAATCTTGACGTGTCTAATTTGCATATGAGTCAAAGGTTCTTTTTATGAGGGTAAGGGGAAATATAGTAATGCTATCTACACTTACATTTGTTTCAAATTAGACAAGACATGCAATTTTACAAGACTTAACATGAGGTAGAAGAGCTCCGCGGGGTCAGGTGCAAAGATGTCAATTAGTATTGTGCTACACTTTAGAGGAAACTTCTTTTAGGAAACGTGTACTTTCTAGTTGATAAGGTGATTTGCAATTTGACTTCGACGAAGGACTTTAGGTCTTCCTATAATTAGAAAGATTGTCAATGAAAATTTATTGAAGAACTGTTTTCGGATCTTGATGGTGGAAATATCTTCTTGCATTTAGTGGTTCATTGGAGTTAATAGACATTTGGCTTTTGTGTATTTATGTAGTTGATTATTGTGAGAAGTAGTCATTAATTGGAATGGATTTTTTTTTTTTTTTTTTTTTCCCCTTCTCCTATTTGGTTAGGTCGTAGCCTAGGCTGTGCGGGCTCTTTTTTGTTTTGCAAGCATTCCACTTGTTTTGCAATTCAATTTGAGAACTCTTCTTAAAGAGATGCAGTATTTTTCAAATTTTTGCCTGGCATTATTTGTATTCAGAGTGGGAACGAAATAATTATAACAAATTGCGATATATAGCATTGTTTTTTCATGCTTATTGAATTGGCTACCAATATTCGTTTTCTTCTCTTTTAGGGAAATGTTTCTTCTCTTTTAGGGAAATGCTGTTTTGGTATTTTGGTTTCGTATTGGATTTTGAATGTGTTTCTTTGAATTTGAGTTTTTGTTTGTTTTTCTCCCTTCATCCCTTAGTTTTGTTTGTCTTTTTTGGTATATATAATTGGATCTCTACTGAAATTCGTCATTCATTTAGTGCATTTTGACCGTGTTGCATTTCTCCTCAGATATGTATTGAATTCATTGTCAATGCGTAATCTTCTATAACCTTGATACATTTGAGAGCTTTTTTGAATTGGCTGCTTCTAATACGAGATTATGATGATGTTTCTATGAAAACAATTTTCATATTGATTGCTATGCAAAGATAATAGCTTAATTTAGTTTATGGAATCTTTTAACATTATGTATGCTCATAACATTTATATATTAATTTTAACTTTACTGTCAGTTTCAAATGATTGGACTGCGACCCCGCATTATGCACTCAACCTTAATTCGTGGCTGGTATGTTGGTATGTGCCTAATTATTATGTTCAATTGTCAATTAAAGTATATATAATTTTTCCGTTCAGTTTTTTTTTCCTTTGAATTTCTATTCACCCATACTTTTCACTCAAATCACCATTCTTATTTTACTTTAAAGTATATGTGATTCAATATCCAGAGATAACGATCGATTGCTTGTGAAGTGAACTTTCAATCTTTGTTTGGTTTGGATGTGGCCCTGTATATATTGATTAGGCAAATTTTCATTTTTAGGTCAATTGACTAAGTTTACGATGCACTATAAGCTATAACTTATATGTATTTAATGATTTTAGCTATGGTATTGTGGATAGATATGCTTACAAGTTGCAACTTCACGTTGATAGTAACACTTTTGTTTTTAGGGAATAAAGGAAGAAGTTATCGGGCGCCCTTGAGGAGATGTCCACAGCTGGAGAGGACGGTTTATTTATTTCAGAGGGTTTGTCAAAAATTGATGAGACTCGTGCTAGGAAAAAAGCGTTTTGATTTAATAGGTATTGTTATGACCTTTAAATGCAAACTAGTAAAGTATTTATGAGTTTTATTCTTATTGCGTGTTTGTGGTTATGTACTTTGATAGTTTGTACTTGTTTGTGGTGTGCAAACTTGGTTTGTGAGTGCTTCGGGGGTCTTAGTTATCAGACTTGAATATGTATAAAGGATTAGTTAATTTAGAAGGAATATAGATCAGTGGAAAGATTGAAGTTGGTTGCTCAAACAAAAAAGAAAAAGAAAAAGAAAAGAAAATGAAAGAAAAGGGAAGTATAGGATGTGGCTTTGATGTTGTCGAAATCATTTATAATTTTTGGTTTCATAAAAATCCTAGTTGGTTTTAAAGCTGTGCTCTTCGTTCTAGTGGACTACTAGACCAAGATGCTTTAGGCTGTATCCATACTGATTTAGGAAGATAGACTGTATTTTCTCAATGTATTTTATTTGTTAGTGTGTTGTAGGTTATTTATTTATTTATTTATTTTGAAGTGCACTACATAATTTTCTTGTTTCATTATAAAGCAGTGGCTACTAAATATGTTCTATTTTGATGCTACCGCGCAATCTCTTTTGAATTGGATTTGGCTTGTTTTCCTAACATGTCTTCTCTTCTTTCCTTTGTCCTCCTTACATGAGTACTTGAAGCTTGCTTTTCTAATGGACTGTTGCAAATAAAATAACACTATTTTCTGTTATTTGAGGAAGCAAGGGACGAATTTTGTGCTTTGATATGGTGTTGTTGTCAAGAAGTAGACTTCTTTATTTACATGTAACATACACTTGCAATTGTACCCCACACGGAGTCTCAAACGTGTGAAGCGCGTTGTTTCAACTAGTCTATAAAGTGCGTTTTTAATCTTTTTCTTCCACTATTCCCTTTTCTTTTTCACTTTTTACTCATTTAGAGTTACTGTCAAATCTATTAAAACTCAAACTGAGTTTGGCCAAATTGCATAAGTCAGGGATTCTGGCTGTGCTTCCGAAGCCCTATCGCCACTTGCAAGTCCTGTGCTAGAAAGGCTCAATCTATCTGTAGTCTTTCAGTGGCGATGCCAATTCCAGCGATTAGCCACCATCAAAATCCGAATCAAAATACGACTTTTATGAATAGCAAAATATGAGGACCTCTGATCTTCAACAATGACTGATAATCCTTCCTTACATCTCTCTTTGCTAAAACTTTGTTGTACCGTTGTGACTTTGAGGTTTGTTTTGGAGGTTTTATTTATTTTTGGTTTAAATTTTTGCAAGGTGTACGCATGAGGTGTGTGCTCTGTCCCTGTCGTCTCAAACCCAATCGGCCTCACTTCCATTGTTTCTGTCGTCCATCGTCCTATCGACCATGGCTATGTCAATTCCAAGCATCATCCCCCAACTCTTTATATTTTCTACCAACAAATTTCTCTGATTTTCCTTTTTAATATAGTTTTTGAGTGAAATTTTCAGAAAATTGTGATTGATTTGGATTTGGTTGCGATGATAACTTCTTGATTGACTCTTGGTTCAATTGAAGTTTGCTTTTTAAGTGTTTGTTATAATGTTTCAGTGATTGTTCATTGATTTCTCTAAAACACAAGATGATTCCAAAGTCGTCAATGGAGTTTCCATGGTGAGTTCATCAGTATTTTTGTGGAATTTACTATTCTAAAAATTGATTTTGTTAGGTTTATGGTTGCGTAAGAGAAGATTAGCTTAGTGAAGATTGGCTGAGAATTTGATAGGAGTGGAATGCAATATTTTAGTTTTCTCTATTCAATAATCAAGAAGGCCAAGACTTAATTTTGTACTTGACTAAGTAATCACTAGAACTTTTTTAGTTAATTTTCCAAACTTGATAGAAACTTTTAACTGAGTGGCTGTTCAATTCTATTTTACATTTATCAGTTTTGGAAATGGTAGATAATAGGAGATGTTTCGTAGGAAATAAGATGTGTGCAAAAGAGAACAAAATGTAAGGGATTCTCAGTGTGCGAAGGATAACTTTCGGTTGTCTTGTTAAGGTACATGTTATCACTTTACTGTATGTATATGTTGAAAAATATTTGGTTGTTTTTCCACGAGATCGTATAATTTTTAACCGTAATGAATTGTTTAAACCCACATTGTGTTGGGAATACTACGTTCCATGCTTAAAAGTGAAAAAAAAGAGAATAAAAAAGTGCCAGGACTGTGAGGCTTGATTTTAAATATACAAGTTTCAATTTTGTATTCAAAGCTTTCAAGAGGTGGAATTGCACGCTAGGATTTGCATCCGCTAAAATGACTCAAAAAGTTTGACTATTGATTAGAAACATAAAGAGTTATTATTTATGTATGGGTTTTATCTTTGTCTAATTAGCCAACTTCACTTTTTCAGCTGGATAATTTAATTAGCTTTGTTCACTTCAGTTTGAATATGGTTTTCTTTGATGCTTATGTATCTATTAAGAAGTTGCATGTAAAATGTGTGATGGAATGCCTATTTGAGTTTCTGCACAATGATTTATTTATGTCCCCCAACCCCTACTCTCTTCTAATATTGGAACTTCTCTCGCCAATAAAATTGTGGTAGTTGACAAAAAAAGAAAGCTTCCTTTTTTATAAACTTTACTTGCAAACTTAGTTGTTAACTTGAAAGGATGGAATTTCTCCTTCAAATTCTCAGAAGTGTATAAGTGTCCTGATTGCCAGAATTTGGTGGTTAGGTCCATTGGCGGTTCTCTGGTATGTCTTCTTAGTAAGATCTAAAAGTTCAAAAGATGCTTGTATAGTTGCACAATCTATATATGTAGCCCAATATATAGTATATTATATATTTCAATATTTCTTTTTCTTGCAGAGATTTGTGGGAAAGAGTCGGGAACTTAAACCGCTCATTCAACTTCTATCTCAACATGAAGATTTCTGTGTGTGGTAATTATAATGTCCCAATTCCACTTGAAACTCTGCATTTGATTTCTTCTTTGTGTTTATATTTGTTATTACTATGATCACTATTATTTAGAGTGGTTTTTGAAAGCTTATTTATACTTGTGTATTATAGAGAAAAAGAGAGAATATCACTGATGTAGGACCAAGATAGATTTAAAAAAGACAGAGAAGAAGAGAAGAATTGAGGGAAGAAGTATAATTTTGCGAGAAGAGAGAACAATAGAGATGAAATCTCTATATTTAATGAATAATTATCAAGGTCTACAGTGTTTTAATAAATATTAGGTCTATTCATTGATGCGGAAGCTACAAATGGAAATATAAGTCAGTTTTCAGTGTATTATGATTTATGCTTTTTTGAGGATTTGTTTTCATTGTGATTCGTTCTTTTCAATCTCTTGTTTGAGCCAAGCCTTTTACGGATCATAATGACCATGAATATGACAATGATAACGCCGCAGAAATGGGAGAAAACGTGGAAGGTTGGTAAGAATTGCTTCCCTTTTTTTTTTTTGTATGATAAATTGTGTGTTTTTTTGTAAGAAGAAGAAGAAATCGAATTGTAGAATAGAAATGTGAAAAACAAATCTTACGCGTCGCTTATAATTTTCTTTTCTTTTTTTTTATAAGTTTTGTAATCTTGACTAGGCTTATAATTTTCTTTTCTTTTTTTTTATAAGTTTTGTAATCTTGACTAGGCGTGGAGGAATTCATTTGAATTGTGTTGTCCAAAACTTGTGAATCAGACTCAAAAGTTGATTGGCAACAGACGTATTTGGGAAGCACATTTGCATAAGTATTGTCTCTTTGACCATATAAACAAACACTATAATATTATGTTATTCGTAACAACTATTTTTATTTCTGATTTCTATATTTTGTTTTGTAAAGAACAGTTGCCCAGATGAAGCAGAAGAGAGAGCTCTCCTCCCATCTTTTATTGGATGTCTTGGTGAAACAAAAATTCCAGGTAAATAAAGCATTTTTCACCCTTAAATTGTCATTGAAAGTTAACTTATACAAATAAAGCTCACAGTGAAGAAATGAACAATGGTAACAATTTATTGGTATCTTCAATCTTGCCTCATGCGCATTGTATTCTTAGGTATCAAAGATGGTTGTCATGGTTCAGAGAGTATTAGTGATACATAGTTAATTGTGAATAATGTGAATCGCCTACATTAAAAATGAATTGGTTTTTTTAATAAAGTTGAACTGGCTTAGGGCGTAGGCTTATGGTTGATTTTTTATGGGTCCTTGACATTCTTTCAAACATGCAGGAGTATAGTGAAACATATTGGTTGTGAAGATTACATGAAAATTTCTACTAGTAGTGAGTGTGTAAATAGAGAGAGAACGCATGCAGTATCAATAGACCTACCTATGTTTTTTCCCTACTCTATAGGAAGTATTATAAATCCTCTCTATATTGTCGTCAAAAGAAATTTATGGTATGTTTACTAAGATGGATAGAAAAGAGGAAGGAAAAGTAAAATATCTAGGTGAAGGAAGTAAAATGGTAGAAGAGGATTTTCCCTCGTGTTGTTTGGTAGAAAAGAAAGGAATGTGAAAGAAAATGTCAAATTTAATGCATTTTACAATTGTACCCCTATACAAATAAACATATGATGAGTGATTTTTTGCAGCAAACAGTAGAGAGAGAGCTTTTTCCATGGGCAGTGGGTCTTGAAAAAGAAAAAGGAGGGATTGATCTGGATAATTTCGCTTTGTGTTTTGGGCTTGAGAGGGACTTTTTAAGTGATCACAATCTTTGTGCTTTCTTTTATAGATTTTGCAAAGATGGGTTGTGGGGGTTTTCAAAAATGAAGAGAAAGGAAGGGGGGTTGGGGGGGAGATATATTGACTAGGCCAAGGTTGTTTTTGGAAGGTTTTGGTGGTTTTATGCAATGACTAAGAGAATTCCAATGTGGGAAATGGGTTTGTGGAGGTTGTGGTTTTGGAGCTGAGAGTGGTCACGGGAAGTTTACGTGTGCAGGTTGTGAAACGAGGTGTGTCATTTGTGGCGTGTTTTTGAATGTAGATTTGTATTTGAATTTATTGACAATTTTTTAGTTGATGTATCTGAAAAACATTTCACGTGAAGTATTGAAAATATTCATGTTATTAGATGGCGTCCTTTCAATTTTAGGATCATTCTCGTTGTTATTTGACCTTTTATTGTTGTATTATTTCGGGTGCTGAGGAATGAACTGTATTTTGTTTGACTTATTTTATGTTCTTTAATTTAGGGTTATTATTATTATTATTCTTTTATGTTGTTTCTAGATTCTCATATATTAGTTGGACAAACAATTTAACAGTTAACTTCTCTAAATTGTGAACTTTTTCCCAATTTGCTATTCCTGTGGCAGATTTTGATAAAAAGCAACATGCTGAACAAGGTACTGTTCTCTTTTCCATTTGTTCTTTGTTTGTTGAATTGCCTTATGTTTACGTTATATGATGTATTTGGCATTTATTCGTTTCTCAAATAATATTTTGTTCACTTATTCTGGAAGACTTTAAAGGAAAAAAACTTAATGATGCTTATACCTTTAGGGACCTAAAAAAATTGTTGATTTTTACAATTCTCTTTTGTGTTCGGTATAATTTGACCTTTTTCTCATTAATATTTGGTTCTTAGTTCTAAATGATAGCTTCACTCTTTGAAGGTACACATGCAGCTCTTTTAACTATGACATATAAAAGATACGGGTGAACAAGTTCTTCGGGATCTATTTTGTCCAATTCATTGAATGTTTTTGTCTTTGTATTCTCTTAACATTTGTTGTCATTCCCACGTGTGCGCCCGGCCGTCTTCTTACTCTTTCTTCTTGTTCTTTCGTCGCATTCGCTCGTTTTCATTGTTTTCTTGTCTTGATTGCTCGTGAGAATCCATCATTTCTTGATTTCTCTCTGTTCATGTATGCATTGTGTTTTTCCGCACTTTGTGAAAGCAAGAATAGTGCTTTCTGTTTTTCTATTCAATAAATAGTATGCACATAGGGCTTCTATTTATAATACAATTATGAAAAACAAATCTCCTAAAGTTGTGGCCTAGAGATTAGGAAAGTTATCTGCTGAATCAAATCAAATCTGGAAACAATTTATCCTAAATTCAGAAACTGTTTCTAAGCCTAAAATTCAGGATTTCAACACTCCCCCTCAAGTTGGATCATAAATGTTAATCATGTCCAACTTGTTTAAGAAATCATTGAATTTGTCTTATGAGCCCTTTGGTGAAGATGTTAGCTGTCTAGTCTTGAGTAGGAACGTAGGTCATGCAAATGATTCTCTTCTCCACTTTCTCTTTGATGAAATGTCTATAAACTTTCACATGCTTGGTTCTGTCATGTTGGACTAGATGAAGATGTATGTTAATTGCTGCTTTGTTATCATAGTAAAGTTTAACTGGGAACTCTACTGTGACTTGAAGTTCTTATAGGAGTTTTTTCAGCCATAGTGCTTCACATATTCGTTGAGCAACTGCTCTAAACTCTGCTTCGGCACTGCTTCGAGTCACCACATTCTGCTTCTTGCTCCTCCAGGTTACTAGGTTCCCCTATACAAAGGTACAATATCCTAAAGTGGACCTTATGTCTTCAATCGAGCCAGCCCAGTTTGCTTCTGTGTAGACTTCTATTCCCTTGTAGTCGGTTTTTTTGAGGAATAGTCCTCTGTCATGTAAGCCTTTGAGATATCTGAGTATCTTGTAAACTGCCTCCAAATGAGCTTCCTTTGGTGAGTGCATGTGTTGGCTCACCACACTTACTGTAAATGTAATGTCGGTTCTGGTATGAGACAAGTATATGTTAGGATTTTAAGTAGTTCTCTGGAATTTACACCAATTGGAATGCGCAAATGCGAAAATATAAAAGAAATGAATCAGAAAAATGGTTCTGGTTACTTTATTGATGAAAACAAACGAAATACAGGATAAGAGGAGAATTTGAGGACCCTCAACCTCTAGGAATAGCTAGATCCAAACAGGAAATCTCGATGCCTTTCCCTTACCCCAAACTAGGCTATTTATTCTCTTTCCTCGTAACTAACTCCTCACCCTTCCTCACTGACCGCTACCCCGTCGACCTCCCCACATACCAAAACTGAATATCCCAACTGAATTCCTCATCCCCATGCTCAATGTTAACCCAAATTACCAGCCTGCCCTTGTTTGTCTTTCTTCCCTCTTCTAGCGTATACAAACTTAAGAGGTGGGGACCTATCAATCCCCCTCCCCTTCAAGGACAACCTTGTCCCCAAGGTTGAAATCGGGAAATTGGTCCGTCATTACTGCAACCGGTTCCCAAGTGGCATCCGAGGAGGGCAAACTGTCCCAATGCACGAGGACTTCAGCCACGCGACGACCCCCCGCAGTGATGGTGTGTGAATCCAAAACGGTAGTTGGCTGGACGAGGTGCTCAAGGTTGTTGGTCAACTGTGCATGGAGTGGCTGGCCCTTATAGTGCTGACCCTGAAAGGGCTTTAGCTGGGATACATGGAAGACATAATGTATCTTGGCAGATGTTGGCAAGTCAAGGCGGTAAGCAACCGAACTAATTTTCTCCAGCACTGCGAAGGGTCCGTAGAAGCACGGGCTAAGTTTTTTGTTAACTTTTTGAGCTAGGGACTTCATAAAATATGGACTAAGCCGCAACAAAACCAGATCTCTAACTGAGAATTCAACCTTCCGATGGTGCTTGTTTGCGAACGTCTTCATATGTGATGTGCCAGCCGAAGGTGCTCCTTGAGTACGTCCAACACCTGATTGTGCTATTCTAACTGGGTTGCGACCTCCTGGACATTAGTCGAGTTATCCTGGAAGCGGTAGAGGGTGGGAGGGTCCCTACTGCTTAAAAAGGGGAGCATTTTATAGACGCATTATAAGAGGTATTGAACCAATACTCAGCCCACGGCAAGAATGACAGCCATAAACGTGGTTTTTCGGAAGCAAAACAATGAAGGAACGTCTCTAAGCAGCAATTAGTAACCTCCGATTGTCCGTCCGTTTGTGGGTGGTGGGTGGTGCTGGGCTGGAGCTTAGTCCCTTGTAACTTGAACAATTCCCGCCAAAACAAACTCATGAAGATCGAATCACGATCACTCACAATCGACCAAGGAAACCCATGTAAACGGACTATCTCTGCACGAACAAGGAAGCCACTTGTTTAGCCGAATATGGGTGAGCCAAGGGGCAGCAATGTGCATATTTGGAGAGTTTGTCCATCACCACCAGAACAGTATCCATTCCTTGCGATGTAGGTAGTCCTCCGATGAAATCCATCGCAATGTCCTCCCAAATTTGCTGGGGTATAGGTAACGACTGCAATAAACCTGCTGGGGATAATGCTTCCGACTTGGCTTATTGACATTTTTCACAACTAGATACATTGTCCTTGACAGCCTGCTTCATTCCCTACCAATAAAAGTTTGCTGACACCCGTTTGTACGGTCGCAAGAACCTGAAATGGCCCCTGATGACTGAACTATGGAACTCCTGGAGAATCCTTGTAACCCATGAGGAAGGCAGAACCAGCCTATCCCTAAACCATAGTAATTCGTTACGAAACAGATAACCTTTGCCTCCTGATTGACCATTGCGGATGCCTAAAATAATGGAACGATAGGCAATGTTTGTCTGCTGGTCCCGTTTGAGGGCTTCTGTGTTGACCAGATGTGAAACAGAAATGGCAGCTAGCTGGACAGGGGACCCATCTCCTCTATATGAGAGTGTATCCGCTACCCAGTTCGTGGCACCCGGCTTATATTGCACCTCAAAATCATAGCCGAGTAGTTTGGTAATAAGGCGCAGCTGTTCAGGGGGCAGGACGTGTTGGTCCAAGAGAAATTTTAGACTCTGTTGATCAGCCCATATAATAAAGTGCCACCCCAAGAGATAATGCCGCCATTTCTAGACGGCAAGAACTATGGTGAGTAGTTCTCGTTCGTAGACTGATTTCAGACGAAAGGAAGGAGAGAGTCTCTTGCTAAAATAGGCGATTGGCCGTCCTTCTTGCATTAACACCGCGCCAACCCCATTGCTTGAAGCATCCGTTTCCAGGATGAACACCTTGGTGAAATCTGGCATTACCAATGTGGGTAGCTCAGTCATTGCCCGCTTCAAATGTAGAAAGACAGCCTCCTCTGTGGAAGTCCAATTAAAAGCTCCTTTCTTTGCGCAAATCTGTGAGGGGGCAAGCGAGGGCGCCATAATCCTGGACAAACCGCCTATAATAACCCATAAGATCGAGGAAACCATGAAGTTCCCAGACATTCTGTAGTGTCGGCCAAGACAACATTGCACTGACCTTAGAAGAGACGGTTGCCACCCCTTTAGCGGAGAGGACATGGCCCAAGTAGTGGACCTGCTCTTGCCCGAACACACAATTGTTGAAATTGGCAAACAGAGTCTCCCAGTGTAACACCTTCATGACCATCCTCATATGATCGTAATGCTCATCCCACGTCCTGATATAAATCAAGATATCATCAAAAAAAAAAAATACTAAAACAAATATCCATAAGAAAGGATGGAATACCACATTCATCAAGGCTTGGAATGTGGCCGGTGCATTGGTGAGGCCGAAAGGCATGACGAGAAACTCGTAATGCCTTTAATGAATCTGAAAAGCAGTCTTTTTCATGTCGCCCTCGCTGACCCATATTTGGTGATACCTTACTTTCAAGTTTAATTTCGGGAATACTTGTGCTCCATGTAACTCATCCAACAACTTGTCAATGATTGGAATTGGGAACTTATCCGGAACCGTTAATTGGTTCAACGCGCGGTAGTCGACGTAAAAACGCCAATTGCCTTCCTTCTTCCTAACCAATAACACTGGACTAGCATACGGGCTGCAGCTAGGTCGGATGATGTCTGACACCATCATTTTCGCTACCAACTTTTCAATTTCTTCCTTCTGAACTTGCGGGTACCTGTACGGCCGTATGTTTGGCAGAGATGCACCATCCCGAAGTACTATGCAATGTGCCTGTGCCTGTTTTGGGGGCAACCCTTCGGGTGAGCTGAAAATCGTGTGGAATTCCCGAATAAGCTGCTCACAATGCGCTTGAATCGGGCGAGCTTCTCCATCTGCCTCCCCATCGGGCACCGTGTGGATTACCAGCAATACCACAACCCCCGTAGTGTTCCAAATGCATGACACGGAGCGCAAACTGACCGAGGAGTAACTCAAAGAGGGGTCCCCCGTCTAGTAAATCCAGTTTGTTCCTTTCTGGAATCTCATGGTAAACTTAGTCCATTCTGCCCGCACCTCTCCTAAGGTCCTCAGCCTTGAAATTCCTAAAACCACATCAGCACTACCCAATTTGAAAGGGAAGTCCTCAACTAACCAGTAGCCCTGGACCAACACCTCACTCCTCGGCACACACCGCACTGTTTGAAACTTATCCCGTTGCCCACCTCATTCTTGTGTCGAACCATTGAATCCGTAGGATTAGCTAGTTCGTGCACCAAATATGCTGCAATAAAGCTGTGTGAGGCCCCACTATCCACCATAATTATAACATCCTGATTTCCTAGGGTTCCCTTCAACTTCATCGTCTTTGCTGTGGCCATCCCTTTCAGGGAATGTAACGATAATCCTAGGGCTTCCTCACCTTCAACAACTGTAGCCTTGGCTGATTCTTCCTCCTCTCAGGACTCTCCCTTATTGGCCTCGTCTTCCCCGAGCGCGAGGAGGACTTGAAGTTACCGATTCTTGCATCTATGGCCTAGGCTGAATTTCTCGTCACACCTGAAACAGAGCCCACATGCCCGCTTCTGTTGAACCTCGTTGTAGGACGTGAGTCGGTAATTGGTGCCGCCGCTCACCGTTGGACTAGCAGTCGGTGGAGCTTCACGAGTTAGAGGTGTTAGCCCTTGGTCTCGCCAATTTTGGGTTCGAAGAGAGCTCTCTGATTTATCCCCAGGGCTGTATGACGTCAGACTCATGGTTTGGTTACTAAACCCAGTTCGTGCCCATCTCCAATTGGTTAGTTCGCCCCGCCCGAGCCCTCCGGATCCAATCCACCGTATCCAGCCTCTCTTCTGCTTGTTGGGCCAGATCCATGGCTCCTATCAAATTGCTGGGCCTGTGCATTTTAACCTCAGCCCTTATGTCCTCTCTCAGTCCGTTTAGGAAAGCTCCTCTAAAAACATTCTCTGGGATACCCCTCATCGATGCCGCTAGAGACTCGAACTCCCTATAGTCTGCCACCACGCTGTTTTGTCGAATAGCCATCACCCGCTCGGTCGAGTCACCCTCTTGAGATCGGCCAAAACGTTGGAGGATAGCTTCCCGCATGTCTTCCCATCCCACGAAAGGTTCCTACGCGTCCAACCATTGGAACCAGCCTAGGGCCTTCCCCTCCATGCATACTGAAGTGGCCACTACCTTTTCCCTCTCATCGATGTCATTAATGGCAAAGTACCGTTTTGCTCAAAAAACCCATCCGTGCGGATCTTCGCCATGAAATACAGGAAGTTCAAGTTTCTTACCCCGATGTTCAACCCGTGCGCGAGGCCTCTCTGGAGACCGATATCGGTTGTAGCCCTCCCTTCCTCTAGCCTGTTCCCTTCTCGGAGGACTTGGATAGGCTCGATCTGGCCGTCTGGGTTCGTACCTTGGTGGAGTTCGATCCTCCGGAAGCCTCCCAAAAGGAGAGTTGCCTTCTCTGGGTCGCTGTGGGGGTGAACGGTAATTCTGAGCTTGTCGCAACATGAGCTCCTCGAGTCTATTGATGGTGGCTTGGATTCCTTCCACCTTGGCTCCCACTGCAGCAACCTCCCTTTGCATCTCGCCGATCCGTACTCCTATGGAGGCCACTTCCTCTTGCAACTGAGGTACCAGATCCACCATCATTTCAAATGTTTGAAGAGCATCTTGGAAATTATTCAACCGTCTCTCCAAGGATCCCACTCGATCTAGCCGGTGCGCCATGGATCGGTGCTCTGATACCAACTTGTTAGGATTCTAAGTAGTTCTCTGGAATTTACACCAATTGGAATGAACAAATGCGAAAATATAGAAGAAATGAACCAGAAAAATGGTTTTGGTTACTATACTGATGAAAGCAAAAATCTCGATGCCTTTCCCTTACCCCCAGCTAGGCTATTTATTCTCTTTGCTCATAACTAACTCCTCATGCTTCCTTACTGACCGCTACCCCATCGACCTCCCCACATACCAAAACCGAATATCCCAATTGAATTCCTTATCCTCGTGCTCAATGTTACCCCAAATTACCAGCCTGCCCCTATTTGTCTTTCTTCCCTCTTCTAGCGTATACAAACTTAAGAGGCGGGGACCTATCAGTATGTTAGTTTGCCTTCTAGTCTCTGATATATGTCTGTCAACCAACTTTCCAGCATCTTCAGTCTTCTTTCCCGCTTCAATCGGGTTGTCACTTGGTTTGCATCCAAGCATATCGATCTCTGTGAGGAGATCAAGGACATATTTCCTTTGGGAGACACTGATTCCTTTTTTTGATCTAGCAACTTCCATTCCCAAGAAATACGTTATTCGCCCCAGATCTTTTACTTCAAATTATGTGGCGAGAATCCTCTTCAACTTTTCCATTTCCACCTCATTATCACCGGTAAGGATTATATCATCAACAAAGACTATTAGGATTGTCTTCTTCCCATCTTTGGTTTGTTTGAAGAACATAGTATGATCTGATTGTCCCTGTAGATATTCTTGGTTTTTTATTACTCTAGCAAACCTATCAAACCATGCTCTTGGGGACTGCTAGAGACCATAAAGTGACCTCTTAAGTTTACATATTTGTTTCTCTTCTTGCCCTTTACTAAACCCCGAAGGTAATTCCATGTAGACTTCCTCTTCTAATTCTCCATTCAAGAAAGCATTCTTTCTGTCAAGTTGGTGAAGTGACTAATCCAAATTAGATGCCAATGATAAGAGGACCCTTACTGTATTTAGCTTTGCCACAAGAGCGAATGTTTCGGTGTAGTCGATGCCATAAGTTTGCGTAAAACCTTTGGCAATGAGACAAGCTTTGTATCGTTCTATTGTTCCATCGGCTTTGTATTTCAGGGTAAACACCCACTTGCAACCTACTGGCTTCTTCCCTCTTGGCAGCTCCATTACCTCCCAAGTCTCATTTTTCTTCAAGGATCTCATTTCTTCCATGACTGCATTCCTCCACTCAGGCACGACTAGTGCCTCCTATATATTCTTTAGAATTTTTGCACTATTGAGGTTAGAGACAAATGCTCGAAAACTAGAAGATAAGTTCTTGTGTGGCACAAACTTGGAGATGGGATGAAGCGTACATGAACAAGGTTTTTTCTGGTGAGCTATGGGAAGATCAATATCAGCAATTTTAGAAGTATTAAGGGTACCTTTTTTGTGATTGACTCATTCACTTCTGGATCTATCACCGGGTTAGACTCTTTCAGTGCTTCAGAAGTGAGGTTTTCTAGTTTTTTCGGCCTCTTTGAGTAGACTAGCCATTCCTTGTTCCTTTCCGTTCCCACATCTCCCCCTGAGTTCAAGTGTCCTTTTGTATATGGCATATTAGAATGAGGAGGAAGGGTGGTGTTTTCGGTTTTTGAGATAGACTTAGAAGGAGAAGTTCAAAATTCACAAAGCGATCTTCATTAGAAATCTCCCCATGAAGAGAAGTTTTTTGGAATAAAGGAGTGTTTTCAAACAATGTAACATCATGACATACAAATACCCTTTTTGTGGAAGGATCAAAGTATTTGTAGCCCTTTTGTGTAGGAGAATAGTCAATGAAAACACACTTAGTGGCTCTCGGATCCAGCTTACTTCGGTTTTGAGAGTGAACATGGACAAATGCAGTGTAGCCAAACACCTTAAGAGGTAAATTTGAGTGTAAACGAGTAGTGGGGAAGACATTCTTAAGGGTGTTGAGTGGAGTATCAAACAAAAGGACTCGACTAGGCATTCTATTCATAAGATAGGCGGATGTCAAAATGGCGTCCCCCCAGAACATTTTTGGCATGTGGGCAGTGAACATCAAGGCTCGGGCTACCTCAAGCAAGTGTTTGTTTTTCCATTCAACAACTCCATTTTGTTGTGTAGTGTCGACACATGAACTCTGTTGAATAATCCCATTTGACATGAGAAATTCTCCTAAGATAGTGTTAAAATACTCTGTCCCATTCTCTGTACGCAAAATTTAGATTTTAGTTTGAAAGTGTGTTTGGACCCTAGAGTAAAAAGTTTGAACACCTCACGGACATCTGTTTTGTCTTTTAGGAGGTAAACCCAACAAACCCTGGAGTGATCATCAATAAACGTTATGAACTGTGGAAATTTAAGAGGAAAAATTGAAGGAATTATATATTACATGACAATTACAACCGGTTTATATGCAGGAGCCCTAGCCTATAGAAATGGCAATCACATCCCATAATATGTGGGATATCACACCAAAAAAGGAAATTAAAATAAATCAACCTAATTCTAGGGAAACTAACTATTATATTCAAACTTTCCTAATTTAGTCTATACACGTGTAAAAGACATTCTTCCACACTCCCCCTCAAGCTGGTGAATAGGTATTCACCATTCCCAGCTTGGATACAAAACCCTCAAACACTGAACTACTTAACCCCTTGGTGAGTATATTAGCAAGTTGGTCATGTGTAGATACATAAGGTGTACAAATTTGTTCACTATCCAACTTTTCTTTGATGAAGTGTCTGTCAATCTCGATGTGCTTTGTTCGATCATGTTGCACCGGGTTGTGAGCTATGCTGATTGCAAATTTGTTATCGCAATAAAGTTTCATAGGGTCGTCCCACGTAATCTTCAGATCCTCTAGAACAATCTTCAAACATAGTAGCTCACACACACCCTGAGCCATTGCTCGGTACTCTGCCTCAACACTAGACCGTGCTATCACATTCTGTTTCTTACTCCATGTCGCCAGGTTTCCACCAAGGAAGGTGCAACAACCTGAAGTTGATTTTCTGTCAACAACTGGCCTAGCATAGTCAGCATCTGTGTATGCCTCAAGAACTAATTCTCCATTCCTCTTGAAAAGGATGCCTCTACCTGGTGTCTCTTTGAGATATTGCAAAACTCTGTATGCCACCTGCAGATGAACTTCCTTTGGATTGTGCATGAACTGACTGATCACACTCACCGCATACGCTATATCTGGCCGAGTGTGAGAAAGATAAATGAGTCTCCCCACCAACTGTTGATACATCACTCTATCCACCATAGCATCTTCTTTTGCCTCTCCAAGCTTGAGATTCGGTTCTATTGGAGTACTCATTAGTTTGCATGCTGTCTGGCAGGTTTCTTTGAGTAGATTTGTAACATACTTCTATTGAGAGATGAAAATGCATTGCTTAGAATGAGCCACCTCAATCCCAAGGAAATACTTCAATCTTCCTAATGTCTTGATCTCAGATTCCTTAGCTAAACATTGAGTTAGAAGTTGTCTCTCCCTATCATCATCACCAGTCATAATTATGCCATCAACATACACCAATAGGGTTGTAACTTTACCTGAAGGTGAGTATTTATGAACAAAGTGTGATCTCCTTGACTCTGCCTATATCTCATAGTTGTCATTACTCTGGCAAACCTCTTAAACCATGCTCACGATGATTGCTTAAGTCCATACAAGGACTTTTTTAGTCTACATACTGTAACAGCAGTCAACCCTTTATTATAACCCGGTGGAACTTCCATATAAATTTCCTCCTCCAGTTCTCCATGCAAAAATACATTCTTGACATCAAACTGCTGCAAATCCCAATCACCATTACTGCTAGTGATAATAAAACTCTTAACAGTGTTCATCTTTGCAACCAGACCAAACGTTTCTTGATAATCAATCCCATAGGTTTGAGTATAATCCTTGGCCACCAACCTAGCATTGTATCTTTCTATTGATCCATCTGCTCTATATTTTACAGTGTAAACCCATTTACACCCTACGGGTTTCTGTCCTTCAGGTAACTTCACTAACTCCCAAGTTTTGTTCTTCTCTAATGCCTCCATCTCCACGTTCATGGCTTGCTTCCATTTTTCATTGGTTAAAGCCTCAGATAAATTGGCAGGGATGACAATGGTGTTTAAGCTGACAAAGAAGGCTCTATGAGATGGTGAAAAGTGTTTAAAGGATAGGAAATGTGCAAGAGGGTATAGGGGTCGGTTTGTGCATTCTCTAACTCCTTTCCTAATAGCAATAGAGAGGTCCTGGTCATCATTGTTTATCTCAGATTCAGATTGAAAAGAAGGATTAGAAATTGTTACCTCATTCTCAGGATTTAGTTAGGAGTCTTAGACTTGCATAGATTCAGGGACAACCTTCTTCCTTCTCGAGAACACTTTGCTTTTGCCAAATCTCACACTATCAAGGGCTTGGGATTTGGATTTTCAGTGGGCTCGGTAGAAACATCCATGGGACTAGGCTGTCTTGACACAGGAAGTGGTGAAGATGGTAGATCAAGAAGCAAAAAATATGCCTTATCCTTATCTTCCATTACTGAATTCTCTCCCCCTGAAGATAAGGAACAGTGAAATAGGATTCTTGTTCATGGAAGGTCACATCAGCTGAGACATATAACCTTTTTGATGGGGAATGATAGGACTTATACCCCTTTTGAGTTGAAGAATATCCCACAAACACACATTTTAATGCCCTTGGATCTAATTTTTCCCGGTTCTGACTATGAACATGAACAAATGCCACACAACCAAATATGCGAGGAACAATATTATGTGTGGTGTGTAAGTTTGGATAGAACTTGGAAAGGACATCCATTGGACTTTTAAATCCTAAGACTCTAGAAGGCAAACAATTTATGATATGGGCCATTTTCCGTTCTGCTACTCCATTTTGTTGTGGAGTGCTCACACAAGAGGACTCATGTACTATTCCTACTTTTTGAAAGTATGGAGTTAGGACTTTACTGAAATAGTTATTAGCATTATCCTACCTAACTCTTTTGATATTGACCCCAAATTGAGTCTTTATCACAGAACAAAAATTTGGAAGAACAGTGCTGACATCAGATTTTTGTTTAAGTAAAAAGACTCAAGTAACTCGAGTATAATCATCAATGAATAACACAGACCATTTAGCTCCATTTACATTGGAAATAGTGGAAGGACCCCAAATATCACTGTGAATAAGATCAAAAGGAATGGAACTTCTTTTATTACTGATTGGGAAAGATAAACGTTTGTGTTTAGCAAGTTCACACACTTCACAATGAAAATGTTCAACCTCTAGACCCTTAAATAAAGATGGAAACAAAAGTTTAATAATCCTAAATGATGGATGTCTAACTCTGGGATGATGAAGCCAGACCTTTTTTTTATTGGATGAAAAAGACTTTGAGACAGGAGAATGAGATGTTATGCCCTTGGTAGTATTGGATTGATTTGGTGCTTCGAGATAGTAGTGCCCATCCCGTTCTCTAGCATGTGTAATCGTCCTCTCCGAATCCTTGTCCTGAAATACACAAAAACTATGATTAAAAACCACTTTACAGTGCAAATCTTTAGTGAGCGTTTGGATGGAAACAAGATTTGTGGTTAGCCTAGGGACGTGAAGAACATTTTTTTAACAATAGTGATGGGCTTATCTTGACATCACCTATGCCCGCTACAGTAGTTAATGATCCATCGTCTGTGACTATTTTTCTATTATTTGGACATGGGGTAATGAGGACAAATTTTTTGATGAATGGGTCATATGGTCGGTAGCTCCCGAGTCAATAATCCAGGAGCTGGTAAAGGCTATATCCAAGATATTTAATTCAATGGAGAAGGGAAGTTTACCTGAATACGCCAGTGAACAAGTACCTAATGATTTTTCTAGATTGCCAATAAGTGATCTCACTCTCTCAATTTCTTCTTGGCTAAGATTTCCCATCACTTGTGATGTCCCTTCATACGGCTGGACTGTTACAATCTGGGCTCATCCATTGTTCCTCAGTTGATCTCCTTTTTGTCCCCACTCGTGGCTTGGTGGCTTTCCATGCAATTTCCAATACCACTCACGAGTATGACGTGCCTTCTTGCAGTAGGTACACCATAGAGTGTCTTTGTAGTCACAGTTTTGGGTCTTTAGCTAGTTGGTCCACCCATTCTCGACCACTGGCACTTTTTGTGCATTTGTGGCTATCTTATTGCTGTTACTAGCAACTAAAGCCAAACTGTCAGTCCTCTTTGGTTCAAGCATCAATTCCCTTCTACTTTCTTCTCCTCGGATGAGTGCCACCACTTTCATTGAAACTTAGAACTTCCTGTTTGCTAAGAATCTGAATTCTAACTAAATCAAATTCTGGATTTGAGTCCAAACAAGGAAATTATAAACTTTATCTTGTTCAATAAACTCCTTCAAAATTGCTACATCATCAGGACACTTGGTCTTAATCATCCTATAATAATCAAGTTATTGCTACAGAGCCTTCATTTGATTGGCATATTCAGTGACAATCTTATCTCCTTACTTTGCAGCGATCGTCTTAACTTTGACATCGTAGACTTGGCAACATCCTTTGCCTTGGAGTACGTTTCTTGAATTGCATCCCATATATCCTTAGCAGTGGCCAAGAATATACATGTATTGCTAATCTCTGGAGTCATGGAGTTCCATAGCCATGCCATGATCATCGAATCCTCCTCATCCCATGCTCCAAATAGTGGATATTCCTGTTGTGGCCTAGTCCCTAAGATGTGGCTGATTTTTCCTTTCCCTTTCAGCACAGTCTGGACAAGTTGGGACCATTTAAGATAGTTTTTTCCATTCAGCCTATATGCGGCATGAATGTTCGGCAATTCCCTAGCTTGAGGCCTAACGATTTCTGCATCCTCTGACTGTATCATAGCTGTTGTTTCTGAAACAAGAATGCAAAGAGAAGAATAATTCTTGCTTACTATTCTCATTAACTTTGTCAGATATATATACACTTAGAGAGCCATAGGTTACAGCAATTAAGAGAGAAAAACTAAGGAAAAGAATCCTTAAATTATGCTAGGCAATCCTATAATATATTCGTGATTTATACTTTCCTATTTTAACTAAATTAAACAGTAAAAGGAAAAAATACAATCGAATATTTACAATTAATTGACTAAATCTCCAACACTCCCCCTTAAGCTTAGGAATAGATATTTCTCATTCCAAGCTTGCAGAGAAAACTTTCATGACTTGGCTTCGTTAGACTCTTGGTCAGGATATTTGCTTCTTGTGCGTGGGTCAAGACGTAGCACAATTCAATACCTCCTTCGATTTCGTTCTTGATGAAGCTTCGATCAACTCTTGACATGTTTCATCCGGTCATGTTGGAATGGATTGTTTACAATGCTAATTGCAGATTTGCTATCACTATATATCTTAGTGGGAGAGCAAACTGTGATCTGTAAGTCCTGCATTAATCTTTCCAGCCATATAACCTCACAAATTTCTTGTACAATTGCCTGAAATTCTACCTCAGCACTGCTCCTTGCCACAACAGTTTGTTTCTTCTCCATGTAACCAAATTACCCCACAGCTTGGTACAGTATCCTGAAGTTGACTTACAATCTTCACTTCTAGCCTAGTCCGCATCAACATATCCTTCAATATTTATGTTCTCACTTGTCAGAAACATCAATCCTCTTCCTGGAGTTCCTTTGAGATATCTCAAGATATGGTTCACAACCTCTACATGTCTCTAAGTAGGTGAATGAATGTATTGGCTTACTACACTCACAGCATGTGCAATGTCAGGCCGTTTGAGAGACAAATAGATCAATCTACCAACCAGGTGTTGGTATCTTCCTATATCCACAGAGAGCACATTGTCTTTAACCTTGTTTTTCTAATTTTTCTCAAGTGGAGTTCCTACTGGTTTGCACCCTAGTTTTCTAGTTTCTTCTAGTAGGTCAAGAGTGTATTTCCTTTGAGAAATGAAAATACCCTCTTTACTTCTAGCAACTTCTATACCGAGAAAATACTTCAAGGGTCCTAGATCTTTAACTTTAAACTCTTCCTTTAATTGATTCTTGAGTTTGTGAATCTCAACATTATCATCACCTGTAAGTATGATATCATCCACGTACACAATAAGAATGGCGCTTTTTCCACCTTCTCCTCTTTTAATAAAGATAGTGTGATCGGCCTTCCTTGAGTGTATCCTAGTCGAGTGAGAGAAGAACTGAACCTGGTGAACCATGCATGTGGAGATTGTTTCAAACCATACAATGATTTCTTCAGTTTGCAAACTCTTCCTTGTTCCTCTTCTGACTTAAATCCAAGTGGAATCTTCATATACACTTCTTCATCAAGGTTGCCATTCAGAAAGGCATTATTTACATCGAGTTGGTGTAGCTCCCAGTCTAGATTGGCTGCAAGAGATAAGAGAACCCGGATAGAGTTGAGTTTGGTCACAGTAGCAAACATTTCTTCATAATCAATCCCATATGTTTGTGTGAAGCCTTGAGCCACTAATCGAGCCTTATACCTCTCTACCACTCCATTTGCCTTATATTTCACTGTGAAGACCCATTTGCTTCCAACCACTTTCTTATCCTTGGGTAAGTCAACTACTTCCCAAGTTTCATTATTATGCAATGCTCTCATTTCCTCCTACACGACTTTCTCTCACTTTGGATCTTTAATGGCTTCATAGATATTTTTGGGAATTTCCTCATTATCAATCTTCGCTGTAAAGGCTTTAAATCCAGAAGATAACTTTGTGCAGGTTAGAAAATTGGAAATAGGATGTTTCGTGCATGTTCTCACCCCTTTCTGTATTGCGATTGGCAAGTCCAAGTCACTGCTTACACCAGGATCCAGTTCTCGATGCATTGATTGGTCTTGTTGAGGAGCTTTTGGCCTTCTAGAGTAAACTGGAAATGGTCTCTTAGAAATTGGTTGCCCCTTCTCTTGATCATGACTCAAAATAGGACTAGGGATAAGAATTGGACTTGAGTTTTCTGGTGGTGAACTTGAGACATCTTGTGATATTGGAAGAGATACAATAGGATACCAATGCTCATCTTCATTGGAATTCTCCCCCTGGAGACGAGTGTTGAGATAGAATAGTTGATCCTTATAGAAAGTCACATCACACGAGATAAAGAATTTCTTGAAAAAGATAGAGTAACATTTGTAGCCTTTTAGGTTGGAGAATATCTGAAAAACACACATTTAAAAGCCTTAGGATCAAGTTTACTTCTATTTGGTTGTTTGTTATGGACAAATACTGTGTAGCCGAACACTTTTGGGGACAGAGAATTGAAAAGATTTACATTTCGAAAATGAAGATTTTGAGGAAGAAATAATCTTCTATTTTCTCATTGAATTAATTAGTAACATGTACACACTTATATACAAGATTTGCATAACCAATAAAGGTAACAAGTCCCTACAAATGAGAGAAGGATAATCTTTTCCTAAACCTAAGGAATCCGGATTCTCTAATCCCATGATTTCCTCCTATACGTAATTCTAGATAACTTTGAGGGAAATTCCACACTCCCCCTCAAGTTGGGTTGTACATATTATACATGCCTAACTTGTTGCATAGTTTCTCAAAGTT